>CM043705.1:502500-1027500 GCA_023935145.1 Bretschneidera sinensis
AGGTCTTTGGCGCACGCTATTGCCCACATTTTTTTGCTAATGTTGTGGATCATCTCCAACAACCACCACGGGAACCACCATGGGGCAGTGGTGCTTGCTGCCACCACCATTGATCGGGCAAGCCAGTTCAGTCCGAGTCCACTACCATGCTTGCCCAAGCAATGGTAGGCCATGACAGCAGGGAGTGTGCTCGCGCGGCCAAGCCAGATACCAGCCAAAAGTGGTCTAACAGCCCCCCTAAAGAGTCTTAACTAATTTAGGGGTCTGGCAGGAGGAAACATCACAATGTCTGAGCCGTCACCCTAGGCCTAAAAAATCCAATTCAAAGTATTTTGTCATGATTTTTTGTACATAGGATATGAAAAATGTAGTCTTCCATGAGAAAAATTATAAAAAAAATTTGAGCATCAGAACTATTATTTTTTATTTTTTGAATATTAAAAATTCAATAAATCATAAAAAATTAAATATTTGGAATTTTGACATGAAATTTTGCAAGCAATTCAAGAAAAACCGAATCTTCCATTATGAATTTTTTGAGAGCATATTAAGGTCTAAAAGTTCATTGTTTTTTAATTTTTTAGGTTTCTATGCACACTTGTGCTGGCTGTACGCACAGTTTGTGCCAAGATTGCGCAGCCTGTGCCCAATGTGCCTGCAAAAAGACCTTAGGTTACGCACAGTGTGCGTGTAGTGTGCATGCAGTGTGCTCATAGTGTGCGTGCAGTGTGCGTGCAGTGTGCGTGCTGTGTGCGGGCTGTGCGTGCAGTGTACGAGCTACGCACGTAGTGTGCGTGCTGTGTGCGGGCTGTGGGCGCACAGTGTGCAGGCTGTCCATGCTGTGTGCGGGTTGTGCATGCAGTGTGCACGTAATGTGCGCGCTGTGTGTGGGCAGTGTGCATGCTGTGTGCGTGCTGTGTGCGGGCTGTGCGTGCAGTGTGCGTGCAATGTGCGCTCTATTCACATAGTGTGTGCTTAGTGTGCGTGCTATGTGTGAGCTGTGCGTGCAGTGTGCGTGTAGTGTGCGTGCAGTGTGCGCTCAGTGTGCGTGCAGTGTGCGCACAGTTTGCACGCTGTGTGCGGGCTGTGCGCGTAGTGTGTGTGCAATGTGCACTCAGTGTCCGCTCAGTGTGCGTGATGTGCGTGCTTTGTTCGCGCAGTGTGCGTGCTGTGCGTGCAATGTGCCCGCAGTGTGCGTGCTGTGTGCGGGCTGTGCGCTCAATGTGCGTGCTATGTGCTGGCTGTGCGTGCAGTGTGCGTGCTTTCTTGGTGTTGTGTGTGGGCTGCTTGTAGGCGGTGCGTGTAATGTGCGCTCAGTGTGCATGCTGTGCGTGCAATGTACGCGTAGTGTGCGCACAGTGTGCATGCTTTGTGCGGGCTGTGTGCGGGGTATGCGCTTAGTGTGCCTGCAGTATGTGGGCTGGGTGTGCGGTGTACGTGCTTTTTGGTTGCTGTGTTCTATCTGTGAGCTGTGCGGATAGTGTGCGTGCTGTGTGGGGGTTGAGTGCGGGCTGTCCGCACAGTGTGCGTGCTATGTGTGGGCTACCTATGGGTTGTGTGCGTAGTGTGCGTGTTGTGCGCGCAGTGTGCGTGTTGTGCGCACAGTGCGCGCACAATGTGCGTGCTGTGTTGGGGTTGTGTGCGGGCTATGTGCATGCTGTGCGCGTAGTGTGTGCATTGTGTTTGTGCTGTGCGCAGGCAGTGCGCACAGTGTGCGCACTATGTGCGGGCTATGCGTGTAGTGTTCAAGCAATGTTCACTCTGTGTGCGGGCTATGCGCATAGTGTGTGTGCAGTGTACGGGTTGTGCGCGCAGTGTGCGTGCTATGTAGGGGCATTGTGCGGGCAGTGTGTGTGTTGTGCGTGCAGTGTGCGCGTTGTGTTCGGGCTATGTGCGGGCTGTGCGCGTAGTGTGCGTGTTGTGCATGTAGTGTGCGTGCAGTGTGCGGGCTATGCGCGTTGTGTGAGGGTTGTGCGTGCAGTGTGTGCATAGTGTGCGTGCTGTGTGCGGGCTGTGTGCGATCTGTGCGCGCAGTATACGCTCAGTGTGCGTGCTGTGTGCGAGCTATGCGCACTGTGTGTGGGCTGTGTGCACTCTGTGCGAGCTGTGAGTGCAGTGTGCGTGCTTTGTGGGTGCTGTGTGCAAGCTGTGTGAGCAGTGTGCGTGCTGTACGTGCAATGTGCACGCAGTGTGCGTGTTATGTGTCATTGTGTGTGCAGTGTGCGCATAGTGTGTGTACTGTGTGCGGGCTGTGTGCACTGTGTGAGGGCTGTGCGTATAGTGTGCGTGCAATGTGCGCACTGTGTGCGTGCAGTGTGTGCACAATGTGCGTGCTGTGTGCGGGCTATGTGTGTGTTGTGCGCTCAGTGTGTGTGATGTGTGCGAGCTGTGCATGCAGTGTGGGTGCTGTGTGCGGGCTGTGTACACTATTTACGGGCTGTGTGTGCTGTGTGTGCGCATTGTGCCCCCCAAAAGCCTCCGTGTGCGTGGTAACGTGACAGATCAGTCATTTTTTTGGATTAAACTGTATTGATTTCGGAAGAACCAGGAGATGAGGCATATATGGTTGGAAAGATCCAAATGTCTATTTTCTGGAGAATTTTACGTCTCGTAAATATGATTTTTCTGGGGAAAGTTATGGCAGTTTTAGTAGACAAAGCTCAAGCTGTGCGTGATTTCAGCGTGGCAGATCAGTCATTTTTGCGGATTAAACTGTATTGATTTGGGAAGAACCAGGAGATGAGGCATATATGCTTGGAAAGATCCGGATGTCTAGTTTCCAGAGAATTTTACGGCTCGCAATGAAGAAAGGCTCATTCAGAATTCTAATTCTAATTGAATACAATGTTGGCAAGGATTCAAATGAATTCCATGCAGTCAAATATTGTATTATTTTGTCCATTCGGTGATGCCTTTTTAGTGGCCTTCTCAAGGAAAGACTTTTTGAATTCTAATTTCAATTGAATTATTTATAGGAAAGACTAATTCTTACTTCTAACTGCAGTTGAATTCATTATTAGAAACAAATAATATTTACGTATTGATTATCAAAGCATGATAAACATTCTCGACTTGTGATTATTCTTCTAGGAGGGAAAGAGAAGTTTCCTCAAGACTTATCTGTGCTAGTTAGCAGACCAAGAAACAATCTAGTCATGATTGCTTAAATGTTAACATTTAGAGTTAGTAGTCAAATTCTGAGTTGATCCCTTGTCAAGGTTAAGATTTAGGATCATTAATGTTCTTGGCGGGTTTGATGTCTTAAAGCACCCTCAGCTTTATTAAATGTGTGACACTAGCTTTATTTTTTTATTACAGTTTATTTATTTTCTGTCCTATTTTTTTGTAATGCATATAATATTTGTGGGTGTTTATCTCCTAATTCATTGATATAGTTAGAAAGAGAAAATCTAAAATCATTAAATGGGATGTGGTATGACTATATGTAAGTGTAGTGCATCTTAGAGTCATCCAATCTTAGGTATTTTTTTAGTCAGTGGTTTATTTCGTTGGTGAATATAAATATTTTTGGGGCTGACTCTGTGTATCTAGAAGCATTGTTTGTCATTGTAGGCAAATCGATTGTGATTTGATGATGTAATTTATGTGCGAATATCTTCTATGCAAGTTACTATGAAAATTCAGTGATCATGTGAGTTCTTGGATATTTCAGATTTTAGGCTCTAGTAGGACTCCTATTATCGTCAATGATATCCCTGAGTGTTGGAAAGGAAGGAAAAAGTAAATTGTGCTTTGTTAACTCCATGTCCTGCCTTGTGAGTTTTGACAAACTACTACTACTACTATACTTATTTGGTATATCATACTATACTAAATGATGACAACTGAGTCTTGTTTGTCATATATCCTCTCAGTTTCGTGGAATATGATGCTCTAAAGTCCAAAAGTTATTATAGATACTTATGGTATAGTTGGGTTCTTTAAAGTATGAGTGCTTACATGAATGATAAAATATATTTTCTTTGCATCAAATATTGTTTTCTTATTGTTTATCAAAGCATGATAAGAATTATTTAGCGTTGTGATATGCATTGTGTCCATTAACTATCGGGATTCACAATGATGACCCTCATGCATATTTTCTTTTGTAAATTATGTCTTTTGTTTAAATATGGTGAATATTAGTCTGTTTACATCTATATCTTTCGTTGCCTCATCTTGTGATTATTCTCTAGGTAGAAAGGGAAGTTTCCCAACTACTCTTCTATGTTAGTTAGCACACCAAGGAACAACTTAGGCACGATTTCTTATAGGTTAGCATTTAGAGTTAGTAATCAATTCTAAGTTGATCCCTAGTTATGGTTAGGGTCATTAATTTTCTTGGTGGGTCTGATGTCTTAAAGCTTCTTTGACTTTATTACAGTGTGACTCTAGCTTTATTTGTGTATATATATGTAAGAGCGATGCATCTTAGAGTCACTCATTCTTAGGTGTTTTTAAGTCAGTGGTGCTTTTCCATTGGTGAATATATCTTTTTGGGGTAGACTCAATTTGTATCTTCAAGCAAAGTAGGCCATTGTAGGCAAATCTACTGTATATGTTATAATAGAAATTTGAATAGGTAATTAGATTATAGTAGTTTATGCGCGAAAATCTTCTATGCAAGCTACTACAAAAATTTAGTGATCATGTGAGTTATTGTATATTTCGTTTTTAGGTTCTTATAGGACACTTATTATCTGCCTTGATATCTTTGAATGTTTGAAAAGAAAGAAAATGAGAATTGCGCGAAAATCTTCTTGACAAACTACTACTCCTAGACTTATCATCTATTTAAATAATGCAGTAATGATGACAACTGAACCTTATATGAAATATATCCTTTTTGTTTCATGGAATTTGATGCTCTAAAGTCTAGAAGTCATGATAGATACTTATGGTACAATTGGGTTTTTTTTAAATATGAGTGCTTACATGTATGATAGATTTTATTTGTTTTGCATCATATATTGTTTTCTTACTATTTATCAAAGCATGATAAGAATTATTTAGCGTTGTGATGTGCATTGTGTCAGTTAACTTTCGAGATCAACAATGATGACCCTCATGCATATTTTCGTTTTTCATTTGTATATTATGTCTTTTGTTTAAATGTGTGGTGAATATGAGTCTGTCTGCATATATTGATTTCGTTGCCTTGTCTTGTGATTATTCCTCTGGGATGGAAAGAGAAGTTTCTTAAGGACTCTTCTATACTAGTTAGCACACCAAGGAACAATCTAGTCATGATTGCTTAGATGTTAACATTTAGAGTCAGTAGTTAAATTCTGAGTTGATTCTTTGTTAAGGTTAGGGTCATTAATGTTCTTGGCGATTCTGAAATTTTAAAGCTCTCTTGGTTTGATTATTTTGGTGACACTAGTTTTATTTGTGTGGGTTACAGTTTATTGATTTTCTGTCCTACTTGTTTGTAATGCATGTCTATTCTTGGATGTTATCTACTGATTCATTGATATAGCTAGAAAGTGGAAATCTAAAACTATTACATGGCATGTAGTATGACTAATATGTAAGCACAATGCCTCTTAGAGTAAGAGAGTCTTAGGTATTATTTTAGTTGGTGTCTTTCGTTGGTGAATATATATTTTTTTGGGTGACTGTGTATCTAGAAGCAATGTTTGTCATTGTAGGCAAATCGACTATGAATTGATGATATAATTTATGTGGAAATATCTTCTATGCAAGTTACTATGAAAATTCAGTGGTCGTGTGAGTTATTGGATATTTCAAATTTTAGGCTCTAATAGGACTCTTGTTATTGTCATTGATATTTATCAATGTTGGAAAGGAAGGAACATGAGAATTGTGTTTTACTAACTCCATGTTCTGCCTTGTGTGTCATGACAAACTACTACTACTATACTTATCCGGTGTTTCAAACTATACTAAATGATGACAGTTGAGTCATGTTTGCCATATATCTCTTCTGTTTCATGGAATATATTGCTCTAAAGTACAAAAGTCATTGTAGATACTTATGGTATAGTTTGGTCCTCTAAAATATGAGTGCTTATATGAATGATAGAATATATTTTCTTTGTATCAAATATTGTTTGCTTATTAATTACCCAAGCATGATAAACATAATTTAGCATTGTCATGTGCATTGTGTCAGTTCACTTTTGAGATTTTCAATGATGACAATCATGCATATTTTCTTTTTTCTTTTGTAAATTATTTCTGTTGTTTAAAGGTGTGGTGATTATGAGTCTGTCTGCATCTGTTGCTTTCGTTGCCTTGTCTTGTGATTATTCTCTAGGTTGGGAAGGGGGCTCTTCTATGCTAGTTAGCACAGCAAGGAACAATCTAGTCATGACTGCTTAGATGTTAGCATTTAGAGTTAGTAATCAAATTATAAGTTGATCCCTAGTTAAGGTTAGGGTCATTAATTTTCTTGGTGGGTTTGATGTCTTAAACCTCTCTTGGTTTTATTAAATCTGTGACTCTAACTTCATTTGTGTTAATTAGAGTTTATTTATTTTTTGTCCTAGTTTTCTGTAATGCATATCTATTTTTGGATTTTTATCTACTGATTCTTTGATATAGTTAGTAAGTGGAAAAAAAATCATTAAATGGCATGTGGTATGTTTTAACAAAAAGAATTGAAAAGAATTATGTATTATTAATTTTTTGACTACAATTCAACAGTCATATATATAGACTTATGAATATCAAACCTAATAGAACTAAGAGTCAGAACTAGATAACATAGATATAAAATAGATAAGATTTAGGAAACTTACTATGACACATAATAAGAAACCTAATTAGGACTCTCAATATAAACCTAATTAGGAGTCTCAACATAAACCTAATTAGGACTTTTAACATAAACATAATTAGGGCTCTCAACAACCTAATAAGGACTATTAACACCCCCCTAAAGCTGGTGAATATGCATCCTTCATTCCCAGCTTGCATATAAGTCCAGATCTGCCTTTCCATCCATCTTCACGTCCGTTCTTTGTCGCCATAGCAGAACCTTCAGGAGCTTGGGGTTCGAGCGTCACTCCTCTTCGACTCTTCTTTGCCAGAATCAGAGAGATGGTTTCGTTCAGAGAGGGTATCTCCTCTTTGCCGATTATTTGCACCCTTACTTGATCAAGTTCAGCATTAAGTCCTGCAAGAAAGTCATAAACTCGATCTTTTTCGATGAAATTCTTCAAGGTTGCTGCATCTTCTGGACATTTGGTCTCGAAACAATGATAATGGTCCAGCTCTTGCCATAGATTCTTAAGCGTATATGCGTACTCGGTGATAGTTTTGCTGACTTGTTTCATTTCAGCGGTCTTGACTTTGATCTCGTACAATTGAGCAGCATCACGAGCTTTCGAATACGTCTGTCGAACAGCAACCCAAATTTCCTTCGCCATGGATAGGAACATGTAGGTGTCGTTGATTTCAGGAGTCATGGAATTCCATAACCAAGACATAATCATGGAATCTGCTTCATCCCATACTGCAAATTTGAGATCTCCCTCCTTCGGTCCTGTGCCCAGAAGATGACTTATTTTTCCCTTTCCCTTCAAATACGTGCGGATAAAGTTTGACTACTTCAGATAATTCTTCCCATTCAGCCTGTATGCTGTTTAAATGGTGTTTTCAGCAGCCAAGGTGGGTTAATGATGGAGAAAAAGGCAAGATTAGAAGGAAGAAAAAATTGGTGATAAAGGCCAGAGGTATAGTTGGCTATGAAGGCCAAAACAGATGAAGTGATGAAGGCTTTGGAATTTCTAGTAACCAAACAAGGCAGATTTCTCTTTAACAAAGTAACCAAACATATCATAACCATGTAACCAAACAGATTATAACCATGTATCTAAATAGATGAAATCCAAGTAACCAAACAAGATAGACTTCTATTTATCCAAGTAACCAAACAGAGTAGTTTTCACTTTATCCAAGTAACCAAACATGGCAGATCTGGATCTGGGAACAGATCAGACAATCAGATCCATTGAAAATAAACGGACAGTCAGAAGTGGCGGGATTGGGTGCTGGAGCCAGGGGTTTTGATGGTGTCCGATGACGACGTGGCACCGGAATCAATTATCGGAGAAGGAATCACGTCGAAAAGTTATGTTCTGCAGGTGTCGCGTTGCTATTGTAGGATGTTGATGACGGAGATGATTGATTTCTGGGCCGAAGAAGAAGGCCAGAAAATAGGTTACTGGTGGTGAGGATGATGACGATTGTTGTACAGCTTTGGCTGTTGATGATGACGACTGTTGTACGACTTTGGCTATTGCAAGTCTCTTTTCTCTTCTTAAAAAAATTTATGTAGCATCCCAGGGAACAAATTGCTCTGATACCATGTTAACAAAAAGAATTGAAAAGAATTACATATTATTGATTTTTTTAATATAATTCAACAGTCATATATATAGACTTATGAATATCAAACCTAATAGGGCTAAGAGATATAACTAGATAAAATAAATATAAAATAGATAAAATTTACGAAACCTACTATGACACATAATAGGAAACCTAATTAGAACTCTCAACGTAAACCTAATTAGGACTCTTAACATAAACCTAATTAGGACTCTCAACAGTATGACTGATATGTAAGCGCAGTGCATCTTAGAGTCAGTCAGTCATAGGTATTTTTTTAGTCAATTGTGCCTTTCCGTTGGTGAATATATATATATATATATATATATATATATATATATATATATATATATATTAGTGGGGATAACTCAATATGTATCTTCAAGCAAAGTTTGCCATTGTAGATAAATCTACTGCATGTGTTATAATAGGAATTCGACTGTGATTAGATGATAGTAATTTATGTGCGAAAATATTTTATGCAAGCTACTAAGAAAATTCAGTGATCATATGAGTTACCGGATATTTTGTTTCTTAGGCTCTAATAGGACACTTATTATCTACCTTGATATCTCTGAATGTTTGAAAAGAAAGAAAAAGGGAATTGTACTTCGTCAACTCCATGTCCTTCCTTGTGTTTCTTGACAAACTACTACTATTAGACTTATCATTTGTTTAATTTTGCACCATGTGATGACAACTAAACCTTATTTGCAATATAACCTCTATGTTTCCTAGAATCTAATGCTCTAAGCTCTTGAAGTCATGATAGATACATATGGAACGGCTGGATTCTTTTAAATATGAGTGCTTACATGTATGATAGATTACATTTGCTTTGCATCAAATATTGTTTGTGTATTGATTATCAAAGCATGGTAAGCATTCTTTAGTGTTGTGATGTGCATTGTGTCAGTTAACTGTCAGGACCAATTGACAATGATGACCCTCATGCCTATTTCCCTTTTTCCTTTGTATATTATGTCTTTTGTTTAAATATGTAGTGAATGTGTGTCAGTCTTCCTATGTTGTATTCATTGACTTGTCTTGCGATTGTTCCTCTATGATGGAAAGGGAAGTTTCCCAAGGACTCTTCTATGCTAGTTAGCAGACTAAGGAACAATCTAGTCATGATTGATTAGATGTTATCCTTTAAAATTAGTACTTAATTTTTGGGTTGATCTCCTATTAAAATTAGGGTCATTAATGTTATTGGCGGGTCTGACGTCTTAAAGCTCAACTGGTTTGATAATTTTGGTGATACTAGCTTTATTTGTGTTGATTATTGTTTATTTATTTTTTGTCCTATTGTTTTGCAGTGCATATATATTCTTGGATGTTTATCTACTGATTCAGTGATACAGTTAGAAAGTGAAAATCTAAAATCATTAAATGGCATGTGGTATAACTGATATGTAAGCGTGGTGCATCTTAGAGTCAGTCAACCATGAGTATTTTTTTAGTTAGTCATGCCTTTCCGATGGTGAATATATATATTTGGGGTTGACTCTGTGTATTTCAACAAAGTATGCCATTGTATGCGAATCTACTGTATGTGTTATAATAGGAATTCAACTTGGTGAATAGATGATAGTAGTTTACGTGCAAAAATCTTCTGTGCAAGCTACAAGGAATATTCAGTAATGATGTTAGTTTTTGGATATTTGGTTTTTAGGCTCTAATATGACACTTATTATCTGTCTTGATACCTCGTCTTGTGATTATTCTTCTATGAGAGAAAAGGAAGTTTCCCAAGGAAACTTCTCTGCTAATTAGCACATCAAGGAACAATGTAGTCATGATTGTTTGGAGATAACTCAATGTGCATCTTCAAGCAAAGTATGCTATTGTAGGAAAATATATTGTATGTGTTATTATAAGAATTCGACTTTGTGATTAGATGATAGTAGTTTATGTGCGAAAATCTTCTATACAAGCTACTAGGAAAATTCAGTGATCATGTGAGTTATTAGATATTTCGTTTCTTAGGCTCTAATAGGACACTTATTATCTGCCTTGATATCTCTGAATGTTTGAAAAGAAAGAAAAAAGGAATTGTGCTTTATCTACTCTATGTCCTTGTGTTTCTTGAAAAACTACTACTACTAGACTTATCATTTGTTTAATATTGCACTAAGTGATGACAACTGAACCTTATTTGCAATTTAACCTCTATGTTTCTTGGAATCTAATGCTCTAAAGTCCAGAAGTCATGATAGATATGTATGGTACAGTTTGGTTCTTTTAAATATAAGTGTTTACATGCATGATAGATTATATTTGTTTTGCATCAAATATTGCGTGTGTAGTGACTATCAAAGCATGGTAAGCATTATTTAGCGTTATAATGTGCATTGTGTCAGTTAACTGTCGAGATTGAAAATGATGACCCTCATGCCTATTTTACTTTTTCCTTTGTATAGTTTGTCTTGTTGAATGTGTAGTGAATACGAGTATGTCTGCCTATGTTACTTTCATTGTTTCTTCTTCTGATTATCTTCTAGTATGAAAAGAGAAATTTCCTAAGGACTCTTCTATGCTAGTTAGCACTCAAATGAACAATCTAGTCTTGATTGCTTAGATGTTAGCATTTAGAGTTAGTAGTCAAATTCTGAGTTAATCCCTTGTTAAGGTAAGGACTTGGGATCATTAATGTTCTTAGAGGGTTTGATGTCTTAAAGCTCGCTTTGGTTTGATTATTTTGGTTACACTAGCTTTATTTGGGTTGATTATAGTTTATTGATTTTTTTTTCCTACTTGTTATTAATGAATGTCTATTCTTGGTTTTTTTATCTATTGATTTATTGATATATTTAGAAAGTGGAAATCTAAAATCATTACGTGGCATGTAGTGTGACTGATATGCAAGCACGGTGCATCTTAGAGTCAGTCTTAGGTATTTTTTTAGTCGGTGGTGCCTTTCGTTGGTGAATATATGTATTTTTAGGGGTTGAGTCTATGTATTTAGAAGCAATGTTTGTCATAGGCAAATCGACTGTGATTTGAGATATAGTTTATGTGTGAATATCTTCTATGCAAGCTACTATGAAAATAAATTAATCGTGAGAGTTCATGGATATTTCAAATTTTAGGCTCTAACAGGACTCTTGTTATCGTCATTGATATTTCTGAATGTTGGAATGGGAGGAAAGGAGAATTGTGCTTTGTTGACTCCATGTCTTGCTTTGTGTCTTGACAAACTACTACTTCTATACTTATTTGGTGTTTCATACTGTACTAAATGATGATATTGAGCCTTGTTTGCCATATATCTTCTTTGTTTCATGGAATATAATGCTCTAAAGTCCATAAGTCATTATAGATACTTATGGTATGGTTGGGTTCTTTAAAATATGAGTGCTTACATGAATGAAAAAATAAATTTTCTTTGCATTAAATATTGTTTATCAAATGATAAACATTTTTTAGCGTTGTTATGTGCATTGTATCAGTTCACTGTCCGGAGCCACAATGATGACTTTCATGTATATTTTTTTTTCCCTCTGTATATTATGTCTTTTGTTTAAATGTGTGGTGAATAAGTTTGTCTACCTATATTGCTTTCGTTGACTTGTCTTGCGGTTATTCTTCTGGGATGGAAAGGGAAGTTTCTCAAGAACTCTTCTATGCTCGTTGACACACCAAGGAACAATCTAGTCATGATTGATTAGATGTTAACATTTAGAATTAGTAGACAAATACTGAGTTGATCCTTTATTAAAGTTAAGGCCATTAATGTTCTTGGCAAGACTTTTAAAGCTCCTTTGGCTTAATTATTTTGGTGACACTAGCTATATTTGTGTAGTTTACAGTTTATTGATTTATTGTCCTATGTGTTTGTAATGCTGTCTATTCGTGGATGTTTATTTACTGATTCATTGATATAGTTAGAAAGTGGAAATATAAAACCATTACATGGCATGCAATATGATTGATATGCAAGCATGATACCTCAATAGAGTCAGTCAGTCCTAGGCATTTTTTTAGTTGGTGATGCCTTTCATTGGTGAATATATATATTTTTGGGGTTAACTCTATGTGTATCTTCAAGCAAAGTATGCCATTATAAGCAAATCTACTGTAGGTGTTATAATATGAATTTGACTTGGTGATTAGATGATAGTAGTTTATGTGCGAAAATCTTATATGAAAGGTACTAGGAAAATTCAGTGATCATGTGAGTTCTTGGATATTTCAGTTTTAGGCTTTGATAGGACACTTATTATGTGCTTGATATCTCTGAATGTTTGAAAAAGAAAGAAAAGGAGAATTGTGCTTTGTCAACTCCATGTCCTTCCTAGTGTTTCTTGACAAACTACTACTACTAGATTTATCATCTGTTTAATATTATACTAAGTGATGAAAACTGAACCTTATTTGCAATATATCCTCTGTGTTTCATGGGATTTGATGCTTTAAAGTCATGATAGATACGTATGATACAGTTGAGTTCTTTTAAATATGAGTGCTTATAGGCGTGATAGATTTTATATTTGTTTGCATCAAGTATTGTTTGTATATTAATTATCAAAGCATGGTAAGCATTATTTAGCGTTGTGATGTGCATTGTGTTAGTTAACTGTCGGAATCGACAATGATTACCCTCATGCTTATTTTCCTTTTTCGTTTGTATATTATATCTTTTGTTTAAATGCGTGGTGAATATGAGTTTGTCTGCCAATGTTGCTTTTGTTATCTCGTCTTGTGATTATTCATTTGGCTAGAAATGCAAATTTTCCAAGGACTTTTATATGCTAGTTGGCACACCAATGAACCATCCAATCATGATTACTTAGATGTTAACATCTAGAGTTAGTAGTTAAGTTCTGAGTTGATCCATTGTTAACGCCAGGACTTGGAATCATTAATGTTCTTAGCGGCTTTGACGTCTTAAAGCTCTCACCGGTTTCATTATTTTGGTGAGACTTACTTTATTTGGGTTAATTACAGTTTATTGTTTTTTTTTTGTCCTACTTGTTTGTAATGCATGTCTGTTCTTGGTTGTTTATATACTGATTCATTGATATATTTAGAAAGTGGAAATCTAAAATCATTACATTGCATGTAGTATGACTGATATGCAAGCACAGTGCATCTTATAGTCAATCAGTCTTATTTATTTTTTTAGTCGATGGTGCCTTTCGTTGGTGAATATAAATATTTTTTGGGTTGACTCTTGTGTATCTAGAAGCAATGTTCGTCATTATAGGAAAATCGATTGTGATTTGATGTTATAGTTTATGTGCGAATATCTTTTATGCAAGCTACTACGAAAATAAAGTGATCATGTGAGTTCTTGGATATTTCGGATTTTAGGCTCTAATAAGACTCTTGTTATCGTTATTGATATTTCTGAATGTTGGAAAGGAAGGAAAAGGATAATTGTGCTTTGTTAACTCCATGTCTTGCCTTGTGTGTCTTGACAAATTATTACTATTACTATACTTATCCTGTATATCATATTGTACTAAATGATGATAGTTGAGCCTTGTTCGCAATATATCCCCTCAATTTCGTGGAATATGATGCTCTAAAGTCTAGAAGTCATTATAGATACTTATAGTATAATTTGGTTCTTTAAAATATGAGGGCTTACACGAATGATAGAATATATTTTTTTTGCATCAAATATTGTTTGATTATTAATTATCAAATCAAGATAAGCATTATTTAGCATTTTGATGTGCATTGTGTCAGTTCACTTTTGGGATCCACAATGATGAACTTAGTGCATATTTTCTTTGTCTTTTGTAAATTATGTCAGTTCTTTAAATGTGTGGGGAATATGAGTCTGTTTGCATCTGTTGCTTTCGTTGGTTCGTCTTGTGATTATTCTCTAGGTTGGAAAGGGAAGTTTCCCAAGGATTGTTCTATTCTAGTTAGCACACCATGGAACAACTTAGTCATGATTGTTTAGATGTTAGCATTTAGAGTTAGTAATCAAATTCGCTGATTCCTATTAAGGTTAGGGTCATTAATTTTCTTGGCGGGTCTGATGTTTTAATGTACCACCGTCTTTAGTAATTGCGTGACACTAGCTCTTTTTATGCTGATTACCGTTTATTTATTTTCTACCATATTTTTCTATAATGCATATATATTCTTGGATGTTTATCTACTGATTCATTAATACGGTTCGAAAGTGAAAATCTAAAATCATTAAATGGTATGTGGTATGATTGATATGTAAGTGTGGTGCTTCTTAGAGTCATCAAATCTTAGGTATTTTTTTAGTCAGTCATGCCTTTTCGTTGGTCAATTTATATATTATTTGGGTTGACTTTATGTTTATCTTCAAGCAAATTATGCCATTGTAAGCAAATCTACTGTATGTGTTATAATAGAAATTCGACTTGGTGATTAGATGATAATAGTTTATGTACGAAAATCTTCTATGTAAGCTACTATAATTTAGTGATCATGTGAGTTCTTGGATATTTTGTTTCTTTGGCCTAATAAAACACTTATTATTTGCCTTGATATCTCTGAATGTTTAAAAGAAAGAAACGAAGAATTATGCTTCGTCAGCTCCATGTCCTTCTTCTTGATAAACTACTTCTACTAGGCGTGTCATCTGTTTAATATTGAACTAAGTGTTGACAACTGAATCTTTTTTGTAATATATCCTCACTGTTTCATGGAATTTGATGCTCTAAAGTCCAGAAGTCATGATAGATACTTGTGGAACAGTTGGGTTCTTTTAAATATGAGTGCTTACATGTATGATAGATTATATTTGCTTTGCATCAAATAATGTTTGTATATTGATTATCAAAGCGTGTTAAGCATTGTGCAATTAACTGTCATGATTGACAATAATGAACCTCATACCTATTTTTCTTTTTTCCTTTTTCCTTTGTATATTATGTCTTTTGTTTAATTGTGTGGTGAATATGAGTTTATCTGCCTATGTTGCTTTCGTTGACTAGTCTTGCGATTATTCTTTTGGGATGGAAAGGGAAGTTTTCCAAAGACTCTTCTATGTTAGTTAACACACCAATGAACAATATAGTCATGATTGATTAGAAGTCATATAGAATTAGTAGTCAAATTCTGAGTTGATCCATTGTTAAGGTTAGAGACATTAATGTTTTGGGCGGGTTTGACGTCTTAAAGCTCCATTAGCATGATTACTTTGTTGATGCTAGTTTTATTGTGTTTATTTCAGTTTATTGATTTTTGTCCTATTGTTTTGTAGTGTATATCTATTCTTGGATGTTTATCTACTGATTCATTGATACGGTTAGAAAGTGGAAATCCAAAGTCGTTAAATGACATGTGGTATGACTGATATGTAAGCGCGGTGCATCTTTGAGTCAGTCAGTTATACCTCTCAAGTGATCATATTCAAACAATCAACAATATAATGAGCAAATAAGTGCTTTAGTTCTAGAAGTCAGCAAGTGCTCTAATTCCTAGACAAGGTGCAATCCAATAGTGTAGATAAAATCTCGCATGGTAGTACTAGTTAAATCGTTGATATTTTAGCAAGTTGTCCTATTATTTCTCAACTGAATTTGAATATTTCTAATGGTACCCAATTACTACATTTGTCTGATATTATTTTATCACAATTGCTGAATTTATTTTAGGCATAACAAGAGTCATTGAACCTTAGAAGGTTCTTGCATACCCCGCACGAATATTCTGTCAAAGATTGTTTCCAAGCAAATAATAATAATTAAAATATTATTAACTATAAGAATATATCATGAAATAAAATATATAACAAGTGTTGGGAAACAAAGAACTATTTTCCCTCTTTGTGTGAATAAAATAGATAAAATAACAATATCAAATAACCACAACAGAAAAATAATAATCAAATCACAAAAAAAATTCATTACATTGAATTTTTATGTGGAAAATCTTATCAATGTGAAAGAGAAAATTCATAAGACATTGTCTAGGCAAAATCTTCACTATAAAATAATGAGAATAAAAAGTGTCTTCTTAAAATCAACTAAAAGATCAATAGATAATTTATCATGACCCAAAAAGTGGATTTCAACAATAATTTACCAAATAAAAATTAAATTGATTTTACCGAAACAAGCTGTAATAGAAGCAAGTGAATAAACCAAATATTAGCTTGAGGCCCTCACCACATAGAAACAATACTCAAAATTTGAGCTCAAATTGCAATGAAATCAGTCTTCAAATCGGATCAAAATAGTAAAGAAAAACCCAAAAATTTGTTGCTTCGCAAAACTGGTTTCAATGGCTTCAAATAGAATACAAAACTCGTCTATATCACCTAAGAAGTGAAATTCGTTCACTTATATACTAGTGGCCTTAGGGCCATGTCACATTATTGTTAAGGGAGGCCTCCACAGTGGGAGAGATTGCCTCAACAATCTCCCCCTCTCGACTCATGTGGAGGTCATAGCCATACTAACAATCTTTTTACATAATTTAAGCTTCTACGAAGGCAAAGCTTTAGTCATCATATCCAATCCATTATCATCGGTATGGATTTTCTCAAGTTGTAATAACTTTATTTCAGAGCATCACAAATCAAATGGTAATGAGCATCAATATGCTTATATTGATAATGAAATGTCAAATTTTTGCTGAGATGGACAACACTCTGACTGTCACACTACAACACATACTTTTCTTTTTTCAACCATAGTAACCTTACAAGCTTCAATCAAGGCAATATATTCAGCCTTAGTAAAAGACAAAGTGATGTGGCCCAAAATACTCTGGCCTAGTAAACTCTCCGGCTCAGTAGACACTCCGGCCCAATAAACTCTTCGGCCCAATGAAGAATGGCCCCACAAACCTAAACCTGGGCCCCCTTTATGCATGCAACCCTGTAGCCACTCTACGCCACCCTACAACATGCCGCCCTACAGCCACCTACATACGCAGTTCTACAGCCACCCTACGGCACGCCGCCCTGCAGCCACCCTGCGACACGCTATCCCCTGAGCATATAATCAGTGCCTTCCCACGGGTGGATGACTATAAATAAGTCGAGGTATGGAATTCATATTCATTTAGACTTATCCGCTTACACTTGATTTACTTAAGCCCTCGGCCTCTCCCTTAAGCCTTCGTGCTAACTTAAGCTTCGGAGCGCCCTTGGAGGTCTCCCCCTCCCCTCCTTCCGAGGCCTTTAGCTCATCCCTGTTGTCTATGCAGAGCCCAGGCCGCATCAGCACCCAGCCCACATCAGCATCCAGGCCACGTTAGCACCAACTGTTTTTTGGCATTAACAGATTGGCGCCGTCTGTGGGAAACCACAATCTCTCGCTATAACAAAAGCGAAGAAGTACAAAAGAACTAATCTGTTACGATGCCACCTAGAAGCAGTACGAGAAGGACCGACAAGGAAGCCCTAACAGCTTGCTCCGCTCCTATCCGGGGTAGTGCCCGCTGCCAACAATCTGGACCTAGGTTCCCTGCAATCCCAGAACATGCAACCCCCAGGTCGAGCAGGCGGCCCCCCACTAGAGAACAATGCCTTAACCTCTCCAAAACCAACTTTACTGATTACGAGGAAGTAGCTGCGCATCCTCAAGCCCCTGTGACTCAAGCACAGTTCCAAGAACTCTCCCGGATGATAGTCAATTTGGCAGCCCAAGTCTGAGGCAAAGGCTGGCAACCCTCATTTTCTCCACACCAAGCTCCAGAGCAAGTGAAATCATTCGACAGAGACGATCTTACCTACAATCAGCCCCTTACCGAGCCCTCACTGCGTAGTGGTCGGTCCAAGGAGAGCTTCTATTCGAAAAGCAACTTCAACTTAGACAGACGGTTCAAAGAAATGGAAGAGAAAATAGATTAGGCCTTAAAAAATAAGAACCTCAACATCTTGGATGAGCTTAGCATCCAAGATCCCCCATTTATAGAAGTTGTCCTCAAGACCTCGCTCCCCCATAACTTCAGAATGCCACAGGTCAGAATGTATGACAGTTCAGGAGACCCTCTAGACCATTTGCAGCACTATAAGACAACTATGATGCTGCATTGACATCCCGACCCCGTCATGTGTCGTGCCTTCCCCTTGACTGTCGAGAAGGCCGCGGGCACTTGGTATTCACATCTGAGGCCGGGAGCATTGGTAGTTTCAAAGAACTAAGTTATGCATTTGCTTCGCACTTCCTCAGCAGCAAGGGACCAAAGAAGACCTCGGAAAGTTTGTTTAACATTATTCAACACCGAGGAGAGAGGCTTCGAGCCTATATATCCAGGTTCAACTCGGCAGCCTAGTAAATCCCTGACCTTTACCCAAACGATCAGAGGATGGCTTTAAAAAATGGGCTAAGGTTCGGGATCTTCAGTTCCAAGCTCACCAGGCATCCGCCCAAGGACATGAACGAAGTCTTAGCCCGAGTAGAGAAGTACATAGTGGCAGAGAATGATCAGGCATTCAGGAGGGAAAGGGAAGGAGAAACGAAAAAGAAGAGGAAGGACGTCGACCCACAGAGGGGGATGATCAGAAGACCCCCTCAAGAAAAGAGGTACAAACCCCAACCCCGGCTTGACAATTTCACTCCCCTTAATGCATCTAGGACTCATGTCCTCATGCAGCTCCAGGATAAGTAAGTCCTCTAGTGGCCAACCCGGACACAGTCCCTCGGTGGAGATTAAAGCCGAAATTACGGCTATGATACCGAAGATTGTCATGCCTTGAAAGAACAGATCAAGGACCTTATTAGCCTGGGACATTTGAAGGAATTTACAAATTCCCAGAAGAGAGAGGTGCCCACTGAGCCAAGGAGAAACTCTGGATATCTCCCTCCCCAAGGACAAGACTGGCGAGGCCCTCGACAAGACTCCAGAGCAGGGCGGGAAACGTCCAGCCAGAAACATTAAGAAGTAACAACTACCACCCGAATCATCAAGATAATATGTGTAGGCTCTGCCACCGGAGGAAGCTCGAAACAAAGCAGTAAGGTGTACGTAAGAACCGTGGCCTCTGTCAATGGACCTCATAAGCGAAGAAAGTCGGAGCTGGCAATCTCTTTCACAGAGGATGACTTGGAGGGTGTGCAGACTTCTCATGACGATGCAGTGGTGGTCTCTTTCTTGGTAGCCAACAACGAGGTGCGATGCATCTTAATTGATAACCGAAGCTTCGTCGATATATTATTTTACGATGCTTTCCAACGCATGGAACTGAAGGACGAGTGTCTAGAGCCAGCCCCGGCCCTGCTTTATGGTTTTGACGGATCTCCAGTTTTTTCCGAGGGAAGCATAATCCTCCTTGTCACCGCAGGGACAGCACCACGGACCTCCACTGTGTAAACCACATTTTTGGTAGTAAAGCAACCCTCCTCTTACAATATGATCATCGGACGACCCACCCTTAACAAACTAAGGGCTGTTCTCTCCACGTACCATCTGAAGGTTAAGTTCCCCACCAGTAAGGGGGTGAGCATAATTAAGGGTGATCAGAAGGCCTCCCAGTCTTGTTATCTGAATGCTATCAAGGAAAGAAAGAAGGCCGAAGCCCTTCCCCTTGAGGTGGAAGACCTCAGGGTTGAGATGAAGACCCCAAAAGGGCGACCAGTGGAAGAGCTAACTCCGGTGCCCCTTGGAAAAGATCCCAACCGGACCATCCAGATAGGATCAAGCCTTTCCGAAAAACACAGGGAAAAACTCCTCTCCCTCCTCCGAAAGAACCGAGACTTGTTTGCCTAGTCCGCAGCGGACATGCCTGGGATTGACCCTAGGACCATTGAGCATCGCTTGAATGTGGACCCCAAGTACAAACCAGTTATCCAGAAGAAAAAATCTTTCGCCCCAGAACGCCAAGTCGCCATCAACACTGAGGTAGATAAACTGCTTGAGGCTGGCTTCATCCGAGAGGCAAAGTACCCCGAATGGGTATCCAACGTAGTGATGGTCAGAAAAACCAACGGTAAATGGCGGATCTGCATTGATTTTACTAACCTGAACAAGGCCTGCCCAAAGGATAGCTTCCCCTTCCCCCGAATTGATCAGCTGGTAGATGCCACTTCGGTGCATGAACTCCTCTCCTTCATGGACGTGTACTCCGGTTATAACCAAATCTTCATGTACGGGCTGGACCAAGATAAGATCGCCTTTATCACTGACCAAGGGCTGTATTGCTATAAGGTCATGCCTTTTGGACTCAAGAATGCTGGTGCGACATACCAAAGACTGGTCAACAAAATCTTTAAGGGGTAGATAGGGCGGAACATGGAAGTTTATGTGGATGACATGTATGGAGGCACAGAGCCACAACTCCGATTTAGAAGAAGCCTTTAGAGTACTGCACAAGCACAACATGAGATTGAATCCAGCCAAATGCGTCTTCAGTGTGACTAGAGGGAAGTTCTTAGGGTTAATGGTCACCCAAAGGGGAATAGAAGTCAATATGGAGAGATAAAAGCCATCGTCGACATGACTCCTCCTAGATCTGTGAAAGAAGTGCAACGACTCACCGAGAGAATTGCCGCCCTAAGTTGCTTCATGTCCAAATCTGCGGAAAAGTGCCTACCCTTCTTCAAGGCTATCAAGAAGGCCAAAGACTTCTCCTGGACAAAAGATTACCAGGAAGCATTTGAAAGGCTAAAAAAGTATTTGAACTCACCCCCACTCCTAACCAAACCTCTCCCGGGTGAAGAGTTGTTTCTATATTTATCAGCTGGGGAAAGCACTATGCCCTCTGTTCTGATCCGGGAAGAGGAGGGTGTCCAGAAACCCATATACTACATCAGTAGAGTCCTCCATGAGGCAAAAGCGAGGTATCCTCCCATTGAGAAGATGGCTTACGCACTTGTAATAGCCGCACGAAAGCTCCGACCGTATTTCCAAGCGCACACAGTCGTCCTTTTGACTGACTAGCCCTTAAGGCAAGTCCTTCACAGTCTAAGTGTCTTTGGGCGAATGGTGAAGTGGTTGGTGGAACTCGGAGAATTCGATATCTGATACCGCCCTTGGCAGGCTATCAAGGGTCAGGCTCTGGCTGATTTCATCATCGAAACAACCCTCCTAGTGGTTCCCAGTGTGGAAACAGAGTCGGCGCCAGATGAGACGCCAGTCGAATCACCTCTAAGGTGGACCCTCCAATACTATAGGAAGCGGAGCAGGACTCATCCTCTGCAGCCTTGATGGCTTCACAGTCAAATACACCCTGAGGTTTGAGTTCTAGGCTTCCAACAACGAGGCAGAATATGAAGCCCTACTGGCTAGCCTAAAGCTGGCCAAAGCCCTATCAGCCGAGGTCGTGGATATATTCAGTGACTCCTAGCTAGTAGTAAGTCAGGTAACAGGAGAATTCGAAGCCCGGGGCGAGAAACTCGCCTGGTACCTCCAAAAGGTGAAAGAACTTGCCCCTAAGTTCAAAATGTTCCGGATAACTCAAATTCCACAGGACGAAAACTCCAAGGCAGATGCCCTGGCTAACCTGGCCTCATCCCGGCACCTAGAACCAACTCGAGTTGTTTATCTAAAAACTCTCTCCGTTCTTAGCATAGACGAAACCTCGGTCCTACTGGTAGAAGAAGGTGCGACATGGATGGATCAATCCTGCACTACATGAGAGATAGAAAGGTCCCCGAGCAGAAAGGTGAGGCCAAAAAGTTAATCTCCCGAGCCTCCCGGTACACTATCATAGATAGGCAGCTGTATAAGAGAGCTTTGACTATGTCTTACTTAAGATGCCTCGGCCCGGTCGAGGCCAATTACGCTCTCCGAGAAGTCCATGAAGGCATATGCAAAAATCACCTAAGAACTCAAGCTCTCGCTTTCAAGGTTCTACGCCAAGGGTATTACTGGCCCAAGATGAAAGAAGATGCGACTGACTTGGTCAAGAAGTGCATAAACTGTCAGCAGTACTCTCCAATGCTGCACCGGCCTGCTAATCTCCTCACCTCAATCACTAGTCCACTCTCTTTCGCTATGTGGGGGATGGACATCCTAGGCCCGTTCACTGCAGCAGCTGGACAAAAGAAACACCTCATTGTAGCCATTAATTACTTCACTAAATGGGTCGAGGTAGAGCCACTGGCCAGCATTGCAGATCACCAAACCCGAAACTTCATCTGGAAGTCAATCGTATGCTGGTTTGGGATTCCTCGGGTATTAATCACCGACAACGGAAAGCAATTCGACAGCTCTCGGTTCAAGAAGTTCTGTGATGACCTCCACATCGAACATCGGTTCTCATCCGTTGGGTATCCACAAGTCAATGGCCAGGCCAAAGTGACCAATAGGATGCTTCTCCAAGGAATCAGAAAGAGACTTGGAAAAGCAGATAAGCAGTGGGTTGACCAACTCTCCAATATCCTCTGGGCTTATCGAACCACTGTACGAATGCCAACAGGAGAAACCCCTTTCTTCATGACATACGGATCAGTGGTCGTCATTCCCCTCAAAATCAGAGTCCCATCAATACGCGTGCAATGCTTTGAACCAAGTAACAACGAAAAAGAATTGCGAATGAATGCTGATCTGGTCAATGAAACTCGAGACAAAGCCCAAATCCGCCTGGCTACCTACCAGCAGAGGGCCGCTCGATGCTATAACTCCTGGGTTCGACACAAGGACTTCAAGCTGCATAACCTCGTCCTTTAGAAAAGCAAAGTGTCCCGTCCTCGCCACACGGGAAAGCTCGTTTCAAATTGGGAAGGTCCGTACCGAATCCAAAGAGTTTGCCAGGTTAGCACCTATGAGCTCGAGGAATTGGATGGTAAACCCATCCTACACACTTGGAACGTGGAGAATCTCCATAAATTTTACCAGTAAAGTGTAAAAGCAAAGGTTTAATAAAGTTTGAAGTTCGAATTCTGAAATTTTATTAAGTTAAAAAGGAAGTACAAAATTAGGCGCTATTGGCCTCGGATACAAAAAAACAAAAAAGAAAATCTATTCTAAAGGAGAAGGGGCCTTGTGGACCTCGCCCTCACTCTCTGCCACCTCCTGAGCCTTGCCCTCCGCGACGCTAATTGCGGCGGTATCCTCTGCATCTTCTCCAGTTGCAGCACTTAAGTCCCCAGAGAAGGTGCCCAGATCAAGCTTGGAAAAGTCAACCTCCGGGTAAAAGGACTCAGCCTTCCTCCTGGCCTTATTGAAGCCTATCAGATACTGAGCCCCAGCCTTGTCCATTAAGGCCTTCTCGGCCCTGGCTGCGGCTTTCTTTCTTGCGGCGGCCTTGGCGAGCACCTCCTCCATCTCGCCCTCAGCAGCTCATTCTCTTTTCTTAGAGCCTCCTTGGCCCGGCAGCGATGGTCCCTCTCCATTACCACTATATCTTTGGCCCTTTTGACTGCCTCTAGGGAAGAAGACAAGGCCCGGGCCAGGTCCTGGGTCTCCTCCAGCTTATGCTTCGTTTTCAGCAAATGCTCTGCCATGTCAGCACCTCGTCGAGCGAGGATCCTGCCAATGACTCCAACCTAGAATAAAGGCATTGTCAAGGACAGTTGAAATAAAAAATGAACAAATCAAAGAACTAGGACAAAAGAAAGAAACCATACCTGCGAGAGAGCGGTCTCCACGACCAAGGAAAACGCCTCGAAGGGCTTCGCCGAGATCTCCACAAAATCATGAGGGGGGATTCCTCTGATGAGGTGTTCGCAAGGATCCTTCGGGTGCGTGAACACGGAATCATCCACCCTCAATGCCCACCAAAGCATAAAGATGGAAGTCGCTCCAGGCCCCTCCCCGAATGAAGACGGTCCCTGTGGAGGAATGGGTGCGGCAGGATCCGCCCTCTCATCGGGAACTGGAGGCCTCGAAGGGCTCTCCGCAGCAATAGGCACCAGGGACGTGGCTCGGGCCTTCTTTTTCTGCTCCTGTGTAGAGCTACCGCCTCCGTAGCTCTCTTATTCTCTCGAGCCATACATCTGGTCCTCTCTTTAGCTTTGGTTGCTAACTCCATCTCTGCATCAAAAAACGGGCATTAATAACTTGGATTAAAAAAAAAATTATTAAAAGCTAAAAAGACTGAGGGCTACCGTGCTCGAGGTTTGGCAAAAGGCTAGGAGGGTAGAGGCCGCGCCTATGGAGCTCTTCGTTATCTCCCAGCACCTCGATATCCAAAGTTGTGGCCAGCATGGCATTCAACATCTCCTGCTATCGACGCAGGAGGTGCGACCTCTTACACTTGCCAACACACTCCAAGCTCCAAGAAAAGAGGACGTCAAAGCTCTTGGCACTCTTTATGTAAAAGAAAGCCCCCTTCCACCTCTTTATAGAAGAAGGATTATTCCTTAAAACCCTCTTCTGCCTCTTCAAACTCACGATAACCCACCCCAAATGACCAAGGCGGGTAAGTTGGAAGTGAGCTTTGAACAAATTCATGTTCATCACCCCTCCCACCTCCTGGCACACGGTAATGAATGCCAGGATCAACTAGATGGAGTTAGGCACCAGTTGACTCAGCGCGATACCGAAGTATCTAAGCATTGAGCAAAAGAACAGATAGAGAAGAAACCTAAGCCTGGCACACTTGAAATAGAGTTCATTTCGAACGTCCATTCCTCCCACTCAGTACCCAAAGCGTCGTCCCTAATGAGCATCGATGCCCGAACATCCTCCTCCCTAGATGACTCTCCATCCTTACTCTCCTCTTCCTCCCCTCTCCTTGGAACGTAAGGCACAAGGGCCAGAGTCCCATCACGAGGGGTAGCCTCCAATGAGGAGACTTCATCGCTGGAGGAAACACCCATTGCCTCCTCCAACTCCCTCGAAAGATCCCCGCTCATCTCACTATCAGACATCCTACTCACCAAAATATCTTTTGAAGCAGACCGAGTGCTCTCTATCTGTTTCTTGCAAACTTATGCTCTCAAGGTCTCTCAGAATACAAGTGAGAATTGTAGTGAGTAAGGACCCTCTTATATAGGGGCTATGGCAATAGAAATGAGGAGCATTAACTTGGTCCATCAAACGAGAGGACTCATTCTTTGCTGTCACCCAGGCGCCGTTTACATACCCCGAGGTGTCGGCTGTCACGCCCTTTGCTACACCCAACGCGATGCCATTTAATGACAGCCACCATTATTTACTGCGCTTGTAAAAGAAGAACCTATGGGCCTAAAACGAAGAAGAGCTCATAAGGCCCAAGGAAAAAGAAAGGGCCCATAAGGCCCAATACAGAAAGAAAGTCCATGAGCACAAAATGGGAGCAAAACTATAAGCACGATTTCTCCAAGTATTGATGGCTCGGCCAAGTTATTCTCCAAGTCCGAGCGTTTGAGCTTATTATCAAACACTCGGCCAAGTTTTCTCCATGTCCGAGCATTTGAGCTGCTTGTCAAATACTCGGCCAAGTTTCTCCAAGTCCGAGTGTTTGAGCTGCTTGTCAAACGCTCGACCAAGATTTCTCCAAGTCTAAGCGTTTGAGCTGCTTGTTAAACGTTCGGCCAAGTTCCTCCAAGTCTGAGCGTTTGAGCTGCTTTGCAAACGCTTGGCCAATTTTCGCCACGTCCGAGCATTTGCACTACTCTGCAAAAACTTGGCCAAGTTTCTCCAAGTCCGAGTGTTTGAGCTGATTGTCAAACACTCGGCCAAGTTATTCTCTGCGTCTGAGCGTTTGAGCTGATTGTCAAACATTCGGCCAAGTTTTCTCCATATCCAAGCGTTTGAGTTGCTTGTCAAACGCTCGGCCAAGTTTCTCTATGTCCGAGCGTTTGAGCTGATTGTCAAACGCTCGGTTAAGTTTTCTCCAAGTCCGAGCATTTGAGCTGCTTGTCAAACTCTCGGCTAAGATTTCTCCAAATCCGAGCGTTTGAGCTGCTTGTCAAACGCTCGGCCAAGGTTCTCCAAGTCCGAGCGTTTGAGTTGCTTGTCAAACACTCAACCAAAATTTCTCCAAGTCCGAGCATTTGAGCCAATCATCAAACGCTCGGCCAAGATTTCTCCAAATTCGAGCGTTTGAGCTGATTGTTAAACGTTCGACCAAGTTCCTCCAAGATCGAGCGTTTGTGCTGCTCTACAAATGCTTGACCAAATTTCTTCAAGTCCGAGCGTTTGAGCTGCTTTGCAAACACTCGGCCAAGTTTCTCCAAGTCCAAGCGTTTGTGCTGCTTTGCAAACGCTTGGCCAAGTTTCTCCAAGACCGAGCGTTTGTGCTGCTTTGTAAACGCTCAGCCAAATTTCTTCAAGTCCGAGCATTTGAAACTTCTCCTAGATTTCATCCAAAGTCAAACTCGTTCTATTGAAAGTAAAGAATAAGAAGCAGGGACATCATGCGAGGTAAAGATTGAAAGAAAGATATTTTATTAATCTAAAAAGTTACAACTAACGACCTCAAAGTACAAGGAAAATAGGGCCCTAACGGCCTCGAAGTACAAAGGAAAAACCAAGACTTCTAGCTTAGGCAGTCCAGTACACGGGTTACCTCAGCCTTTTGGTCTTCCTTCTATGGGCTTTATTCCGAGCCTGAAAGCTCCTTCCTGCCACAAGCAGCCCCAGGCCCGGACGACCTCCTCAACCGCTCCCACTCGAAATTTGGAAGAGGTCCTTGCCCCCACTCGGAATCTGAAAGAGGTCCTTGCTCCCGCTCGAAATCTGGGAGAACTCCTCGCTCCCTGAGGCAATATCCCCCTTCAATGTAGGCCCTTCCTCCCCCTCAGACTCCTGTGGACCAAGGCCTGGGGAATCTACCTCAGGCATGCAACCTAGACTCCACTCTTGGCTTCCATAAATCCCTCAAGAAACTGCTGACTCCCCTCCTTTTCCAGGGTCACTACCATCAGAATTCTCTAAATTAGTGCGTGAACTCTCAGTTAGGAAGTGAGGCCAAACTTTACTCAAAGAAACTAAAAATGTTTTAGTTTAAAAAGAAATAATAATAAAGATCCCTTTTTATAAGAAGGGAAAATGCGTTCAACGAGGGCATTTAATATGAACACAGAAAAAGAGGAGACCTTTAAAATTCCAAGGCCACTCATATGCTTCTCCTGACGACTTTTCGCTTTTCGAGGATGACATACTCATTCTCAAGGTCAGCCATTTAACGTGAGTTTGACTCATATGTCCCCAGAGTCGGACACCCAACGCTCCAGGACCGAGTACTCAGACCGCAGCATGCATCCTCAGCTCTACTTACACCCGACTCGATCCTTCATTAAAATACCGTGCCCCACAATACTTCTTTAAGCACATAAATGTACTGAAGGAAGTGGGAGGCCTGTGATGTGGCTCAAAATACTCCGGCCCAGTAAACTCTCCAGCCTAGTAAACTCTCTGGCCCAGTAAACTCTCCAGCCTAGTAGACACTCCGGCTTAGTAAACTCTCCGGCCCAATGAAGAACGGCCCGACAAACCTACACCTGGGCCCCCTCTACGCACGTAACCTTGTAGCCACTTTACGCCACCCTTCAACCGTCTACATATGCAGTCCTACAGCCACCCTACCGCATGTCATCCCTTGAGCATATAATCAATACCTTCCCACGGGCGGATGGCTAAAAATAAGCCGAGGTATGGAATTCATATTCAGTTAGACTTATCTGCTTATACTTGATTTACTTAAGCCCTCAGCCTCTCTCTTAAGCCCTCGTGCTAACTTAAGCTTCGGAGCGCCCTCAGAGGTCTCCCCCTCCCCTCTTTCCGGGGCCTTTAGCTCATCTCTGTTGTCTATGTAGAGCCCAGGCCCCGTCAGCACCCAGGCCACGTCAGCACCAATCATTTTTTGGCATTAACACAAAGCAACACATTTTTGAAGTTTAGACTGCCATGACACAGCTCCCCTTAAAAAAGTCATCAAGTACCTTTATATAAACATTTGAGTGCCAATATCATCAGCCATGTTGGCATCTGCCATACCATTTAGTACATGTTTACTATCACCAAAACATAGGCATGCCTTAGAAGTACTAATGAGATATCTAAGAATCCATTTAACAGTTAATCAATGCTTTTTGCTTGGATTAGAGAGAAACAGACTAACAACCCAATTGCATGAGCAATATCCAACCTTGTGCAAACCATAACATACATCAAACTGCCAACTGTAGAAGCATATGAGACTTTCTTTATTTCTTTTTTCTCTTTCTCACTAGTAAGGAACTGCTTGGAGCTAAGCTTGAAGTGATCTGCAAGTGGAGTAAGAATAGGTTTCACACTGCTCATATAAAATCTCTCAATAATCTTCTCAATGTAACCTTTTTGAGACGACCACAACTTCCCATCCTTCATGGCAAAGGATTTTCTAAGGTTCTTCAATTCATAAATCTTACTAATATCATGACCAAAAACCAACATGTCATCCACATAAAGCAAGAGAAAAACAAAGTTACCATCATAAAACTTCTTAACGAACATAATGGTCAGAAGTAGTCCGATTGTAACCATGATTGTCCATGAAAGAATCAAATTTCTTATATCACTACCTGGGTGCCTATTTGAGCCCATAAAAACTCTGACTTGCACACCAACTGTTCTTTACCTTTAACTTTGAACCTTTTAGGCTGCTCTATATAAATTTCTTCCTCTAGATCACCATGGACGGAAATAGTTTTCACATCAAGTTGTTTTATCTCTAAGTTCAGATGAACAGGCAAGCCAAAAACAACTCGGATAGAAGACATCTTGAATACAGGTGAGAAAATTTCTTCAAAATTCATTTTTTTCTTCTGACTAAACCCTTTCATAACTAGTCTTGCCTTATACTTGGGCTGTGAGCTCTTATCTTCAATCTTCAACCTACAAACCCATTTATTTTTTAGTGATCTTTTACCTTTAGGCAGTTTCACTAAATCATATATGTGATTTTCATGCAAGTATTTCATCTCATCTTGCATGGATTTCGGCTACTTTTCTTTATGATCATTTGTCATAGCTTCATCATAACATTCTAGTTTTCCCCTTTTGTAAGCATCACATACACATGATGAGAATATCTTCTAGTAGGTTGACGCTCTCAGGTGGATCTTCTCAATTGAGGTTATGTAAGGGCTTGTTGAACTTCTTGTTTTGTATCATCATCATGAGGCAAATCAGTAACTACAGGATCATCAGTAAGTGGAGGAATATCACTATCATTATCACTTGCATTTTCATTTTCTCTACTGTAATCATCATTACCTGCAACTAGAGAAGAAAATGGATCAAAGTTTTGGTCCTCAAGGAATACAACATCTCTACTCCTAACAATTTTCTTCTCCTTCGGATCTAACAATCTGTAGACAAATTTTTCATGTGCATAACCCAAGAAGATACACTCTTTAGTTTCATTATAAAACTTAGATTTCTCATCTTCAGAAATGTGGACAAAAGATCTGCACCTAAACACTCTCAAATGTTTGTAGAACACATCTTTCCTAGACCAAACCTTCTCTAGTACATCACCATTCAAATAAAATTGAAGGTGAAAGATTAATCAAGTCCACTACAGTTTTCATTGCCTCACCCTAGAAGGTTTCAAGCATCTTTGAATGAGATAACATACAGATAATTCTTACTTTTATAGTTTTGTTCATTCTCTCAGCTACACCATTCTCTTTTGGTGTTTTAGGAATAGTTTTCTCAAGCCTAATACTGAAATTCTCTTCATGTGCATAACCCAAGAAGATACACTTTTTTGTTTTATTATAAAACTTGGATCTCTCATCTTTAGGAATGTGGACAAAAGATCTACACCTAAACACTCAAATGTTTGTAGGACACATCTTTCCTAGTCCAAACCTTCTCTAGTACATCACCTTTCAAATAAAATTGAATGAGAAAGATTAATCAAGTCCACTACAGTTTTCATTGCCTCATCCTAGAAGGTTTCAAGCATCTTTGAATGAGATAACATACACCTAATTCTTACTTTTATACTTTTGTTCATTCTCTCAGCTACACCATTCTCTTTTGGTGTTTTAGGAATAGTTTTCTCAAGCCTAATACTGAAATCCCTGCAATATTTCTCAAAAGAACCTCTGTATTCACTATCATTATCTATTCTAACACATTTCAACATCTTATTAATCTCTATTTCAAATTTCACATGAAATTCTTTGAATGCATCAAAGACCTAATCCTTAGAATGTAAAGCAACAACCCACACCTTTCTAAAGAAATCATCAATAAAAGTCACAAAATAGAGGACGCTGCTAAGAGATCTATCTTTCATATAATAGACATCAGTATGAACCAAATCCAAAATAACATTACATCTAGAAGGAGGAGTTCTAAGATATGAAATTCTTCTTTGTTTTCTAGCGACACAAGTTTTCATAGACGTGCCTTTCATGAGAGGTAATGTTTACTTTCTAGATAGAATTTGAAGCCCATTTCTCACTCAGTGACCAAGCCGTTTATGCCACAACTTAATAAACTCATTTTCAATTATATTCACTTGGTTTTGACATGGCTTAGCTTGTAATCTGTAAAGGTGATCAATATTTTCTCTTACAAGAATCAGTGAGCCTCTAGAGAGTTTCCACACTCCACCTTTGAAGTTACTCTCATAACATCATTAAATTGAGTAGTGAAGATTAGATTAAGATGACTATCAAGAACATTTTTAGCATCTTTAAAGAGTGCTCTACATCCAATGTTGGTTTCTAACCAAATATCTCACACACCGGTAACTTTACATGAAGCACCACTAGCAGTCTTCAAAGAGCTAAAATCACTAACAATACAGGTTGAGAATAAATCTCTGTGAGAAGTAATATGAGATGTAGCACCTGTGTTAGCTACCCAAGTGGGGTCATAACATGTGAGATTAACCAAAGCATCATCACAAACAACAATAACATTAGCATCAGATGCAACTACAGTTGTACCACTGCCATTTTTCTTCTCTTCACCTTTTTCCTTATTCTGCTCTCTTCATTTTCCTACTGGCACGCTAGAAAACATGTGTAAATTAATTCCTTGCTCTAAAATTATCATATGAAATATAGTGGAAAGCAAAGGTCATTTCCCACAGAGGATTGTAAATTAATTCAATTAAACATTTAATTGTTAAAATAAAAATAAAAATAATTAAATTAAATTAAATTTAAAACAACCTAATAAACTAATTGTGGTTTTTTTTAAATGATTAACTAAAAATTACGAATAAAGAAAGACAACTAAAATATGATTCAAAATTGAATAAACTTTGTAACAATAATGAGAAAATTGGCCAAATGATCATTCTTCACCATTAGACATGAAATGATGAATCAATATTAGAGTTATCCCCAAATTCCTAATAAAATTACCAACCGTAGATAATAATAAGCTCTATTACCCCAATCTGTCCTTAGTTTGTCGTTAAGTAAAATAAACTCTTTACTTAATCTCTATCTATTAAATAACCTAGAATAAGCTGTCTAAATTTAATTTAATAGAAGCATTAGGTTAAAAAAGATAGGTTGGTCCAAGAAACAAACGCATAAGCTCGGTTTATTTATCTTGAGTTATGTTCCATATAATAATCACACGAAAATATCCCATTATCAGTGATTACTAATTACTACCATTGATTAGAAATTCAAGACAATTACAGATCAAGATTCCTAACCTAGCAATAGATAATTACCCTATTTCATTTGGTTGGCCACCCTGAATAAAATAAAATAATAATCATAAACAATTCATATGGAAGAACATAAACAATTTTATTATAAATATGGATAATAATCTCTGAATAATCAATCACAAAATCATGTCTAGAGCTTTGAAATCACCCTTTACCAAAAATAAAATTAGCTAGACATAATCCTAAAATTAAAAACAAAATAAATATTCAAAGACATGAAAGATGGGAAGAATGAAGAATGAAAGCGAACAACAGTAATCTGGAAGAGTCTCCTATGTAGATGAATCTCCTTGATCACCAATAGTAGCTATGTTTTTCCTAATTTTCTCCTCTCTTTTTTTTGTCTAGAAAAAATCTCTTCTTCTTACAAGGCAAGAGCAGCCGGCCTTATATAGGCAAACTCCTAGAAAAGAAAGGGAAAGTACAATAATACTACTCCTTCTAGGAAAAGGAAAGACACTGAAATGGGAAATACTTCTACTACTTGGAAAACATGAAATAAAAAACTAACTAAAAGGAAATATGACACAAAATAGGAAAAAGTGCAGCTTAAGAAAATGAAAGACATTGAAATGGGAAATATTTCTACTACCAGGAAAACATGAAATAGGAAAGTAACTAAAAAGAAATATGACACAAAGTAGGAAAAAAGTGCAGCACAAGTAAAACTGGTGTATATATATTGGAGGCTCGCAATATTTATTAGGATTTTTTTTTATTGCCCTCTCTAGCTATGCGGCCTGTGCCCCGTATCAGTTGACATCTACAGCCAAACTCCAGGGAACAGATGGTCGCAGCATGCAAAACTCATTCTGCGACACGTGTCCTTATTCAAATTCAGTTATTTTCCTTTGATAAAACGACGTCATCTCTATCATTTTGACTCCGATTTTCGAACCGTTTGATCCCAGACGTTTCGGATCTTCTTGCCAATATTATTTTTTAAGCACTTGTGACCTGAAAATACACCAAAAATACTCGTGATTATGAAAAACACATTTTAAGGAAAATTAAGTAAAAATGCAAGGTTTAAACCTAATTTCCCACAAATAATACCGATAAATCACTAAGTATTAGTGTATTTTTAAGTACTCATCACAAGCCTTAACCAGCTCCTTGCTAGCCCCTAGCAAGTCAAACATATAAAAATTACTTTCTACTAAAACCAAAAATAAAAACTACTCCTAAACTAAGATAAATCACTTTCATCTATTGCACGGCTGCATGTAGCGAATGCAACAAGCCTTTAAACCTATTGGTGGCCCAAATAGAATGAGTATAGTCTCGTGAGGGCTTATAGTGGTGATACCCACAAACACCTGAAAGAATTAAGCTTAATCCTAGGTCGATTCATAATCATGTCTCATAAGATTGCAAAGAGCATATAATTAGCAGTATCGTCAGATATCACACAAATTCAAAAGTTAGATTCACAAGTCCACTCATACTCTTACTATCAATCTCTACCACTTCCCTTGTATGATTATTCAGAAAGATTAGTTTTACTACTTGGATTGTGTTATGCATACAAGCATTAATCATGATCTCGAAATATGTGTATCAAACTCCATAGGCTTATTTTTCAGAAATCTTCTCCACTAATGTAGGATTGTCACACCACTTGGGATCAAAAGTTCTTTATCAAGCTTGTAATATTAGGTTAGGGTAATGGCTACAAACGAAGGATAGGATTCAAACAAAGTAAGAGGACCTTATTTGAAGCACAACCTTAAAGCACTAGGAGCCTCTATTCCTAAGCATTAACTTTCCTTGATCATTGAACTTATTTTTTCAACCAAACCCTTTTTTCTTCTCTTTTCAACTATCCCAAATTTCTTGCAAACCATGTATTTTCATTCATGCATTTTCATTTTTTTTGCCATCTATTCCTTGATAACTTGCCACAACCGCCAACCTATCATCTTTCATAACTTGGGTTGTGGTAGTATTCAAAATCAACTCATTTCCTAGCTCCTTTTATGCTTTATTTTAATGTGTGCATTTAGGTCCTCTTAAAGCGTAAGGATATAGTGTTTAAGCTAAAAAAGGGGTAGGTTATAATGGGATAAAAACAAGAAAAACATGGTCTCTTATTATGGCTTAAAAGGGTGACTAGTATTAAAAATGAAAAAGGGTAGACTAGAAAGGCTTAAACGATCCAACAATGGCCTAAATCATCTCACCTAATGGTGTGAATCCTAGGATTTCGCGTCAAGCAATCATCCAATAGGTTCTAGAGTCTGTTGAGATCAATCATAAAATTAAAATCCATATAAAGCTTTTTTAAGCATGCAAAGACTATCAATCCTCACAATCATATTTAGGAATAGCATAAATCTCAAACAATTGCAGACTAGACAGGCAACCCCCTCTTAAACTTATTCAAAATCCAACTCAATTGAAAATACATACAAATACCACCTGATATACCATCATTGACCATATGAATCAACCCAAACATAAAACTTAGTCTTTCTTTTTATTTAATTTTAATTTAATTTAGTATATTTAAAAAAAATAGAATTCTAAGGAAAATGAAACTAAAAACTCTTAAAATCTTAAGGAAAATAAAACTAAAAACAAAAATAAAATAAGAAGCTTAAAAAAATAACGAAAATATAGCAATACATCATCCACCCCCAACTTAAATTGGGCAATGTCCTCATTGCTATGAAAAATAAAATAAATTGAACCAAACTAAAAATTAAAAACTAAATAAAAAAAAAATTGGGTTGCCTCCTAGTTAGCGCTTGGTTTAGTGTCGTCAGCCCAACGTGTACCTCTTTTTCACTCATTAATATATTTTGGTTCAGAGAGTGATACATCCTCTACATCATGCATCTCAAACAACTCATAGTAAGGCTTCAGTCTATGCCCATTCACCTTAAAGACCATATCGTTTTCAAATTCTTGATTGCAACTGCACTGTGAGGAAAAACATTAATAACAATAAAAGATCCAACCTAACGGGAACGTAACTTACCGGGAAATAACTTTAGGCGTGAGTGGAATAAAAAGACTTTTTGCCTGATGCTAAAGTTTTTCCGCACAATCATCCTATCGTGGAATGCCTTAGTTTTCTTCTTGTAAATTCTTGCACTCTCATAGGCATCATTTTATATCTACTCAAGTTCTTGCAGTTGGAATTTCCTTTGCTCACCCGTGACATCTATCTCCATGTTGCATTGCTTTACTGCCCAAAATGCCTTGTGCTCTAATTCAACTAGAAGATGGCAAGGCCTACCATAGACTAACTGATAAGGAGATATACTGATGGCCATCTTGTAAGCGGTTCTATAAGCCCAAATTGCATCATCAAGGCATGAACTCCAATCTTTTCTATTTGGGTTGACCGTCTTTTAAAGTATGGATTTCACTTCTCGATTCGACACTTCAGCTTGTCCATTGGTTTGTGGATGATATGTTATGGATACTTTGTGTTTGATATTATACTTCTTCAACAATGCTTCCACCAACCGATTGCAAAAGTGTGTGCCTCTACCACTGATCACAGCCTTTCGTGTTCCAAACCTTGTAAAGATGTTAGACTTTACAAAATCTACAACAACTTTAGAATCATTAGTTTTGGTGGGTTTTGCTTCCACCCATTTCGAGACATAATCAATGACAAGTAAAATGTAACCAAAAGAAGATGGGAAGGGTCCCATGAAATCAATGTCCCAAACACCAAAAATCTCAACAAAAAGAATCAGGGTCTGTGGCATTTGATTCCGGGCACCTAAGTTACCTATTCTTTGACAACGATCACATGACTTGCAAAAGAGGTATGCATCCTTAAACAACGAGGGCCAATAAAAACCACAATCAAGCACCTTGTGTGTCATCCTCTTAGGTCCAAAGTGTCCCCCGCATGCATAAGAATGACAAAAGGTAATAATAAAAGAGAATTCGAATTTGGGTACACACCTTCTTATCAATTGATCGGAGCAGTGCTTCCACAGATATGGATCATCCCACACATAGTACTTTGCATATGCTTTAATCTTTTCCTTCATAGCATGATTCAAATCTACTAGTACTTTCTTGGTAACCAAGTAATTGACAAGATCTGCGTACCAAGGGGCTACCAATCCAACTGAAAATAAATATTCATCTGAAAAATTCTCATGCAGTGGTAAGGCATCTTCATCACGAATCAAGCGGCTTAGATGATCCGCAACCAGATTTTCACTACCTTTCTTGTCTTTAATCTCTAAATTGAATTCTTGAAAGAGAAGTATCCATCGGATGAGGTGTGGCTTAGCATCCTTCTTAGTAAGCAAGTACCTAAGAGCTGCATGATCAGAATAAACGATTACCTTTGTACCAATCAAGTAAGAATGAAAATTTTTTAAAGCAAAGATAACCGCCAAAAGCTCATTTTCAGTCGTGGAATAGTTAAGCTGGGCATAATTTAATGTATGGGATGCATAGTAGATGGTGTGGGGAAGCTTTCCCACTCGTTGTCCTAAAATAGCACCCATAGCATAGTCACTGGCATCACACATGATCTCAAATGGGAGGTTCCAGTCAAGTGGTTTGATGACAGAAGCCGAAGTCAAGAGCTCATTCAGTTTTTCAAATGCTTATTTGCACTTTTCATCAAACTCAAAAACCACATCCTTTTGAAGTAACTTGCACAAGGGCAATGCTATCTTTGAAAAATTCTTGATAAACCTGCGATAAAATCCTACAGGACCAAGAAAAATGCGAGTCTCCCTCACGCTAGTGGGAGGTGATAAGGAATGAACAAGATCAATCTTAGATTTATCAACCTCAATACCTCTAGAAGATATAACATGTCCCAATACTATACCCTAATCTACCATAAAATGCCATTTTTCTCAGTTTAATGCAAGGTTAGTTTCCATGCAACGTTTAAGAACGAGTGTAAGGTTATCAAGACATTTATCAAAAGAATCACCATAGACACTAAAATCATCCATAAATACCTCTATGATGTTCTCAACATATTCTGAAAAAATACTAACCATACACCATTGGAAAGTCGCTAGAGTTTTGCAAAGACCAAAAGGCATGCGTCGGTAGGAAAATATACCAAATGGACAAGTGAATGTCGTCTCCTTTTAGTCTTCTGGTGCAATCAAAATTTGGTTATAGCCTGAATAACTGATGAATGAATATTTGTCCTAGTATTTTGTATGTTTTTAAAGTATTTATTTATATGTTTAGCTTAGGAATTTGTTACTTTGAGTTGTTTTTCGTTGTTTTACAGGTTCACAAGCACTTGGAAAGAAGTTTCACTAAATTGCCAGAATTGCCCATACAGATCAGTCATTTTTGCGGATTAAACTATATTGATTCAAGGAGAACCAGGAGATAAGACATATATGCTTAGAAAGATCCGAATGTCTATTTTTTTGATAATTTTACAGCTTATAAATATGATTTTTCTAGAGAAAGTTATGGCAGTTTTAGTAGAGAAAGGTTAGGTTGTGCGTGATTTCAGCGTGGCAGAAGTGATTTTTGCGGATTAAACTGTATTGATTCAGGAAGAACTAGGAGATGAGCCATACATACTTGTAAAGATCTGGATGTCTATTTTTTGGAGAATTTTACGACTGGTAAATATGATTTTTCTAGAGAAAGTTATGGCCATTTTAGTAGACAAAGGTCAGGTTGTGCGTGATTTCAGCGTGGCAGAAGAAAATGAGCTATTAAATTTTGATTTTTTTGGAATTTTCACGGGCTGGATAGAAGCATAACTGGATCAATTTTGGACAACAGGAACTTAGCCTAGACAACAGCAAACAAACGGCCAGGACAACAGTAGAACCGGTCTTGGACAGCAGCAGAAGCACACAGCTGAACAGAAACCCTAGGGTGACTTTTCTATCTGCAAAGCCATCTCCATACAGCTATATATAGGAATTTTAGACTCAGAGAAGAGGGGAGACGACGGCAGTTCTTGGAGAGATATTATCAAGAGGATTTTTGGGAGATTGAAGGAGAAGATAGTTTCTTTCATCAAGACGGATTATCAAAAGATTGAAGACGACGATCAATCGCTTTAAGAATTTGAGGATTCATCTTGTAATTCTGGAAGAAATTCTATCTTTGCTCCTTTTGTCCTTCAATATGCTTGTAACCCTAGTATTTGAATTCTGTGATTGAGATTTAAACATGAGCGGTTGAACGCACTGTTGGGCGTTTAGCTTAGTTGCCTTGATTGTTTTGGATATTTTGGTGGATTTAGTTTTATGAAATTTTCCATATTATTTCTTATTCAATATCCTTTATACCTTTGATTATTACTTGTGGATTGGCCATCTATTACTGATAGTAAAAGTTAATATTCGAGATTAGGTTGAGGACAAATCATCTAGACCTAATTATGGTTTCTTGAATAGGAATTTAAATCAGGATTCAAATCAAATTTTGATTTAGGTGGTTGCGTTTTCCTTGTACTTAATTTAACTAATTAATTGATGAACAAGATCCATGGGATTTAATTAATTAGTTATAAATTGAGAATAAACACGATCAATGGCATTCTCTGGTCTTAACAAAAAAAACCAATAATCTTGGATGTTGATTAATTATTTATATTCACCAAATATTCCAATTCATGATTGGATAGCAAGCTAAACTCCCAATTGTTCTCATTGATTATACTCATCTCTTCATAATTCGTTTTGTTTAATTTACTTAATTGTTTTTATTTCAATTTTTTCTTCACCAATCTTTTAATTAGAGTGTTTAGGATTTAATTTCAAAGTTTGTTTTTAGTAATTTTAAGAAAGTAATTTAGGATTTAAACCACTGCAATTCCTTGAGAGATCGACCTCGAGAGTAAACTCATTGCAATACTATTTGTGATTCGTGCACTTGGGAGCATTTAAAATTTGCACATCAAGTTTTTGGCGCCATTGCCGGGGAATTGTCGTTTAATTCTTTAGTTATTTTCTTTATTCTATTTTATTTTATTTCTTTTAGGTGTAATTTTTATTTATTTTATTTCATCAAATTTTCTTTATTTCTTTCTTGATTTTCTTGATTTAAATTGGCATTAATTTGTTTCTTGATTTTCGCTCTCTTGATTCCTGGTAGCTTAATTTTTCTTTTGTTTTCTTCAGGTACATGCACGGTAGAAGATCCCAAGGGAGAAATCTAGTGCCAACAATAGACAACATCCATAGGCTAAAGGAGACGTTACAGCCTATGGAAGAAGAAGAAAAGGTTGAGGGAATAGAAAAAAGGTGCCTGAAAGAATTGAAGGAGCTGAAAGACAAATTATGATGGAGTATGCAAGGTCGATCATCAGCACTTCCACATCTGGCATCCAATTGGGAGAAGCTGCACAGAATTATGAGATAAAAAATATCCACTTTAGCATGCTCCCTTCATTCTACAGAATTCCAAATAAAGACCCATTAACCTTTATAAGGGATTTCTATGCAACAGTGCAGACTTTTCCTCTACAAAGGCTGAATGAGGATCAACTCAGGATGAGATGCTTCCCTTACACATTAAAAGATAGAGCAAAAGCATGTTTGATGACTCTTCCCCCCCGGTTCTTTGACTACATGGGAAGCGGTCTACAATCGGTTCATGAACAAATTCTACTCCCATCAGAAGACCACTGAGTTGAGAATTAAGATTGCCACGTTCTCACAAATGGAGGGAGAAACCTTCTATGAAGCATGGGACAGGTTCAAGATGCTTCTAATCTAGTGTCCCCACCATCATTACCCATTTCCGCTAATAAATCAATTCTTCTATGATGGATTGACACAACAGTGTCAATATACGGTTGATAATGCTGCCGGTGGAGCCATGGGAGAAAAGATTGCTAAGGAGACATACGAGCTATATGAGATGTTGGTTGCTAATTCCCAACAAAAGAGTGTAAGCAGAAAGAGAGTTGGGGTTAACGAATTGAGCTCCAACAACGATATGGCAATGTAACTTATAGAGTTGACCAAACAAGTCAAACTTCTCACTACCACAAACACGCCCAACAATGAGGTATGTGGAGTTTATAGGGTTTTTGGTCATTATGCTCACACTTCTCTTTGTCTTATGAATCTTATGTAGGAAATGAACAAGAACAAGTTAATGTAATGAAGTGTTACCAACCTAAGCCGAGGAATGATCCATATTCTAACACCTACAACCCTGGGTGGAGAAATCATCCCAATTTCTCCTGGAAGACTAACAACACTCCGGCAATCAGCCTAGAAATCCAAAGTTCAAGACTGGTTCAATATCAAAACTAAGTTTCACCACCCAATCAGCCTAGAAATCCAACTTTGGAGGAGAACTTAAGTGCTTTTATTCAAGTTAGCAAAGAGAACCATGAGAGACATAGCCAAATGTTGGATTCCTTAGAGGCATCAATGAAGAGGGTGGAAGTACAAGCTGAGAAACTTGTGGAACAATTGCAAGTACATCAAAAAGGGAAGTTGCCTAGCCAACCTGAGCAAGCAAAGGATATTACAGTGCTGTGAAGTGGTAAAATTCTTAACAACAATTCAGATGATAAAATTTCTTATGACTTGCCACATGATGCAGGAAAATCAATTGAGAAGCAAAAGGAGCATGACGCTCCTAAAGGAAATCCAGCTGAAGATCCACAATCTTCTCAACAAGGATAGGCTTCTTATTCCTTATCCAAGCCCTCTGAAGGATGTTAAACAGGATAAGCAGTTTTCTAATATTTTTGACATGCTTTCTAAAGTGAATATTAATTTGCCTCTTTTGGATGTTATCAAGAATGTGCCATCATATGCAAAATTCTTTAAGGAACTTAACACCAAAAAGAGGAAATATGAGAAGAACGAGAAAGTGATGGTGTCAAAAGCTGCTAGTGCAGTGCTCCAACAAAGCTTGCCACCTAAGCTGAAAGATCCCAAAAGTTTCATCATCAACATCACAATGGGAAACAAGAAGGTCGCCAAAGCAATGCTAGACTTAGGAGCAAGTATAAATCTCATGCCATATTCGATATACTTGCAACTAGGTTTGGGGGATCTTAAGTCAACAACTATGTCTCTTCAACTCACTGACAGGTCAGTTAAATATCCTAAGGGAATAGTTGAGGATATATTGGTGTAAGTAGATAAAGTGATTGTGCCTGTGGATTTCGTGGTATTGGAGATGGAAGGAACCCCATCTAAGGACAAGGAGCTCAGAATTCTTCTTAGTAGATCATTTATGGCCACAACCAAGACTATTATTGATGTCCATAATGGGAGGTTAACGATGACAGTCTTGGAAGAGACTATACAATTTAAAGTGTTTGATTCTCTAACCACTCCTTCTATTTCTACTAACGATGAGTGTTCTTTTATTGATTGTGTGGACTCACTTGTTTATGACACTTATTTGCAAACAGAAATAGAGGAAAAGCTTGAAGTTGCTCTTACAACTGAAAGAGCAGAGGAAACACTAGAAGAGGAGACCAATGGGTATCATGAGATGTTAGATAGTGCAATACCAGTGTCACCCCAAGAAGAGTCTAGCAAACCTTTAGAATTGCCAAGTTCCCTACCTAGGGAATATACTACTCTACCTAAGCTTGAACTTAAAGAGTTACTTAAGCACCTTAAGTACATATTTCTGGGAGAGGGAGACACATATCCTATGATTATTTCATCTACTTTGACCCAAACCAAAGAGGAGAGAGTTGTGAAGGATCTTAGCAGACTTAGGGGAGCTATATGATGGAGTATAAGTGACATAAGGGGGATTAGTCCTGCTACATGTATGCATAAGATCATTTTAGAGGACGGTGCCAAACCAGTTGAGCTTAAGCATCCGGTGTATTGGGCAATCAAGGAGTTGAACATGGACATGGCAATGGCAAGAGAGAAGCGGTTACTACAACTCAATGAGTGAGAAGAGATTCGTGATGAAGCCTATGAGAATGTAAAGATCTAAAAAGAACGCACTAAGCATTACTATGACCAAGGCCTTATCCATAAGTCTTTTTATCCTGGAATGAAAGTTCTTTTGTTTAACACTCGTTTCAAATTATTTCTAGGAAAATTGAAGTCAAGATGGTGCGGACCGTTTTTGGTAGTCAACGTTTCTTCTTATGGAGCGGTAGAGTTGCTGAACCCGAAGACTCAAGTGACATTCAAGGTCAACGGGCATCATATGAAGCCTTACTTGGAAGAAGTCCATGAGAAGGAGGTTGTTGAATGCATTGTGGTGCACGATCCTAAATAAGTTCAACCAACGTCTTGCAAAGATGTTAAAGAAAGCGCTTGGTGGGAGGCAACCCACCCATTTGATAGAGTATGTTTTCTGTTCTTTCATTTTCATTGTTTCCTTCTAAATGTTTTTCTAAACACGTGTTTGATTTCATACATTGAGGAAAATGTTTGGTTTAGGTTTGGGGGTGCAATTAGAACTTGCTGAGACAAAATTTTCATGCTACAATTTATTTTATGGTTAGTAATCAAGTCTTTTATGCACGTTCAGTTTAGTTTCTTTAACACTGACAAGTTGTTGTGAGGATTGATGCATATTCATATTTCATAGACCGTGCTCTTGATGTTGATACTGAGATGAACCTAGATCTAGTGTTTGAGTATCAAATAGTGGAGACTACCTAGTTATTTGAGCCATAAGCGTTTTATTCTAAGAGTTAGTTTCTTAGTACTCTTAAACACTCTTCGTTATGACCTTAATTGTTATATGATGTCTATAGGTTTTGCATTGAATGCTAGGATTATATAACTCACTTGAAGTATCATGTTGTGTATTCTCATTATTTTAGTTGAATGACTTGAGTAAGAAGTTTGAGTATTTGCCTATCGTTATACGCCTTAGTTGCCACTGTCTTTGGAGAAAGATCCATATTTCTATTCAAAAAAAAAGAAAAAAAAAGAATATACATATATATATATATGAAAAACATGTCAAAAAGGGATTTGGTTAGACAACAAAGCGGACATGAGATACTTCAAGGGTATTAAAGTCGCTCTTATAAAGAGTTGAAAAGAAAGAGCTTTGGTGTAAATCAAGTTTGGCCAACCACGCCCATCTATGCATAGGTTCATATTCAATATGTTTTGCTTGAGATGTTTGACTAGGATATGATATACGCAATTTGATAGATTTGCAATCCTAACATTTGATTCCTTTCATGAGATCTATTTTGCGAACATATGAGCGTTCTTTGATGATATCCATATTCATATGCGAATTTATATTTGAAATTTCTTGTTTACATAACTTCTATTTGCATATGCTTGATGAGTGTTTGAAACCTAGGTTCGGTGTGCTTAATGAGTGAACCCTGTGAGGCCTAGAGTCGAAGAGAATTCGGATTCTTGACGTTAGGTTTGGGGGTAATTGACGTGAGGTGTTTTGAGCATTAGAATATGGATGTGTACTTGATTTGAGCAATGAATTGTGAAGTGTTGCGATTATGAACATAATTGTGCATAAGATATCTAGACATGATTCATAATAAGAATTAAGGCATGAGGGTTTTGTTGATTTAAGTTTTTAGGTTTGTTTTGTTTATGTTTTCTTTTAGTTTTACTTGAGGACTATCAAAATCTAGGTTTGGGGGTACTTGATGAACGAATATTTGTCCTTGTATTTTGTATGTTTTTCAAGTATTTATTTATATGTTTAGCTTAGGAATTTGTTACTTTGAGTTATTTTTCGTTGTTTTACAGGTTCACAAGCACTTGGAAAGGAGTTTCACTAAATTGTTAGAATTGCCCGTAGAGATCAATCATTTTTGCGGATTAAACTGTATTGATTCAGGAAGAACTAGAAGATGAGCCATATATACTTGAAAATATCCGGATGCCTATTTTCTGGAGAATTTTACGGCTCGTAAATATGATTTTTTTAGAGAAAGATATGGCAGTTTTAGTAGATAAAGGCCAGGCTGTGCGTGATTTCAGCATGGCAGAAGTGATTTTTGCGGATTAAACTTTATTGATTCAGGAAGATACAGGAGATGAGCTATATATGCTTGTAAAGATCCGGATGTCTATTTTCTGGAGAATTTTACAGCTCATAAATATGATTTTTCTAGAGAAAGTTATGGCAGTTTTAGTAGACAAAAGTCAGGTTGTGCGTGATTTCAGCATGGCAGAAGAGAAAGAGCTATTAAATTCTGATTTTTTTTGGATTTGCACGGGCTGGACAGCAGCACAACCAGACCAGTTTTGGACAGCAGAAACCTGACCTGGACAGTAGCAAACAAATGGCCTGGACAACAGCAGAACTGGGCCTGGATTGCAGCAGAAGAACACGGCCTGAACAGAAACCCTAGGGCGACTTTTCTATCTGCAAAGCTGTCTCCATACAGCTACATATAGAAATTTTAGACTCAGAGAATAGGGGAGACAACGACAATTCTTTGAGAGATATTATCAAGAAGAGTTTTGGGAGATTGAAGGAGGATATGGTTTCTTTCATCAAGACGGCTTATCAAGAGATTGAAGACGACGATCAATCGCTTCAAGACTTTGAGGATTCATCTTGTAATTCAAGAAGAAATTCTATCTTTGCTCCTTTTGTCCTTCAGTATGCTTGTAACCCTAGTATTTGAATTTTGTGATTGGAATTTAAATATGAGCGGCTGAATTCATTGTTGGGCGTTTGGCTTAGCTGCCTTGATTGTTTTGGATATTTTGGTGGATTTAGTTTTATGAAATTTTCCAGATTATTTCTTATTCAATATCCTTCATATCTTTGATTATTACTTGTGGATTGGCCATCTATTATTGATAGTCAAAATTAATGTTCGAGATTAGGTTGAGGAAAAATCATCTAGACCTAATTAAGCTTTCTTGAATGGAATTTAAATCAGGATTCAAATCAAATTGTGATTTAGGTGGTTGCACTTTCCTTGTACTTAATTTAACTAATTAATTGATGAAAATGATCCATAGGATTTAATTAATTAGTTATAAATTGAGAATAAACATGATCAATGGCATCTCTAGTCTTAGCGGAAATACCAATAATCTTGAATGTTGATTAATTCTTTATATTCACAAAATGTTCCAATTCATGATTGGATAGCAAGCTAAACTCCCAATTGTTCTCATTGATTATACTCATCTCTTCATAATTCGTTTTGTTTAATTTACTTAATTGTTTTTATTTCAATTTTCTCTTCACCAATCTTTTAATTAGAGTTTTTAGGATTTGATTTCAGAGTTTGTTTAGTAATTTTAAGAAAGTAATTTAGGATTTAAACCACTGCAATTCCTTGAGATATCGACCTCGAGAGTAAACTCATCTTAATATTATTTGTGATTCGTGCACTTGCGAGCATTTAAAATTTGCACAGCAATAACCATAAAGGAAACAATAGTAAGAATGACCTGCTAACCTTTCAAGTATTTGATCGATGAACGGCAGAGGAAAGTGGTCTTTGCGAGTTGTCGAGTTGAGTTTTCGGTAGTCGATGCAAACTCGCCATCCGGTTTGGACACGGGTCGGAACTAGTTCATTATCTTTGTTCTTGACAACGGTGACCCTGGATTTCTTTGGAACCACTTGTACTAGACTCACCCACTTGCTATTCGAGATTAGGTAAATTACCCCCACATCTAGGAGCTTTAGTATCTCCTTTTTGACCACCTCCATCATAGGCAGGTTTAATCTTCATTGTGCCTCTTTGGTAGGTTTCGATCCCTCTTCTAGCAATATTCAGTGCATTCACATGGATGTGCAATTTTCCAACCAATAACCATCTTGTGATCTTTAAGCACCTGAATGAGCTTCTCCTCTTGTAAATTTGAGAGGTTCTTGGCAATGATCACAGATAATATGTCCTTCTCACCTAGGTAAACATACTTAAGATGCTCTGGAAGGGGTTTCAGTTCAAAGTTAGGTGCCTGTATGACAAAAAGTAAAAGTTTCTCATTAGATGTGGGTAATTCAAGGAACAAAACATTATACCAAATTTGTGGTAGTCTCCCAAGAATACCATAACTTCCTCTACATCTTCAGTCACTTGTACATCCCATTTCGGCCTTTTGGGAGTTTCCATCTCCAAGAACTCACTAATGGTGACCTCAAAACCATCTTTGCCAGTCAACTCAAATAATTGTTGTGCTAAAGAATCAATAATGTCAATTGCAAATACAAAATGTAAATCACTAGGATATCTCATGGCCTCATATATATTGAAATGAATAACTTCCCCATCGAATTCCATAATGAGAGTCCCATCACGAACATCTATCTTTGTCCGCGTAGTTTTTAGGAATGATCTTCCTAGTAGTATCGATGTTGGGTTGGGAGATGTCTCATCCTCCATCTCTAGAACATAAAATCCACTAGAAAGACTAATTCATTTACCTATACCAAAACATCCTTTACAACTCCCTTTGGATAAGTGTTAGAATGGTCAGCAAGTTGTATATTTACACCAGTTTCCTCAAGTGGTCCAAGATTTAAAGAAGTATAAATAGAATAAGGAATCACATTAATTGATGCTCCTAAATCTAACATAGCTTTTTCAAACCTGGTGTTGCCGATTTTGCAGGGAATAGCAAAAGTGCCTGGATCTTTGCACTTGGGTGGAAGCTTCCTTTGTAGCATTGCTGAGACGTTTTCCCCCACATTTATTTGCTCATTCTTTTTCATCTTTTGCTTATTGGTGCACAATTCTTTCAGGAACTTGGCATAGCTCGACACCTACTTTATTACATCCAAAAGAGGTATATTTACCTCCACCTCACGGAAGGTCTCCAGAATTTCTTTATCTTGTTCCTCCTTTTTAGACTTAGTAAACCTGCTGGGAAAAGGTGGAGGAGTAACATAGGAAGAGTTACGCATTTTTGCACTTACCTTGGGGGATGATGAATTATTAATGGATGGTTCTCCTTCATCATCCTCCATAATGGCTGATGAGAGTCATAAAATGCACTTTAACAGTACTTAATTGTTAGCATTTTAGGGTTGATCTAGGTTTTAATTGCACTTTTATACGTTAACAACTCTAAAGTATCATTCTTGGATCATTGATCTATTTCAGTGCATTTTTAGGTACTTTAACCTCAAAAGAGGAGGAAAAGTTATCATTGCTTAAAGCACAAAGACTTGAGGCATACTGGAGTGAAGGAATCCTTTCGGAAGGACAAGATGGAGGGCTTAAAAGAGCAATAACTGCTGCCCGCACTGGAAAGGTGTTTCACTAAATTGCCAAAATTTCCTGTACAAATCAATCATCTTTGCAAATTAAACTGTACTGATACAAGAAGAACCATGAGATGAGCCATATATACTTAGAAAGATCCGGAAGTCTATTTTCTGAAGAATTTTATGACTCGTAAAAATGATTTTTCTAGAGAAAGTTATGGCAGTTTGTTGGCAATCACCTTGACAAGATGCCCAGGTGGTGATCTTCCAAACACCCAAGTCTAGAATGACTTGTAGAAAGAATTTCAACAATCGAACACAAGAACAGAAAATCAAAGAAAGAAAGAAGACAAGCAATTTGTTATCGAGATTTGGCAATGTGCTTACGTCCCCGTGAGTTCCTCCAAACTCTCTGCACTAAATCAATGGTTCTTTACAATTCAGCAACCCTCTCCAAGAAACCTCAAGTTCTTGAAGGAACCAAGAAGATAACGAGAAAGTGATAGACCTATTATAATGCTTCCATCAATTCTCTACTACCCTCTCTTCTTTACAACTAGCCTCTCTACAATGAGTCCCTCTTGTATGTCTGTGTCTTTGAACTCTCACACAATTCTCTCATTCACACACATGTCTCACAAGTTACATCATCACATTCTTGTGTCTTCTTTGTTTTTTTGTTGTTGAGATTGAACCTAGGTGACCCTTTAGATAGTGCACCAACTTCTTGTCCAATCTTGTGTGTCATTCTCCACCCTTAGATCTTGATGACCACTTAACCATGGCCCTCTATCAATCCTAAGTGGTGCTGTGCATTTTAACCTTACATTCACACACCTAAGAGAAGGCTAAAGCATGTTGTCTATGTGTGCTGGCCAAAGCTGCAGTGCCGTGCTGCAGCTTTGAGTTTCTGTTCCTTGTGCCATTCTTTCCAGGTTCCAGCGCTGCAGCTTGGAGTTGCTGTCCCCTTCACACAACACCCTTCTGCTTGTGTGGAGAAGTGTGCACACTAGTGTGCATGGCCTTCCCTTGCTCCAAAATGAAGCACACATATGTGTGCAGCCTTCTAACTTGCTGAACTTTGATTGTCCACCTTTGGTTTAGACTTTAACCATCTTTGAACCATACTTAGACCTATTTAAACCTTAACCATGTTTGAACCATGTTTAAACCTTAGACAAATACCAACAATCTCTACCTTTGTCTAAGCATTTAAACCCGAACCATTGTGCAGAGAGCTTCAAGATCCAAACTCATCTTGAGTCATCAATCAACCAACTCCAATCCTAAGAAGTCTAAGGCAATGATTGGACCTTCTTAGAGGTAGAACCTTGGTGCCTAAATCTGTAGGACTTTCCTCCGTGGTCTTCTTGTCACATGAATGCATCCTTTCATACCATTTTCTGTAATGTAATGATACCGAACATCCATATGCTTCGTCCCCTTATGGAACACCAGATTCCTCCATAAGTACCCTGCACTTTGGCTATCTAAAGACACCACAACCTGCTCTTTTAGGACCCCCTACTCTTCCAATAACCCTTTGCACCCCATAGCCTCCTTTATGGCTTTCATAGCCGCTATGTATTCTGCCCTGGTTGTTATGAGTGCTACCATTGGCTACCACTGAGCCTTCAAATACCTCAGTAACCACTTCATCCCAAGCCAATGCTTCTTTCTGGGATTACTCACAAATTTGCTGAGAACACCCATTGCCCAAGAAACCCTCAACCGGTTTCTCTCATTTTCTTGGATTGTACACATCCCAAGGATCTTTTGTGTAAGGCTGAGATCCTTCCTCTCAAACTGCTCACTGAGTTGAGATGTAAACCTTTCCATCCTCTTCCTACTGTTCCAAACCAACAGCCCATCAATGACATAGGTGAGGATACTCACCATCTTCTCCACCTTGTGTCCAGGTGAGAAAGTTTCTGTGAAACCTATGTCTTCTCTTCTTGTGAACCCATTCGCCACCAGCCTAGCCTTGTTCCAGACTTCATCTCCTGGAGGGTACCCTTCTTTGACCTTGTAAGTCCACTTACAATCCACAACTCTTTGATTTCCCAGAATGTGCACCAATTCCCAGAAGTTGTTCTTCCTCAAAGAATCCATTTCTTCCTCCATAGCTAGCTTCTATCTTGGTGAATCCTTACATCCCATGTAAGTCTCTTGTTCACTTATCCCTCCTTTTTTCCAAGGAGTTGCTGCATCCGCAGCATCCGCAAATCCATATCTTGAAGGTTGTCCGACCAGCCTTCCTTCCTAATCTCTTGTGAGCTGATAGTCCTTCCAACTTTCTGCATCAACCTCTTCTTGTTCAGCCTCCTCTTGAGTGCCCTGAGCATGGCCTTCATCCAAAGACTCTACCTGGTCTGAACCCTCTTACCTTCCTTGCTCTACCTGAACTGAATCTTCCTTGATGCTATGCTCCATAAGAACCAAACTGGTTTGCTCACTAGCCCCTGCAGGGTTAGTTTTCTCCAAATAGGGAAATAACAATTCATTAAAATGAAAATCCCTACTTATAATGAGTTTCAATCCTTCTAAGGACCACAACCTATACCCCTTAGCCCCTTCCCCATATCCTAGAAACACACATTTTCTAGATCCTGGGGTAAGCTTATCTTCCTTTTGTTGTGCATACGCAGCACACCCAAAAGTCCTAAGGTTGTCCAACTCAGGGGGTTTTCCACTCCACATCTCCATGGGAGTCTTTTGATACACAATCCTAGAGGGTGATCTATTCACCAAGTATGCAGCATTAGACACAGTGTCCCTCTAAAAACATTCGGGTAATCCAGATCCATTTAACATGCACCTAATCTTTTCCATAAGGGTCTTATTCATCCACTCAGCAACTCCACTTTGCTGAGGGGTTTCCACAACCGTCCTATGTCTTAGAATCCCATTTAACCTACAGAATTGATCAAGTTCTTGGTTAAAAATTTCTAAGCCATTATCGGTTCTTATCCCCTTAACTACTCTACCCATTTGAGTCTCAACCAGCCTTTTCCACACCACTAATTTATTCAAGGCATCCGATTTATTTCTAACTAAATAAACCCACACTCTTCTTGAATAATCATCAATTAAAGATAGAAATTAAATGTTACCTCCCTGTGTTGGTGTCCTTACTGGTCCCCAAAGGTCCGTATGAATGTAGTTAAGAATACCCTTAGACTGGTGCACTCTGGTGTTGAAGCTCACCCGATGTTGCTTCTCAAGAACACAATACTCGCAGAAATCAAGTTCCTCTACTTTGTCTCCACCAAGTAGGCCATCCTTGCTGAGAACTTGCAGGCCCTCTTCGCTCATATATCCCAAGCGAGTGTGTCAAAGGGCTGTCCTATCCATCTCAGCCATCAAGCTTGCTGCTTGATCATTGATTTCTATCTCTCTGATCATCTCATAGAGTCCATCGTTTCTTGTTGCCTTGATCACTACTAAAGATCCCTTGGCTACCTTAATCTTTCCTCCCTTTATCTTGCATGTGTACCCCATGGAATCCAGCTGCCCCAATGAGATCAAATTCCTTCTCAAATCTGGAATATACCTCACATTTTCCAGCAGCCTTGTCATTCCATCAAACATCCTCACCTGGATGTCTCCTATGCCTCTCACTTGGTAAAAAATTCCATTCCCCAAGAAAACCCTTTCATCATTGGTTTCCTTGAAATTCTTGAACCAACTTCGGTGAGGACACATGTGATGAGTGCACCCGGTGTCCAAGATCCATTTCCCACTGCTTTCTTGCCCCTTGCTCACATCCGAGCACACAACAAGAACATCACCATCTTGCTGTTCTGTTTTGGCAACCGAAGCCTCTCCATTCTTGGTATGGCTTCGTCCTCTATCCCTTGTCATCTTCTTGCAGTCTTTCTTGACATAACCCTTCTTATGGCAATAGTAGTAGCTCTTCCCTCCAAATCTCAGTTTGGAATGCATTCTCCCATGGCTTTCTCCTCTACATATGTCCCGATAGTAGCCATGCATGCTGCTGTGCACTCTCCTATGGCTCTCAACTCTACCTCTATCCCGGTAGTAGCCATACATGCTGCTGTGCACTCTCCCATGGCTCTCTCCTCTACCTCTATCTCGGTAGTAGCCATGCATGCTGCTGTGCACTCTCCCATGGCTCTCTCCTCTACCTCTGTCCCGGTAGTCGCCATGGTTGCTGCTATACGAAGTTGTTGGCCTTCTTTTAAAGAACAGCCCTTTACCACTTGATGTTCTTGTTATCTTGGCATCAAGATCATCTTACAACTCTTTCTTAGGATCAAATTTAAAAGCAAAGATTCATTTACGAAGATAACTCTTATTCGGGAGAGTCTTGGCAAGAAACAACTCATCTAGTTTCTTCCATATTGCAGCTGGATCTTCCGAGTCTCCGCACTCCCTTGTGATATTATCCGACATGTGCAAGAAGATGGTGTTGTAAGCTATCTTCTTCATCTCAATCCGCTGGTCCTCCGTGATACTTGCTGGAAAAGCATCATCTTCTCTAAGAACCAAGTCCACTTTCTGTTGCACTAGAACTGCCTTGATCTTCCGCTTCCAAAGGGAAAATCTCCCTTTCCATCAAACTTTTCAATACTGAAATTTGAAGCCATCTTTACGGACAAGTTCCCCGATTTATGCACTACCCACAAATGCTTTCTTCAACCTCAAGAAAACAGATCGAAGATGGATCTTAACACCGTTCTTGAATCAACTTTCAAGAACACGACCGGATCTTGATCTTTACACCGTTCTTGAATCACCCAAGAAGTTTAATCTTTGATTCTTGGAGTCTTAGCTTTGTACCTTCTACTTCTTGCTTCGATAACCAACTGTGCAGCTCTGATTCTACTGACCAAAGCTCTGATACCACTGTTAGAAATCACCTTAACAAGATGCCCAGGTGGTTATCTTCCAAACACCCAAGTCTAGAATGACTTGTAGAAAGAATTTCAGCAATCGAACACAAGAACAGAAAATCAAAGAAAGAAAGAAGACAAGCAATTTGTTATTGAGGTTCGACAATGTGCCTACGTTCCCGTGAGTTCCTCCGAGCTCTCTGCACTAAATCAATGGTTCTTTACAATTCAGCAACCCTCTCCAAGAAACCTCAAGTTCTTGAAGGAACCAAGAAGAGAACAAGAAAGTGATAGACCTATTACAATGCTTCCTATCAATTCTCTACTACCCTCTCTTCTTTACAACTAGCCTCTCTACAATGAGACCCTCTTGTATGTCTGTGTCTTGGCACTCTCACACAATTCTCTCATTCACACACATGTCTCACAAGTTACATCGTCACATTCTTGTGTCTTCTTTGTTTTTTTGTTGTTGAGATTAAACCTAGGTGACCCTTTATATAGTGCACCAACTTCTTGTCCAATCTTGTGTGTCATTCTCCACCTTTAGATCTTGATGACCACTTAACAATGGCCCTCCATCAATCCTAAGTGGTGCTGTGCATTTTAACCTTGTATTCACGCACCTAAGAGAAGGCTAAAGCATGTTGTCCATGTGTGCCGGCCAAAGCTGAAGCACCGCGCTGCAGCTTTGAGTTTCTGTTCCTTGTGCCATTCTTGCCAGGTTCCAGCACTGCAGCTTGGAGTTGCTGTCCACTTCACACAACACCCTTCTACTTGTGTGCAGAAGTGCGCATGGCCTTCCCTTGCTCCAAAATGAAGCACACACATGTGTACAGCCTTCTAGCTTGCTGAACTTTGATCCTCCACCTTTGGTTTAGACTTTAACCATCTTTGAACCATACTTGGACCTGTTCAAACCTTAACCATGTTTAAACCATGTTTAAACCTTAGACAAATACCAACACAGTTTTTGTAGACAAAGGTCAGGCTGTGCGGGCTGTGCGGGATTTCAGCGTATTTTGGGCTTAAATCCCACATCCCACATCGGTTGGAAAATATATTTCTATATCCCACATCAGATTGGAAACACATTGCACTCATGGAATTTCCCTATAAAAGGACTACTCCACTTTAGCTTTGAGGAATCAATCGGAGCTCATCTGAAATCATCAAAGAGTGAATCTAGAGGGCCTTTAGGAGCAATCTAGAGGGCCATTAGGAGGAATCCGAAGTACTTTTGGAGGGTAAGCGGAGGAATCGCTGAAGCTTTCTCTGCCAAGGGGGAGATGATTGTTGAGAGGCCGGAGGCAACTCGAGGAAGCATGAGCCCCATGGCCAGCTAGTCTCCAAGCAAGGCGAAGGGATGAATCCCTAGGTGTAGTTGTTCTTATTTTCCTTTATTTGATTCAGTTTTAGTTTGGTATTATTTTCATTAAACATTGTTATGTTTTATTCTTTAATTTAATTAGTAGATTTCTTATTAGTCTGGTGATTGCATGCTTCTTTTCCATATAAGTCTAGTCATGTTCTTCTTATGTGTATTTGTTTGGGTGTGATTGAGTCCGGTAAATCTCTTTTATAGATTTGTCTACTGCTGCGGTATTGTCATTTATATATATCATCGTCTTTTGATAATTTATAAGTTAGGTCATGTGTGCTTGAAAGTAAAGAATAATTCATATCAATTACATTAGGGTTTAGACATGCGCTTTAATTGAATATTTGCCGATTGCTTGTTTGGGATGTTAAACTTGCAATCGATATAAAAACAACTGAATCAAGTTAGGATTAGGGCAACGAACCTAGGGAGGATTTTTGGAACATTGTTGTTTCTTTATTATATCCATCAATCTATTTACACAATTTTCACACAATTCAGATTCTTTCATTTAATCTTTTATCGGTTGTGTTAAGGATTCCATCTTCTCTTGTAATTAACTTGTTTCCCTGTGGAATCGACTCCCCAAAGTTCTGCTACAACTACCGTGTTATACTTTGGGCGTAATCAAATTTTGGCGCCGTTGCCGGGGACAACACACTTAAGTATAAAGAAGATTGTCAACTTTTGACATGACGGTAGAAGAGTTGTAAATAGTTTTTCTTTTCAGTAGCTATAAAGGCGGTAACTTCGTTCCTTCTTTTAGCTTGCTGAATTAATTTTTTATTTTTTATTTTATTTGATTCTTTCTTTTTTATAGTATTTTTATTATTTTCTTACCTCACATGCACCGATATAGATACATTGTGGGTAGATTTGGTTGTAGGCCAGTGTTAGATTCAGAATTTAATTCTTTTTCAAATCCTTTATTTGACAATCCATATAGTCCAGAAGAAATGAGTGAACACGAAGATCAACCACCTAGGACACTTAAGGATTACTTGCACTCTAACCGTACGGCCACACCATCGTGTATCATCTTCCCCTCTAATGTTCAACAACCTGATTTTAAGCCGAGCATGATCAAATTGCTACCAACTTTCCATGGGTTTGAGAATGAAAACCCCTATATCCATATTAGGGAATTTGAGGAAGTAGTAGCTGCTTTTCATAGTAGGGCTGATATGATAGAAACCGTCAAACTTCGATTTTTTCCTTTTTCACTTAAGGAAAAAGCCAAGGCTTGGCTGTACTCGTTAAGGCCTAGGTCCATAGGTAGTTGGATGAGATGACCCGAGTTTTCTCCCAAAAACACTTCCCAACCCATAAGATCAACAACCTCAAGAGACAAATCTCAAACTTTGCACAAAAGGAGAGTGAAACCTTATATCAAGTTTGGGAACGTTTCAAGGACCTTTTGAATTCTTGTCCACACCATGGGTATGAGAGTTGGCGGGTAATTAGCTATTTCTATGATGGACTCCTAAGTAGGGAAAAGCAGTTTATAGAAATGATGTGCAATGGGAATTTTCTTCAAAAATATCCCGACTAAGCCATAGATTTCCTAGATGACCTATCAGAAAAAGCCCACACTTGGATTGAACCAAATGCCATGGAAGGCACTAGGAGAAATTAACCCGTTGGGATTTACCAACTTAAGGAAGAGGACAGTCTTAAAGTTTGTTTAGAGGTCCTAACTAAGGAAATTGAAGCCTTAAAAACCAATGATACTAGAACCCCTAAACCGGTTGCTAGGGTTGAGTCCTATGAGCCTTGTTTCATGTGTAATAGGGTAGATCATTTACCTAAGGATTGTCCAGTTTATTTTGAGATGAAGGATGAGTGTAACACTATAGGTATACCCTTTGGGAAACCACACTCACCCTACTGTAACACCTACAATCCCGGTTGGAAGAATCACCCTAATTTCAGTTAGAAATCTGACATACAACTCCCTACCCACTCTAGTACCCAATGGCAACCGGAAGCAACCTCATTTAATGCACCTCAACAATCTTTACCTTTAGAAGATATGTTTAAGTCATTTATGCAAGTACATGCCAAGAATGTGGTAGATCAAGGAAAAATAAATCAACGGTTGTTAGAGGAACAACAAGCGATTAAAGAGGAACAAAAGGTAATAAAGAGTCAACTCACCAAGTTGACTAGTTTCTTGACAATTCAAGAACAAGGTCGGTTTCCTTCACAGCCACAACCTAATCCAAGGGGACAACATATGGTACAAACCTCCAATCCTGAAAATCAAAACAATAGAGAGGTTAATGCTATAATTACTCGCAGCGGTAAGACAATTGATGGTCCCACTCTACCATCACACTGGATTCCTAATACCGTGATCAACAAGGATAAAGCCCCCAAGGAACAAGAGGCTCGTGATGTTTATCACCCACCGGTGCCTTTCCCTCAAGCACTCCTTAAACCTAAGGAGATAAATACAGCATTAAAAGGTGTGATTCTTGAACAACTTCAGCATATTAAAATTAATCTTCCTCTTCTTCATGTCATAAAACAGATTCCCAGCTATGCTAAAGTCATCAAGGATCTATGCACACTCAAGAGGAAGCACAATGTGAAGAAGATGAAATTCTTAATGGAGCAAGCAAGTGCTGTAATTAACAGCAAGACACCACCCAAATATAAAGATCCGAGCTGTCCAACGGTGGCTTGCCAAATTGGAAATAAACCTTGTGGCCAAGCATTGCTAGATTTGGGTGCTAGTGTAAACCTCATGTCATACTCCATGTACTTGCAGCTCGGTCTAGGTGAGATCAAACCAACCTCCGTGGTACTTCAATTAGCGGATAGATTGGTAAGAAAACTAAGAGGTATTGTAGAAGATGTTTTGTTGCAAATTAATAATTTCTACTATCCTGTTGATTTTTTGGTTTTAGATACTATTTCTACTATAAACACGGAGTCCAAAATTCCTTTGATACTCGGAAAACCATTCCTTGCCACCGCCAATGCCTTCATTAATTGTAGGAATGGCCTAATGACATTATCATTTGGAAATAAGACTCTAGAGGTAAATGTTTTTTGAGTCCCATGGCAGCCACATAAAGAGGATGAGTATATCAAAGATGATTCTAACTCTTCGGAATTCATTCCTAATAATATTGAGTTCAAAGATTCTTCAAATTATCCCCATGCTGTTAATGTTGTTGATTTTTTTGATAAGCCACAGGAATTTATTAAGACATCTTGACAACCATGCTTTGAGAAGTTGCTTAAGAGAAGTCACATGGATGCAGGAATTAAATACCCTACTGGTGATAGTAAATGGGCATCACCAAAAACACTTGAGCCACATGTGGTGGACTTTAAGTATTCCTTGCCATCACCAAAGCATACAAGCATAAAATTTTGTAGCAAAGTAGTGGCTGGTGCATCCAACTCATGTTTTTCGAGGAGAGAATAAAAGCGTCTGGCTGAAGATGTAAAACTTAGCGCTCATGGGAGGCAACCCACAACTTATCCTTTTATTTTTATTGTTTTTCATATTTCTTTTTCTTGTTTATTATTATTATTTTGTTGTTTTCCAGTTTTATTTTCGTATTTATTTTTCAGGAACAAATAAACGAAGCAGTTCAAATGATCGTGCACAACTTTCAACTCCACGCACCTTTGGTCAAAAAGGGAGTTTCCTTAACTTTTGCTTTTACATTGAGGACAATGCTTATTTTAAGTTAGGGCTGGAGGAAATATATGACTGTTTTTCATGTTTTTCATTGAACTGTTTGGTGTCATTTTCCTTTTTGTTTGTTTTTAGCATGCTTGGTGTTAGCCTTAGAGTTAATTCAAATGTCAATGATATGAGCTTAATTGAGGTAGCATATAGCGGTTAGAAGAAGTTAAATCTTGCTTTGGTTTGAAATTAATTTAAGTATCAATCTTCATTTGGTTTGAGACTCTAGTTTGTGGTAAGATTGTATGATTAGTCTAAAACATTTAGAGAAATTTTATGTGTGATTATTTTGTGAATATTTTTGCGGTCTTGACAAGCTCTAGAACTTACTTGATAACCACTTGAGGCGAATTCCTAGAATGTACATTACTTAGGATATGATATAGGCCATTTTTGGACCGTTTGAGCATTTTAAACCTACCATTGCTATATTTACCACTAGTCACCTATTTGAGCCTTTTCTTGAAAAAGAATTTGAGTCTTGTTTCTTTCAATAGCCCATTTACTCACCTTTATGAGCCTAAGGAGAATATTTTATCCTTACCTTTCTCTTAAAAGAACTTAGTTATACACATGTTGTGAGAAGCACTTAAAAGGAGTAAGGGTGGAAATATGAAAAAAATATCACTACTACAACCCAAGTACATTAAAGGAGATAAGTTGGGGGTTGTAGAAGAAAAAAAATGAAAAAGGAGGTGAATGGTCTTATGCCAAAATACAAAAGAAAAGAAAAGTGGTAATTTGAGAAAAATGCTCGAAAAATGGTTGAAAAAGTTGGGTGTTGAAGTAAGGCTATATAATGCTTAAAAGTGGTTGTGTTTAAAGCTAAAAGATTGAGTTCTTTTACTTGTGAATCCTTCCTATTCTTTCTTAACCTTTACCTTAGCCTAACGTTACAAGCTTATTAAAGACCTATTGATCCAATGTAATATGATTTTTCTACAATAGTGGAGAGTTGTTTGAAATGTAAGCATATGGAGCTTGTTTTTGTGATTGATGTCACACAATTTATCATGTTTTAGAGGCCAAGACTTGTATTCACGAATGTTATGCATAAAATCATTCGGATGTTCGGATTAATGGATTGTGGTAAGATGGATGTTAAGAGTCAATAACGATTTTAAGATTGATGTTTGGATTATTTTTGGACTTGAGTGATATTTAATGATTCTATGTGTCGTGTGTTATGTGCGATTTTTGAGACAAAAGTGAATTACTCTTGGTTTAACACTAGCATTGCTTTACTTTGTTTTGATTCCTAGCGTAGGATTCATCTCTTGTTTTCGCTTAAATTGCTAGGGACTAGCAATAAGCTAGTTGGGGGTTGTGATGAGAGTCATAAAATGCACTTTAATAGTACTTAATTGTTAGCATTTTAGGGTTGATCTAGGTTTTAATTGCCCTTTTATACGTTAACAACTCTAAAGTATCATTCTTGGATCATTGATCTATTTCGGAGCATTTTCAGGTACTTTACCCTCAAAAGAGGAGGAAAAGTTATCATTGCTTGAAGCACAAAGACTTAAGGCATACTGGAGTGAAGGAATGCTTCCGGAAGGACAAGATGGAGGGCTTAAAAGAGGAACAGCTGCTGCCCGCACTGGAAAGGTGTTTCACTAAATTGCCAGAATTGCCCGTACAAATCAATCATCTTTGCAAATTAAACTGTATTGATACAAGAAGAACAAGGAGATGAGCCATATATGCTTAGAAAGATCCGGAAGTCTGTATTCTAGAGAATTTTATGGCTCGTAAAAATGATTTTTCTAGAGAAAGTTATGGCAGTTTTAGTAGACAAAGGTCAAGCTGTGCGGGATTTCAGCGTATTTTAGGCTTAAATCCCACATCCCACATCGGTTGGAAAACACATTTCTATATCCCACATCCCACATCGGATTAAAAAAACATTGCACTCATGGTATTTCCCTATAAAATTCCTACTCCACTTTAGCTTTGAGGAATCAATCGGAGCTCATCTGAAATCATCAGAGAGTGAATCTAGAGGGCCTTTAGGAGCAATCTAGAGGGCCCTTAGGAGGAATCCGAAGTACTTTTGGAGGGTAAGCTGAGGAATCATTGAAGCTTTCACTACCAAAGGGGAGATGATCGTTGAGAGGCCGGAGGCAACTCGAGGAAGCATGAGCCTCATGGCCAGCTAGTCTCCAAGCAAGGCGAAGGGATGAATCCCTAGGTGTAGTTGTTCTTATTTTCCTTTATTTGATTCAGTTTTAGTTTGGTATTATTTTCATTAAACATTGTTATGTTTTATTCTTTAATTTAATTAGTATATTTCTTATTAGTCCGGTGATTGCATACTTCTTTTCCATATAAGTCTAGTCATGCTCTTCTTATGTGTATTTGTTTGGGTGTGATTAAGTCCAGTAGATCTCTTTTATAGATTTGTCTACTGCTACGATATTGTCATTTAGATATATCGTCGTCTTTTGATAATTTATAAGTTAGGTCATGTGTGCTTGAAAGTAAAGAATAATTCATATCAATTATATTAGGGTTTATACATGCACTTTAATTGAATATTTGTCGATTGCCTGTTTGGGATGTGAAACTTGCAATCGAGATAAAACAACTGAATCAAGTTAGGATTAGGGCAACGAACCTAGGGAGGATTTCCGGAACATTGTTGTTTCTTTATTATATCCATCAATCTATTTACACAATTTTCACACAATTCAGATTCTTTCATTTAATCTTTTATCGGTTGTGTTAAGGATTCCATCTTCTCTTGTAATTAACTTGTTTCCCTGTGGAATCAACACCCCAAAGTTGTGCTACAACTACTGTGTTATACTTTGGGCATAATCAATGGCTTTCCTTTTTTGTTCTTCCTTTGTGGATGGCGTGCTTGATAATGCATGTTGTGAACTTTCAATTGGCTTTCCACTTCTCAATGTGACTACACTAGCATTCTCCCTTGGGTTAACCACAGTCCGAGATGGGAGTTTTCCTAATCTTTGTGCTTCTAACTTACCCACTGTTGTAGCCAGTTGGCTTATTTGATTCTCCAAACTCTAGATACTTGGCTTGGTTTCCTCTTGAAATTGCATTGTATTGGTAGCAAGGTATTTTACTATGTCTTCCAGAGATGTACATGAGTTTTGTGGAGTGGGTTGAGGTTTAGCTTGGTATAGTTGTTGCATCCTTTGTTGATTGAACCTCGGTGGCTGATTGAGAATGGAATTTGGAGCATTTTGTTGATTTCCCCCATAACCAAAATTAGGATAATCCCTCCATCCAACATTGTAGGTGTTGGATAAAGGGTCATATCTCTGCCTTTGTTGACCTGGAAATCCGCCCATGGCGTTAGCTTGCTCTGTGTTGCCTTCTTGTAAAGTTGGGCATATGTCAGTTGGATGCCCTATCATCGAAAAAACTCCACATGGCTTGGCTTGTTGCATGTTCCCCACAGCCATTTGTTGCACAAGTGAAGTGAGGTGGGCAAGTTGTTGTCCCTACCTCACTCACTTTCTTTAGTGGTGGTGGTGGTTCATGCCGGCTACTGAACTGTTGGGAGTTAGCTGCCATGTTTGCAATCAAATTTCGTGCGACTTCTGACGTTTTATCCACTAAGGCTCCCCCACTAGTAGCATCAATCATACTCCTCTCCATTGGCATTAATCTCTCATGGAAATATTGGATGAGGAGTTGTTCACTAATTTGGTGGTGAGGGCAGCTAGCACAAAGTTTCTTAAAACACTCCCAGTATTCATAAAGTGATTCTCCATTGTACTATCAAATACTACATATTTCCTTCCTGATGTTGGCATCCTTTGATGCAGGGAAATATTTCTCCAGAAATAGTCTTTTCATATCATTCCATGTGGTTATAGTGTCGGAAGGTAAATAGTAGAGCCATTCCTTTGCTGAATCAGCCAGAGAGAATGGAAAGGCTCTCAACTTGACTTGCTCTTTAGAAATTCCGATCGGTTTCATACTTGAACACACCACATGAAATTCCTTGAGATGCTTATTTGGATCTTCTCCTGCAAAACAGTGGAATGTCGGCAGGAGATGAATCATTCTCGATTTGAGTTAAAAAGCAACCTCCAGAGTAGGATACTCAATACATAATGGTTGTTGATCAATGTTCGGCGTTGCCAACTCCTTAAGTGTTCGGTTATTCAGTGCCATCTCCTTGTCATCAAAGTACTTCGAATCAGCTGATGAGTCGCTTGACGAACTAGATGGGAGGGCGGTGTGGACTGCTCAATCAAATGTTTATAAGATAGGTCCTTTTGATCTCAAGTTGTAGGGACTCCGATGCATTCTAATTTACCTGAAAAAGAAGAAGAAAAACAAACTAAGAAAACAAAAAGCAAAAACTGAAAACAAACTAAAAAAAATGAACAAATAATCAATTTAACAATCCCCAACAACGGCGCCAAATTTTGACACGCCAAAAAACATATGTGTAAATTAATTCCTTGCTCTAAAAATTATCGTATGAAATATAGTGGAAAGCAAAGGTCATTTCCCACAGTGGATTGTAAATTAATTCAATTAAGTGCTTAATTGTTAAAAGAAAAAAATATAAATAAATTCTAAACTAAATTAAATTCAAAACAACCTACTAAACTAATTGGGTTTTTTTTTAAATGATTAACTAAAAATTATAAATAATGAAAGACAACTAAAATATGATTCAAAATTGAAAAAACTTTGTAACAATAATGAGAAAATTGGTCAAATGATCATTCTCCACCACTAGACATGAAATGATGAATCAATATTAGAGTTATCCCCAAATTTCTAGTAAAATTACCAACCGTAGATAATAATAAGCTCTATTACCCCAATCTTTCCTTAGTTTGTCGTTAAGTAAAACAAGTTATATACTTAATCTCTATTTGTTAAATAACCTAGAATAAGCTCTCTAAATTTAATTTAATAGAAGCATTAGGTTAAGAAAGATAGGTTGGTCCAAGAAACAAACGTATAAACTCGGTTCATTCATCTTAAGTTATGTTCCACATAATAATTACACAAAAATATCCCATCATCAGTGATTACTAATTACTATAATTGATTAGAAATTTAAGACAATTACGGATCAAGATTCCTAACCTAGCAATAGATAATTACCCTATTTCATTTGGTTGGCCACCCAGAATAAAATAAAATAATAATCATAAAAAATTATTATGGATGAACATAAACAATTTTATTAGAAATATGGATAATAATCTCTGAATATTCAGTCACAAAATCATGTTTAGGGCTTTGAAATCACCCTTAACCAAAAATAAAAGTAGCTAGACATAATCCTAAAATTAAAAACAAAATAAATATTCAAAGACACGAAAGATGGGAAGAGTGAAGAATAAAAGCAAACAACAGTAATCTTGAAGAGTCTTCTATGTATATGAATCTCCTTGATCACCAATAGCAACTATGTTCTTCCCAATTTTCTCTTCTCTTTTTTTTTTTTTTTTGTCTAGGAAAAATCTCTTCTTCTTACAAGGCAATGGCAGCTGGCCTTATATAGGCAAACTCCTAGAAAAAAAAAATGAAAGTACAATAATACTACTTCTTCTAGGAAGAGGAAAAACACTGAAATGAGAAATACTTCTACTATTAAGAAAACATGAAATAGGAAAGTAACTAAAAGGAAATATAACACAAAATAGGAAAAAGTGCAACCTAGGAAAAGGAAATAAATTGAAATGGGAAATACTTCTACTACTATGAAAACATGAAATAAGAAAGTAACTAAAAGGAAATATAACACAAAATAGGAAAAAGTGCAGCACAAGTAAAACTGGTATATATATGGAGGCTCACAATAATCATTAGTTTTTTTTATTGGCCTCTCCAGCTATGCGGGCCGTGGCCCAAGAAAAGTATGTCGCGGCCTGTATCAGTAGACATCTCCAGCCATACTCCAGGGAACAGACGGCCGCAGCATGCAAAACCCATGCTGCGACACGCATCCTTCTTCGAATTCAGCTATTTTCCTTTGATTAAACAACGTTATCTCTCTTATTCTAACTTCGATTTTCGAACTGTTTGATCCCAGACGTTCCGGATATGCTTGCCAATATTATTTTTTTCATCCAAATATTATTTTTAAGCACCTGTGACTTGAAAATACACCAAAAATACTCGTGATTCCGAAAAATACATTTTAAAGACAATTAAGTAAAAAAAAATACAAGATTTAAACCTAATTTCCCACAAATAATACCGATAAATCACTAAGTATTAGTGTATTTTCAAGTACTCATCACCTACACTCGGGCCTAATATGACCAGGCTTGTTGCAATAATGATATATAACTCATTTTCTAGACTTTGATCTCCATATAGGCTTATCGCATGATTTATCACGACTGTAAGGGGTTTTCTGCTTTTACTTCTCCCCCTTACTCTATATAACTAGTGTTTCAGCCTCGTAAGAGATTCCCTGCTCATTTCTTTTGGTTTCTTTCATTAAACATGTTGTCTCTAACATGTGCCAATGTCAATGTTCAATCATCAACAGAGTTACTAGCTGATACCACCAATGTATCCCAACTATCTAGCAATGAACTCAACAATAACAAGGCCTGCAACTCATCATCAAACACAAGTTTCAAGATGGTTAACTGATTCAATAAATTCTGAAATTCATTCAAGTGTTCTACAACTGAGCGATCCTCCTTGTATTTCAGATTTACAAGCTTTCTAATGATAAAAGCCTTGTTCTGAGTGGACTTTCTTTCATTCATAGATTTCTTCTTCTTTTAGAGTGCGGTTGCATTAGTCTTAGTTGCTACATGGTGAAATACATTCTGATCAATCCATTGTCGAATCACCCCTGCATCTTTCCTCTGCAAAAGCTTCCAATCTTCATCAATTTTGTCAGTTGGATTAGTTCCATCACCTTCAATAGGGCCATGTATATCCCTACAGTATAACAAATCCAACATTCTAAGCTTCCAAATTAAGCAATTAGCGCAGTGAGTTTAATCGTGGAACCTAAACTAAAACCTAAACTCTCATCCGCTTTAATTCACAACCCAATCAACCAAAAGCTTTGATACCACTTTGTTGGGAAACAAATAACTACTTTCCCTATTTGTGTGAGTAAAATAGGCAAAATAACAATACCAAATAACAACGTCAGAAAAATAATAATCAAACAAAAAAAAGTCAAGATACCAAATTTTTATATGAAAAATCTCTTCAATGTGAAGGAAAAAACCACGGAACCTGGTCTAGGCGAAATCTCCACTATATAAATAGTGGAAATACAAATTATATTCTCCAAATCAACTAAATGATCAACAAATAATTTATCATAACTCAAATTATGGATTTCAACAATAATCTATCGGACAAAATTAAATTGATCTCATTGAAACAAATTGTAACAAAAGCAGACAAATAAACAAAAATACATCAACTTGAAACCCTTCACTATATAAAAATGACACCCAAAAATTTGAGTTCCAATTACAATGAAAATCGATCTTCAAATCGGATCAAAACAGTAAATAAAAATCTAAAAATTCTTTGCTTCACAAAATTGGTTTCGATGACTGGAAATAGAAAACAAAACTCGTCTATATCTCCAAGAACAGGAATCCGTTCACTTATATGCTAGTGGTCTTAGGGCCATGTCACCTTATTGTTAAGCGTGGCGCCTACAGTGGGAGGGACTCAACAAGTAAAGTAAAAAAAAAAAAAAATTCTGTTCCGTTCCTTTTTTACACAAGATGTATTTATTTGTGCATTTCCAGTACCCAAAAGATAAAAAAAATAAAAAAAAAAGGGAGAAAAGGAAAAAAAATGGAGCAATGAAAGAGTAAATGTCGGTAAAGCATTGGGGTGAGAGAAACATGAGGACATTTATTTTTACCCATAACTCATTTTAACCTCTTGTTTTACCTCAAACAACATCAATAATCATCCTAACTTGGAAAAATAAGGATAGTTTTTGTTTTCTTGAAAGATGCATATTTTCTGGATTACCAAATAAACAGGAAAGCGTGTTTAATTTTCAGTTTGTCTTCAGGAAAATTATATAGAATTTCTTTTTTACAAGAAGACCGTCCAGGTCAGCCCTATCCCCTCTGTTGTTTGAATGCTTTGCACCTCTCTCTCTCTCTCTCTCTCTCCTTCTCTCTCTCTATATATATATTTATATATGTGTTTATGTGGATATAATCTGAAAAGTTGATATGGGTTTTAATATCAACATAAGTACTTGGTTTTGATTAATTTTCCTTTATAATATATATAGGAGCCTGGTGAATTTTATTTTATTTTTTTGCTAGAAATTTTTGTCTATCCTTCTTTTCTTATAAAATAAAAATGCATATGGTTATTCTTTGCTTTCATCCTTTTATAAAGTTAAGAATCATTTTTTTTCTTCCAGATTTTGATTTGTGAAGTTTCAACAAATTCTCTTTCTAGCTTTCTGGGATATCAAGATTGTGTATTTGCTTTGCCTGGATTAAGTTGTCATCCGCTACTTAAGAAATTAGATAGCTTTTCCTTTTCTCTTTTTATTTTGTTCTTAGATAATTTTTTTAGTTCTCATTTAACGTGGTAATTAGATGTTTTGGTATGTGTGTGGTTTTCTTTTTTTTTATTTATTTTATCCTTTCTTGTGTGTGTAGAATATGAATGTTCCTTTTGGACTAACAAAGTAATGTCAATTTGCATTGATCAAACAAGTTCTATATAATGGAGTTTTGGAAAAGAAAATGAGATTTTGTATTATCCCTTCTTTGAACTTTCTTACACTTTAAAAGTTTAAAGAAAAAAGAATGTAAATTGATTTTACAAGAAATAAAAGTTAGAGAAATGGAAGTACTAAAGGTGGTGTTGGCACCTTTTCCTTGTTAGGAAGTTTAAAGAAAAAGGAATGAAAAATCTGGTGCAATAAATAGTGGGTGCTTTTTTCTATACATGGGAATTATGTTATAGAGACTCTTCGTTTTAACAAAGACACTACTTAAATATGAGATATAATTTTCAAAAATATTTTAAACTAATAAGATATTTAAAAGACATAAAAGAATAATAAATAATTGTAAAACTCAAATATATATCCGTATTCGACTCTAAATCTCATAGTTCGTTTTATCATAGCATGTGAGTATATCTTTCTTCAGCTACTATTAGATTGATTTCCCTTTTAGATTTTCTTAGGCTCAAAGTTTTCGATCAAAGTATATGCTTTTCGCATGGCATAAGCCACACATCCTTTTCACCATTTACACCGTCCTGTGGTGTCCTTGTTTTGCTATTAATTTAATTATGTTTTTGTGCTCTCCCAATTGTTCCTATCAAATTGGGATTTCTTGTATACTTGAATACATATTTGATGCCTTTAAATAAAATCTATATTTGCTTTTCAAAAAATAAAAAAAAAATTAATTCTGATTTGTTCATAGGCCGTAGTAAAAATGGTGGATGATGTTGAGTCAAAGGGTAGTGCCAATCGGATTAAGAAGTGTGCTTTTGACTTGTTATCAATGGGAATGATTTGATGGATGATGATGAATTGTGGATTTGATGGGAAGGGATCTAAGACTCAAATCAACATTCTTGTACTATGATTTCAACCTGATGATCTCTACTGCACCGTTGGATCAGAAGAAGTCTCTTACAGAACTTGCCAACAACTTGTTCTGCTCCATTGAAAAGGTAATTGCATCCAAATCCATTCTATTTATTCATTAATTTTACTCATTAGCATATGGCTTAATTGATAATTTATATATGTTAATCTTTTTTAAAAAAAGAAGTCTCGATTGTATGTAAATCTTCATACCCTAATTAATTATCGCAATTTATTAAAAAAAGTATTATTCAAATTAAGTTTGAAATTTATCTTTCAGTTAGTTTTTTTTTGAGTTGATGAAGTTTTTTTTTTTTTTTTTTTTATATTGATATTAATAATAATAATATTAACAGCTGTATGATCAAAGAAAAAAATAACATTAACAGCTGTAAGTAATAATACGGTTGTTCAAATAGTTTTGTGTTGTGTTTTGCAGTGGGATCATGCAGTCAAAATCCGAAGTATCTCTTTAACGCAAGATCGATTCAACGAGGCTTCTGTCATTTTACAAGAGTTGATGGCTTTCATGTCCTGATAAAGAAAGAACTTGGCGCGTCAAGATGGTACATATAGCCATATATAGAGGGGCCTTATATGTTATCACCATTAGAGCTCGACTCTATGGTGTATTTGGAGAAAGAAATAAGACAATTTATCATATATAATATTTTGTTGTAAAATATATATTTTTATGATAAATTTGTATTTTTTTATAGTAAAAACAAATATTGATAGTAAAAAACAATTTTACCAATCAAAATTATGATTTTTACCATCGAAGTGTATTTTTATCGCAGAAGGCAAAATGTTTATTTTTAATTTTTTTGTTGCAAAGGTACCCTGGATGACACCTTTATCATCACTTATAAAATAAAGTTTTTATAGGGATAAATACATTTACTCCATTGAGGTTTGGCATAATGTACACTTACATCCTCGTAGTTTTGGAAGTGATGGTCAGCCCCTCTGACTAGTATTGACCAAACTGATTCTATTAATTTTTTTTTCTACGGATTTGATAAAAACAATCTTACCCTTTAATTCATCAAAGAATAAAATAACTAATTATTTCAGAAAAAATCCTTTTATACTTCTCATTTTCTATTTAAAGAAACCCAAAATAAATTTAAATTAAAGAAATAACTTAAGCAATTAAATTCAAAACAAAAAAATCAAGTCTCAATTAAACAATTAAATTCAAAATAAAAAATTCAAATCTCAATTTTCTTCTTCAACTTCTTCTCATTTATTTTAAAGAAACCCAACATTTTTTTACCAAGAATGATTGTCAAAGCCTAAGCCACCCCCCTCTTCTTCTTCTTGGACCTCTGATCACTACCCATTCGGCAGACCTCCAATCGTTGCTCAGGTGCAATCTGTATCTGTAATACCCATATTCTTAAAGCAAGGGTAAAAAAATAATTTTATAAATATGACACGAAATTAAAATAATATATATATGAAAGATTTGTTATTGAATAAAATAATTCTTTTGAAAAAAAAGAGGACCGCATGGAGGATAAGAGAAAAAAAGTCTGTTAAAAAAAAGGGTGGGGGCGTGTAACACCTGGAAGTCCAAGTGTTGCATGAAAATCATGCAAGGGACACTAATTTCAAATGGGGACACTAAGCACCATTTGAAGAAACGGTGCAATAGTAGTCGCGGTTAAAAATTTATATAAAAATTGTTTTTATTGATTTGTTTTATTAGTTTTACCAAATCTTATTTGGTTTTCTTCTTTCTTTAATTCAAACTACTCTATTTCTTTAAACACTTGGGGACTGAAAGAAAAGTTGAAAGAGTAAAATTTTGAAGGGGTTTACGAGAGAATTTTAAAGAGAGTCACAAAAAGCTCTAAGAAAAACAAAAGGTAATAATGCGAATTTTATTTTTGAAATTTAGTGTATATAAAATTTCCTGGAACTCATTGTGGGAATTTTTAAAGGGTAGGAATTATGGAAGAATTGAAGAATAAATTATAAATTTTAATATAAATATTTTTCAGGTGTTAACGATCAGCAATCGGGAGAAATTGCTGAAAATAGCAGAAAAGACAAAGAGGTGATCCACGGGTAACTCTAAGTATTACTTGGTGAGTTAGATTTACTTTTAGTAATCAAGATAAATATGAAATATATAGTGATGATATTTGAATTAATTATTAACCTATGATTTAATGATAGATGAAAGTTGGTTGATAGGTATGATAGGAATAATTGTTATGTTAGAGATTTATTATATGAGAAGTAATATTATTTTAATAATGAATTAATTAAATAATGAGAGGATAATTGAAATTCTTGACAAGTTATGGTTGATAATTTGATATGATATATGAGAAGAAAAAATTTAATGAATATGATCAAATAATAATTTTGAGAAAACGCTAGATAGTTAAATTGAATGTCTGAATGCATGCTTGTTTTTATATCATTGTTCGTATGCATATTTCATATCATTGTTCATATGCATATGCATGAAATAAAAGAACCGGGAGGGGGCCGGTCTAAATGAAAACCGTGGCAGCCGGTATATGCTGGAAATAAAAAAATCAGGAGAGCAACCAGTCTAATTAAAATAAAAGAACTGCAAGGGCAGTCGGTCTAAATAAAATAAAAGAACCGGGAGGGCAGTCGGTCTAAATAAAATAAACCGGGAGGGCAGTCAGTCTAAATAAAATAAAAGAACTGGGAGGGCAGCCGATCTAAGCTAAAACATGTCGATATGTGGGAATACGTTCCCAATAATAATAACATTTAAATTCACGCATTGCATTTTCTTTAAATATTGATTGTTATTGCTTGAGATGCTAAAGTTCTATTCATGATTGTAAATTTATTGATAGATGAATGAGTCTTAGAGAGATAAATATGCTGAGGAAGAAATATGGAAATATGATATGATGAGAATTATCTGGGTGACTGATTATATGCTGTGAACCTCATAATGAGATAAAATTGGTAGTTTCAAGATGATTAATTATTTGAGAAGAAGAGATTTATAAAGGATGGAGATTTTGATATGAGTAGTGATAATAAAATGTTATTATCAAAATATATGAGATATCAATGAATAAATATTGGAAGACTAATTATACAAATTTAATACTTCTAGTAAATTTAATTCACTAAGCTTGTGAAGCTCACTCCTCATTGTTAAATAATTTCAGGTAGCAGGCAGGACATGTAGATTGGCGAGCTGATATTCAGACCAAGTCATTATCTGTAAGCCACGTGGTCTACATCCTCAGACTAATGAAAACAAATGTAAAGATTCATGCACAATATGTTGTATATAATGTGTCAGTTAAGATCTGAATGATATATCTCCCCTGTTGAGGGTTGAGGATTGATATATGTAAATAATTGCAGTTGGTATTTTTTTATATTGATTCATATATGTGTCATGCTAGGCTTTCAAAAAATGACGACACCGTCTCGGGGGTGGCCAACTTAGGATGGGTCATTACAATTTTGGTATCAGAGCATTAGGTTTTATGATTCTATAGACTGCATAAGAATTTAAAGAAGTGGAAGATCTAAATAAACTATATTTTAATGCAGAGTATGAAGATGACACGTGGACTTGCTAGAGTTAGAGGTAGAATTCTAAATTAGAAGGGACGTGGAAGACCTGCAATATTTAGAAGAATTGAAGCAGATAGGGAAGTTGAGTTTGTGGTTCCTGCAAGGGAACATATTGATAGTGTAGCTAGTACTAGTAGAGTTGGGAGAGAATCCAATATTATGAAGGACGAATTGAGAGAAGCTCTTGATCGTGCTATAGAGAGGATGAATGCAGCAGAAGAAAGGGCTAATAATTTGCAGAGGAGATTAGAATAAAGGGGTAGAATAGAACCTGATGTGGTGAGACAAGAGATTCATAAAGGAGAGGGTGTGTTTGCACATGAGATGCAAGGGGATTGTTTTGTGAGATTTCTTAAATTTAAACCCCAGTCCTTTAGAGGATTTGTAAATGTTGTCGAAGCTGAGCAGTGGATTAGACATGTTAAAAAATATTTTGAAGTCTTTCCAGTGAAAATAGACAGAATATTACTTTTGCTTCATTTATGCAGGAAGGTGAGGCTTCTCAATGGTGGGAGGATATTCTGCCCAGATTGAGTACACAGGTAGATCCACCCTTGACTTGGTGTAAGTTTAAGGATGTGTTATTTGCAAAGTATTTTCCAGATACATTTCGAGCACAGCAAGAGAGAGATTTTATTCACTTAAGGCAAAGTACCTTATTTGTGGTTGAGTATGATAGTAGATTTATAGCTCTGTCGAGGTTTTTACCTGAGTTAGTGAATACAAAAGATAGGAAATGTAAGATATTTTTAGACGGGTTACACTATGACATTCGAACTAAACTCTTTTATTTGGGTATTGAGAATTATGCTATACTGGTGGATAAAGCATTACAAATTGAGAAGGATTTGATGGAGTTTAGAGGAAGGAAGGATTGGCTGAAGAGGTCTAGATTTGAGGGACCTAGAGGTGGTGGTAGTATGAGTGTGCAAGGTGAGAAATCACCGTAGAGGGGGCGTTCCTTATCACAAGGAAATGTAGTACAGAGTCAAAGGCAAGCAGGATCTGTTGCTTCTATAGCTCGAAGTAATACCGGTGGGACCTTAGATTTGGGAGAAAGGCTATGGGAACTAGGAGTTATGGTAGAGGAGTAAGTATGCCATCAAGGAGAAGTGGTCATCTGATGTATGATCAAGAGTCAAGGGTTTGCTTTAGATATAATCAGACGGGGCATCTGTCTTAAAATTGCTTTACGCAGATATGCTTCATATATGTTGAGGGAGGACATGTTGGTGTATATTTTCCAGTGGGGAAATCTGCTGACATAGGTGCTGGAAGTGTTGGGAGAAGACAAGTGGAGAGAGGTGGTGGATCAGGGAGTGTGCAGGGCAAAGGTATAGGATCAGTAGCTGAGAGAGGACGTGGTAGCTAGTTACAATCCAGAGACAGTAGAGTCTATGTGTTGTGCCAACAAGATGCACAAGCCACTCCTGATGTTGTTATGGGTATGGTATCTATCCTTGATAGATCCACTAGATCATTGATTGATCTTAGTGTAACCCATTCTTTTGTATGCCGTGTTTATATGAAATCTTTTGATGCTTATGTTAGTTCTTTGATGCATGTTATTGTTGTTGAGGTTCCCACTGGGGATAGAGTTATTATCAGGAAAATTTATCAGGGTTGTGTGATTAGTATGACTGATAGAGAATTTGAAGTTGATTTATTGCTTTTAAATATGACAGATTTTGATTTAATTCTGGGGATGAATTGGTTATCTACATATCATGCTTGGGTAGATTGTTTTAGCAAGAATGTGGTGTTCAAGATACCTGGACATGAGGAGTTTAATTTTCAGGGAGAACATAAGATACTTGCCAACTGTCTTATTTCTGCCCTGACTGCTAGTAAATGGTTGAAGAAGGGTTGTGAGGGGTACTTGGCGTATATGGTGGATTCTAGGAAGGAGATTAGGAAGTTAGAAGAAATCTTGGAAGTGAAATATTTTTTTGATGTATTCCCTGAGAAGTTGCCTGGATTGCCTCCCAATAGGGAGATTGAATTTTCTATTGAGGTGATTCCGAGATCAACACCCATATCCATAGCACCTTATAGAATGGCACTAGTTGAATTGAGGGAGTTGAAAGTTTAGCTTCAAGAGTTGCTAGATAAATAGTTTATTCGACCTAATATGTCACCTTGGGGAGCCCCTGTGTTGTTTGTCAAGAAGAAGGATGAGACAATGAGGTTGTGTATTGATTATAGATAGTTGAATAAGATCACCATCAAGAATAGATATCCTTAGCCCAGGGTAGATGATTTATTCGAGCAGTTACAGAGAGCTAGGGTGTTTTCTAAGATAGACCTAAGATCGGGTCTCCTTAATTGAGGATAAAGGAGGCGGACGTGCCTAAGAATGTTTTTAGGACATGTTATGGCCATCATGAGTTCCTTGTGATGCCATTTGGGTTGACTAATACTCCTACAGCATTTATAGATCTAATAAATCGGGTGTTTAAACCATTCTTGAATAGATTTGTGATTGTGTTTATTGATGATATTTTGGTATATTCTGAGAATGAAGAGGAGAATATACAACATTTAGAGATATTGTTGGAAATTCTGAGGAGAGAGAAATTATATGCAAAGTTCTCTAAGTGTAAGTTTTGGTTGAGTGAAATATCTTTCTTGGGGCATGTTGTGTCAGGAGAGAGAATAAACAGTTGATCTACAAAAAGTAGAAGCAATGTTAAATTGGGAAAGACCCACTAGTGTAACTGAAATTAGAAGATTTTTGGGGTTGGTTGTTTATTATAGGAGGTTTATCCAAATTTTTTCTATGATTGCTGGACTATTGAATAGATCGACCAGGAAGGAAATGAAATTTAGATGGTCAGAAGAATGTGATAGGAGTTTCCAACTGTTGAAAGAAAAATTGACTACTGCCCTACTATTAGTGATTCTTTCTGGTGATGAAGGATTTGTGATATATAGCGATGCATCACATTAGGGGTTGGGATGTGTGTTGACGCAACATGGGAGAGTTATAGCTTATGCTTCTAGGCAACTGAAGAACCATAAGAGGAATTACCTGACCCATGATTTAGAATTAGCTGCCATAGTTTTTGCTTTGAAGATTTGGAGACATCATTTGTATGGAGCCATGATAAGTACTTAAATATTCATATTTAAGCCCCTTAATTTACATTTTTTAAGTTCCTGGTTTATGTTATTTCATTCTATTTTATTTCCTTTCTGTGTTTTTCTAGGTTTTTGGAGAAAATTGAGCATTATGGAATTATCTAGCTTAAAGAGCAGATCTGGAGAAGCTGGAGTCTGCCTAGTGCTATCGAGCACAAAGACTTGCGATCGAGCGCAATATCTCAAGCACCCAAGCCAAGGATCGAGCGCACCTGCGATCGTCCACACAAGAAGAAGGCTCGAGCACACTTTCTGTGATTGAGCGCACACGTGCACCAGTGAATATTAAAACTACTGTTCCTATTTTGGAAATAAATGTACGGTTTTGTTTTATGAGTTTTAGGGTTTCCAGATGTTCTTAAACTCTATAAATAGGCCTATAAACACAGAAAGAGAGGGGAGGAGATTTTACAGAAGAATTGATGACTCTTCTATGAAGTATTTTTGGGTTTCTTCTTCTCCCTTTATTTTATTTTATGAAGATTTTTAACATCAAACTCATGTGTAACTAATTTGCTAGTAGGGCTCGATTGAAGCTCTGATTATGCTTTTCCATAATTAAATATTATTTCCTTTGTGATAGTTATATTATGATGTTTAACTTGATTAATGCCTGTTTTCTTGAATTCCTCATATGTGTTTGCCTGATCAACATATGCATGTGGTATGGATTAGTTAATTAAATCAATTTGGATGACTGAGTCTTGGGTTTAATAATAGTAACAAAAAAAATCCACATCGGGTTCTTGGGTTAATCAATATGGAAAACTGGGTGTATATAACATACCTAGGTCTTGTGTGTTTATCGATTTTCACGGATATTATGTTCTCTTAAAGAACAACTTAGTATACACTATGCTAAATCCTTTAAGAAAGAAAAGAGTTAGAGTATACACCATGCCTAACTCGTTTAGTGAAATCAATAGCCTAAGGAGTATACAACATGCTCTTAGGTTAACAACAATAGGTGTTAATAATATGATTAAAGCATTGGCACACTATTTTGTTGGGGCATGATTAGTGGTGGATATCAAAGCCCTACACTTTTATCATTATTGAATCAAATTCACTTTTTTATTTCTCTCATTTTATATTGTGAAATTAGTTTTAAGTCGAAAAATACCAATCCATGTGGGAATGATCTCGCACTTGCACACTATACTACTATGTTGACCTTATGCACTTGCAAGTAAAATGTTCAATTATTGGCTTATTAATTTAGGTAGATTTTTGCACAACAAGTTTTTGGCGCCGTTTTCAGGGATTGCGTTAAATTCTGTTTAGAATTATTTTTCGTTTATTTTTATTATTTTGTTATGTTTTATTTTAATAAAAAATCTAATTTTTTTCCTTCTTTTTTCTTTCTGTTTTTGCTTCAGGTCTGCAGCAGAGCAGCTCTTGGAATTGTGATCGAGCGCAAGTCTAGAGTGATCGAGCACACTGCGATCGAGCGCAGTTCTGGGGGTGATCGAGCGCAAGTCCAGTACTGAAACTACTGCACTAAAGAGTTTCAGCTGATTCATGCAAGAGCTTCGATCCAGGAATCTAACCATCTTTCCACTCGATATAGAGATTAAGCGGACCATTCGACAAAGGCCTAGAGACAATGTTGAGGAGGAAGAAGAAGAATTCAAGGAAGAGGCACCGATGGCGGAACAGCTTGACAACCAACCACCACCAGAGCGAAGACCCATGAAGCAATCCTTTATCCCACAAAACCTCAACTAGCCCTCATGCATTGTTTATCAATCGGAGGCAGAAAGCAATTATTACATATCCCCGTAGATGCTCAATGCTTTGACTTACTTCAGGGGTACACCCATTGAGGATCCACACTTGTATCTTCGGGAATTCTTTTATCTCTGCAAGTTCCAACACATCTGGGGCCTATATCAAGAGGGAATCAGGTTAATTCTTTTCCTTTTTTCATTAAAAGATAATGCTAAGTTATGGTACAATTCATTGCCTACAGTTTCTATCCATACTTGGGAAGAGCTATCCAGTAGGTTCCTAAAGAAGTTTTTCCCAGCACACAAGACATGACAGATAAGGAAGGTGAATTAATCTTTTCAACAGAGGGATGGAGACCTTTTCTTTGAAGCATGGGGACACTTCAATGAGTTGCTTCTCAAGTGTCCACATCACAATCTACCTCAAGATGAGCCGGTACAAGCTTTCTATGAAGGTCTGAGTAACATGAATAAAGGTATTGTTGATTTAGGTTGTGGAGGTGTTCTTATGGAAAAGAGCAGTGAAGAAGCCATGGAGCTTTTTGAGACATTAAGTGAGCACACCCAATAATTCTCATCTAGAGGGAGATCAGGAGTAAAAAACAAAGGCATGTATGAAGTGAACTTAAATGGTGGCTCTCCAAATCAGATGGCTACTGTGGAAAGAAAACTAGATATGCTTGTAAAAGCTATGGCTGCTCAGAACATCCCACATTGTCCACAAGCCACACAACTCCTGGTATGTGCTATATGTTCTCATTTTGATCACACTACTGAAACTTGCCCTTTGTATTCATCTGCAGATCAAGAGTAAGCAAATTATATGGGACAGAACAACTATCCTCCCAAGAACAATCCATATGCTAATACCTACAATCCAGGATGGTGAAACCACCCCAACTTCTCATGGAATAACAATCATAATGCCTTGAACCTTTAAGGGCAATAAAGGAACTCCCAACAAGCAGCCCAGTCAGTTTCGAAATCAAAGAAGAGTGACCTAGAGAGTATTGTAAGACAATTGGCAACTCAACAACAACAACTGATGACTTCACAAGATCAGTTTATGGCAGAAGAAAGACAATTTTAGACTGAGCAAAGACAAATAAATGCAAAGCATGAACAAGCTATTCAAAGACTGGAAGTACAAGTGGGGCAAATAGCTAAAAAGTTGAGTGAAAGAAAGAAGGGTGAACTTCCAGCCCAAACAATACCTAATCCAGGAGGATACCAGCAACTGAAGGCGTTACAACTCTAAAAAATGGTAATATCATAGGAACTGATGAGCCTGCACAAGCATCTCTAGATAAAACATCCACATCCAAGGTAAGTGAAATAGAGAAGGTGAATGCACCACCCTTCCCTCAAAGGTTAGTAAAGCCAAAGAAAGAAAATAAATTGCTTGATATTTTTGGAACTTTGAGAAAAGTAGAGATTAACATTCCTTTATTAGATGCAATTCAAAAAATTCCTATATATACTAAATTTTTGAAAGATTGTTGCACTCATAAAAGGAAGTTTCAGGAGCATGAAACAGTGGCTTTAACTGAAGAGGTAAGTGCGGTGTTGTTAAGGAAACTACTACTAAAGCTAAAAGATCCAGGTAGTTTTACCATTCCTTGCAGGATAGGTGACCAGCTTTTTGAGCATGCACTACTGGATCTAGGGGCTAGAGTTAACTTGCTGCCATACACTGTATTTGAGACACTTCGTTTGGGGGAACTGCTGATACAAAAATTTATGTGAAAAAGGGTATTGTAAGTATAAAGGTAAATGGTGAGAAGATTGAATTCAAAATATTTGATGCATTGAAATTACCTCAAGATGATATGGAATGTTTTAATGTATGTATGATGCAAGGTGTTGTTGAGAAAGTTTTTCAGGTTCATCACATTGCTCTATTGGAGGCCACCCTCACCCAAGGTTTCATAAGATCGGATATTGAGCCAGAATTTGCAGATGTTACTGATAACATCATTGAAGCTGTGCACCTCCTGGAGGCCTCTCCAAAGCATCCAAAGTATCAGTTCCTATGTGATGAGATGCCCTTCTTTCGGAGTGAGATGGCTTACATTAGACGGGAGGATCGAGAGAATACGTGCCTAGTTAACCAGCATATAGACAGGTTGGAAACTCACTTTGATAGGCAAGAAGCGATGCTCCAGGCCATTTTAGTCTGCTTGCCACACGGTTGCACCGTCTAGCTGAAGACGTAAAACTTAGCACTCATGGGAGGCACCCCACAACATATCCTTTATGTTTTTATTTTTTTTCATATTTCTTGTTACTGTTTATTTTTCGTACTTTTTGTTTTCTAGTATTACTTTAGTATTTATTTTTCAGGGACAATGTGTACATCAGTTCAAGTTTAGGAGTGTGCTATGAGCCATGCCAGTCCAGCTAGTTCTCCATCTCCCAGGTCAGCTCTTTCCATGTTATTCACACATTGGGGACATGTGTAATTTAAGTTTAGGGGTTTGGGAGACACATTTACACACACTTTGTCCCAGTTTTTTTTATTTTTTTATAATTGTTTAAAAGAGAAGATAAATGCATGATCATGTTGTTTCAAAATTTTGGTTGATCTAAAAAAATTTTGTGATGTGATTTCATTGGTGAGCTTAAAATCTTGAATACATGATCCGATGATAAAGTTTAGTTACTTACTTTAGGCATTTGAGAATTCACATGTTTGATCTAATCTAACACGAGCACATTAGCACATAATTGTGTGAGGTATGACATGTGATTTTAATGTGTATGTTTCCATGGCTTAGCTGAAACTAGATAACTTGTTGGATGGACACTTTGGCATAGAAAAGTAAAAAAAAAATTGCATAAAAAGAGAAAAATGCTCATGATGATCATTGATAAACTTTCCACTAAGTAACTGGACCTCTTGCCTCAGTAAGTAGTGAGTGTTCACGTCAAAAGGTGAGAATTTTGCTTATAATGATCATTGATAAACTTTCCACTGAGTAACTGGACCTCTTGCCTCAGTAAGCAGTTAGTGTTCACGTCAAAAGGTGGGAATTTTGTTTGGTTGCATTAAGGCCAGTTTAGTTTCGTAGCCTTTTTTGACTCGAGTTAGTAAGTCCTTAGGGGTGTCTTTACACCTAATACCTTAAAACCATCTAGTTTGGGAGTCATTGACTCAACACTCGCTACATGAGTCAATTAGAAAGCTTAAGGGAACTAAATTTGGCAGAGTCTCATAATAAAAGAAAGAAGGAAATAAAACTATTTCTTTGTTGTTCATTCTGATGGGAAATTCGGTGAATCTTGAGACATGGAGACATTGCACATTAGAGTTATTTGGAAGCTTCATATTTTTGTGCTAGTTCACTTTACACTGATTCGGACTTGTGATGCCTTAGCCAGCCTTTTGTAAGTAATTAGATTTTAAAATTCCTATTCATTGCGAAGATGAGTTTATATCTTTTAAGCTTGCTCATGAATGAATATCATGGTTTTGTGTAATACTTAAATTTTTGGATACCATGAAAAATAGATTTATCTTTGTGTTCTTTGTTTTTCATTTAGTTTTTAGTTTCGTATTGCTAAGGGACTAGCAATAGGTAAGTTTAGGGGTATGATAATTGCTTAAATATTCATATTTAAGCCCCTTAATTTACATTTTTTAAGTTCCTAGTTTGTGTTATTTCATTCTATTTTATTTCCTTTTTGTGTTTTCTGTGTTTTTCTAGATTTTTGGAGAAAATTGAGCATTATGGAATTACCTAGCTTAAAGAGCAAATCTAGAAAAGCTGGAGTCTGCCTAGTGCGATCGAGCACAGAGACTTGCGATTGAGCGCAACAGCACTTAAGAGCCCAAGCCAAGGATCGAGCGCACCTGCGTTCACAAGTGCAAGAAGAAGCCTCGAGCGCACATGCGCTCGAGTGCACCATTCTATGATCGAGCGCACACGTGCATCAGTGAATATTAAAACAACTGTTCCTATTTTGGAAATAAATGTAGGGTTTTGTTTTATGAGTTTTAGGGTTTCTAGATGTTCTTAAACTCTATAAATAGGCTTGTAAACACAGAAAGAGGGGGAGGGGGGAGGAGAATTTACAAAAGAATTGACGACTCTTCTAGGAAATATTTTCGGATTTCCTCTTCTTCCTTTATTTTACTTTATGAAGATGTTTAACATCAAACTCATGTGTAACTAATTTGCTAGTAGGGCTCGATTGAAGCCCTAATTATGCTTTTCCATAATTAAATATTATTGCCTTTGTGATAGTTATATTATGATGCTTAACTTGATTAATGCCTATTTTCTTGAATTCCTTATATGTGTTTGCCTGATCAACATATGCATGTGGTATAGATTAGTTAATTAAATCAATTTGGATGACCGAGTCCTAGGTTTAATAATAGTAACAAAAGAAATCCGCACTGGGTTCTTGAGTTAATCAACATGGGAAACCGGGTGTATATAACATACCCTAGGTCTTGTGTGTTTGTCGATTTTCACGGATATTATGCTCTCTTAAAGAACAACTTAGTATACACCACGCTAAATCCTTTAAGAAAGAAAAGAGTTGGAGTATACACCATGCCTAACTCGTTGTTTAAGGAAATCAATAGCCTAAGGAGTATATACCATGCCCTTAGGTTGACAACAATAGGTATTCATAATATGATTAAAGCATTGGCACACTATTTTATTAGGAAAGCATGATTAGTGGTGGATATCAAAGCCTTACACTTTTATCATTATCGAATCAAATTCAATTTTCTTTCTCTCGTTTTATATTGCGAAATTAGTTTTAAATCAAAATTTACCAATCCCTATGAGAATGATCTCGCACTTGCACACTATACTACTATGTTGACCTTGTGCACTTGCAAGTAAAACGTTCAATTATTGGCTTATTAATTTAGGTAGATTTTTGCACAATAAGCCACTTGTGAAATTTTTTATGGTCATAAAAGTTTGACGCATTTACCTACCCAGAAAGAGTTAAATTTGAGGCAGAGGAGGTGGATGGAGTTGATTAGTGATTATGACTATACAATTCATTATCATCCATGAAAGGCTAATGTAGTAGCTGATGCATTGAGTAGAAAGGCTACAGGGAGATTAGCTACTATTGGGAGTCATAATACTAGCTTGATGAAAGAATTAAGAAAAATAAGGATGCAGTTGAGTGTCAGTGATAGAGGAGTATTGATGGTAAATATGGTGGTACAATCTTCTATTATTCATCGTTTATTACAGATGCAGGGTAGAGATGAAGGGATAAAGAAGATCAGATAGGAAGTATTGAGTGGGAAGCTGACTGAGTTTAGAATTAGAGAAGATGGTATAGTGTTATTGAGACATAGAGTTTGTGTTCCCAATGATGTGGAGAAGAGAAAGGAGATACTAAGGGAGGCTCATGATTTTGCATATTCTATGCACCTGGGTAATAATAAGATGTACAAAGGGTTGAGACAGAATTCTTGGTGGTCTTGGTGGTCAAGGATGAAGAAGGATGTAGTAGAGCATATTTCTAGATGTTTGGCTTGTCAACAGGTGAAGTCTGAGAATAGACGTATAGCAGGTTTATTACAACCTATTCCAGTACCTGAGTGGCCATGGGAGAATGTGAGCATGGATTTTGTTTATGGTTTTCCCCATACCCAGAGAGGTCATGATGCTGTATGGGTTATAGTGGATAGACTTTCTAAGTCTTCACATTTCCTTCCTATTAAAATGACCCTAAGTCATTAAAAGTTTGTTGAATTGTGTGTAACAGAGATTGTGAGATTACATGGAGTACCTTTAAGCATTGTATCAGATAGAGATTCTAGATTTACCTCTAGATTTTAGAGATGTTTTCAAGAAGTTATGGGTATGTAATTACAGTTTAGTACAACTTTTCATCTACAAACTAATGGGCAAACAGAGAGAATCATCAGAATACTAGAAGTTATGCTAAGGGCAAGTGTATTGAGTTTCTCAGTGAGTTGGGTTGCTTATTTACCCTTGATCGAGTTTGCATACAATAATCAGTATCAAACTAGTATTGGGATGGCACCATTTGAGGCTTTATAGGGTAGAAGGTGTAGACTCCAATATGTTGGGAAGAAGTTGGAGAAAGAAAGATATTCGGTCCAAAAATGATAGATTTGACTACTGAGAGGATCAAACTGGTTAGAGAGAACCTTAGAGCAACACAGAACAGACAGAAGGGATATATTGATATTAGAAGATGATCTCTCGAGTTTCAAGTTGATGATTGGGTATTTTTTAAGATATCTCCGTGGAAAGGTGTATTGAGGTTTAAAAAGAAGGGAAAGTTGAACCCGATATATGTGGGACCATATGAGGTGATTGAAAGAGTTAGACCAGTCGCATATAGATTGGATTTACCTCTAGAGTTAAAGCAATTATATATTTATGTGTCACTTTTGAGAAAGTATTTACATGATGAATCCCATTGTATCCCAAATCAGGCGATATAACTTCAGGAAGATTTGACCTTTATGCAAGTACCAATTAGAATTCTAGACAGGAAGGAACAAGTCTTGTGTAATAAAGTTATTCATTTGATTCAATTATTATGGTGAAACAAAAATGTTGAAGAAATTAGTTGGGAGCATGAGGCAAGGATGAGGAAAGAATACCCCCAACTCTTTCATGAATTAGGTAAGGAAATTTCAGGGCAAAATTTTTATAAGGTGGGTATAATTGTAATACATGTATTATTAAAGTAAGGATAAAGAAGTAATTTGATAAAAATGACATGAAATTAATATAATATATATGAAAAATTTATTATTGAATAAAATAATTCTTTTGAAAAAAAGAGGACTGTGTGGAGGATAAGAGAGAAAAAAAGGACCGTGAGGAGGATAAGAGAAAAAAATATTTGTTAAAAAAAAAGGTAGGGGCGTGCAACACCTGGAAGTCCAGGTGTTGCATGAAAGTCATGCAAGGGACACTAATTTCAAATGGGGACAATAAGCACCATTTGAAGAAATGGTGCAGCAGAGGTCATTGTTTACGGGAGAACTTTAAAGAGAGTCACGGAAAGGTCTAAGAAAAACAAATGGTAATAATGTGAATTTTATTTTTGAAATTTAGCATATATGAAATTTCCCAAAACTCAATGTGGGAATTTTATAAGGGTATGAATTATGGAAGAACTGAAGAATAAATTAGAAATTTTAATATAAATATTTTTTCAGGTGTTGACGATCAGCAATCGGGGGAAATTGCTGAAAAGAACAGAAAAGGCAAGGAGGTGATCCACGGGTAACTCTAAGTGCTACATGGTAAGTTAGAATTACTTAAATCAAAACAAATATGAAATATATAGTGATGATATTTGAATTAATTATTAACCTATGATTTAATGATAGATGAAAGTTGGTTGATGGGTATGATAGGAATAATTGATATGTTAGAGATTTATTATATGAGAAGTAATATTATTTGAATAATGAGTTGATTAAATAATGAGGGGATAATTGAAGTTCTTGACAAGCTATGGTTGATATATGAGGAGAAAAAATTTAATGAATATGATCAAATAATAATTTTGAGAAAAAGCTAGATAGTTAAATTGAATGTCTGAATGTATGCTTGTTTTTATATCATTGTTCATATGCATATGCATGAAATAAAAGAATTGGGAGGGGGCCGGTATATGCTGGAAATAAAAGAACCGAGAGAGCAGCTGGTCTAAATAAAATAAGAGAGCCGAGAGGGCAGCTGGTCTAAGCTAAAACATGTCGACATGTGGGAAGATGTTCCCAATAATAATAACATTTAAATTCATGCATTGCATTTACTTTAAATATTGGTTGTTATTGCTTGAGATGCTAAAGTGCTATTCATGATTGTAAATTTATTGATAAATGAATGAGTCTCACAGAGAGACAAATATGCTGAGAAAGAAATACGAAAATATAATATGATGAGAATTATCTGGGTGATTGATTATATGCTGTGAACCTCATAATGAGACAATTATGAGATAGAATTGGTAGTTTCAAGATGATTAATTATTTGAGAAAAAAAGATTTATAAAGGATGAGGATTTTGATATGAGTATTGATAATAGAATGTTATTATCAAAATATATAAGATATAGATAAATGAATATTGGAAGACTAATTATACAAATTGAATACTTCTAGTAAATTTAATTCACTGAGCTTGTGAAGCTCACTCCTCATTGTTCAATAATTTCAGGTAGCAGGGAGGACAGGTAGATTAGCGAGCTGATATTCAAACCAAGTCATTATCTGTAAGCCACGTGGTTCACATCCTCAGACTAATGAAAAAATATATATCTGTAAATATTTATTCATAATATGTTGTATATAATGTGTCAGTTGAGATCTGAATGATGTATCTCCCCTGTTGAAGGTTGAGGATTGATGTATATAAATAATTATAGTTGGTATTTTTTTATATTGTTGCATATATGTGTCGTGCTGGGATTTCAAAAAGTGATGACACTGTCTCGGGGGTGGCCAACTCGAGATGGCTCATTATAGTATCGTAACCCAGAATTATTTCAAACCTAAGTTCCTCTCTCTAGCAGTGCTGGTGTGTGACCTCAGGCTAACAAGTCCTGCCTATTCTTCTTCTTGATGGACCTCCAGTCACTGCCCAAGCGGCAGACCTCCAATCGTTGCACAGGCACAATCTGTATCACAACCCATAATTATTTCAAACCTAAGTTCCTCTCTCTAGAAGCGTTGGTGTGTGACCTCAGGCCAACAAGTCCAGCCTTTTAGACCAGATAAAAATGAATTGGGCCAGATCCAATTGGATCCGGCCAAACCCAACTGGATCTGACCAAACTCAACCAAATCCAACCATGCTCAACTAGATTAGTCCAAATCTAACGATTGGTGCAAGGGATGCGATGCTAGATCTAAGTGGTTATGATGGAATTGTATATTGCATAATAAGTTTTTGCTCTAAATCTGACCAAACTCAAATTTTGAATATTGCATAATAAAGTTTTGTTGAGTGTTGATGCAATATTGAAAATTTGAATTATTTTACTTTCTCTAAAGAATCTTAGTCCATTTACTTTTTAGTTTAGATTTTAAATTTAACTTTGCTTTTCACCTTACAATCTGAGTACCGATTATTATTTTAAATCCATTCTCTCTCTAGCATCATACCCATTCGAACCACAAAGGAAGATTAGCGTTATTTGAAGTCCATTATTATTTGAAATCCATTCTCTCTAGCATTATTTGAAATCCATTTATTTTTCAGTTTATATTTTTAGTTTAACATTGTTGTTTTTTCATCAACAACTAAGCATAACTAAGTCAATATATTATTTTGTATTTTTGTAGTTTAATTTTTTTTATTAATAATATTTTTAATTTTTTTGATAATTAAGTTAAATTTGTTTGAAAAGTTTGCAAAATTAGTGTGTTTGATCATATTGAGGAAGAAATGAATTTTTGTGAGGAAAAATAGGAGTAATTGAATAAAAGAATAAATTTGTAAGTGTTTGATCCAAAATGAGAGAAACGGGTGAAGAAGAAGTGTTAGTAATTATTTTATATAAAGTGCATAAAGTATAGTAAGGGAAATTTGGGATTAAACATAAATTATGATGACATGTCACGCTGGTTAACCATTTTTTTAACCGTTGACTAATAGATTTTTTGATGGCCAGGGGTTATATGTCCCATAAAAGCCAAAATATGAATAAGACAGAGGGAGTGACTATCATTTCCAAAATTACAAGGGATTAAGTGTAGTTTATGCTAAACCTCAAGTGGGAAAATGTATTTAACCCTTTTTGTTTATCAAAAACTCGAATCTACCAGAATCTATAGTAAGGGAGCCAGTTAACTCCTTACTAGGACTGGTTAACCCTATCCTAATGATCGATCGGATTATGTCTGGACCTGGTAAGCTGACCTGAACCCTATTTTTACTGTCTAGACCCAGTGGCATTTTCTTTTCTGTTTTAGTTTTTTAATGTTTATTTCCTTATTGCACTAATGTGTTTTCTCTGTTCTTTAGCTAAATTTACTGTCTTAATTACTTTTGACCCATATTTGATTTTAATAATGAAAAAACACTACTCTAATTGTACTAATAGTTTTATCTAAGTTTTTAAACGGTAAAAGCATTCAGCAAAGAAACAAGATGCAAGAACTCAACTAGATTCAGACGCCAAGACAAGACAGAAGATATATAATAGGCATTAAGGTATTGAAAACAACTCTAAATCTCTCATGTTCAAATACTTAGCTTGACCTATGGCTCATTTTACAAAAGAATTTTGAAGAAACTATTAATACAAATGTTTCCAAGTCAAAAACAGTTTTAATACATGAAAAACTAGGTTGAAGGGAAACCCAGTCTACTGGCTCTTTATATCAGTCGACTAGGGTATGGGAGAAGGTCCCCAGTCGACTAGTGTCAAAAACCCAGTCGACTTGCAACTGGGATAGAGAGTTCTCAGTTGACTAGTGCTTAGGACCTAGTCGATTAGTACTCCCCAATAGCCTAAAAGTGAAGTTTCTCACTTGACCCAGTCTACTGGTAATTCGAAAATATTACCATTTGAGATGCAGGACTTGAGCATTTAATGCACCAAACCTACCAAGTCAGTGTCTAACGGCTATATTGATTCAAGGCTATATAAACCCACTTCAATGAGTATTTAAAAAAGAATATAACACATTCAATTCACAAGTTTTCTCATTAATTCTCAAAAGCTTTGAAAAATTTATTGTTGAGCCATTCTTCAAGCTTATTCTTGAAAGAGAGATATTGTTCATTTGTAAAAGCACTTATTGCTATCTTTCTACCATTTACTTTACAACAAATCTCATTTATTGTAAAGAGAAAAGAGTTGTAATAACTCTTAGAGTATTTAGGATTAAATATTTTTTATAAGCTTCCGTAAGGAAAGGATTAGCTTCCATACGGAAGGGAATAACTTCTGTGAGGAAGGGATTGGTTGTAAGGTTTTTACAACACCCGTGAAGTTGTAAGACTAAAAGTTTTAGTGGATTACTTCAAAGAGGTTCCTTGAAAAGAGTGGATGTAGGGTCGGAAGGAATCCAATATTGCCAAACCTCTATAAACTGAGTTTTCAATTTCTTTTCCTTAAACTATTTTACTTAAAGCACATTACTTGTTTGTATGCTTTGTACATTTAACTGTTTTTATAAACGTGTAAGTAATTAGCAACAGTTTTTTAAAAACCCAATTCGCCCCTCTCTTGGGTTTGAACCTCTATTTACAATTGGTATCAGAGCTTCATTCTCAATTTCAGGCTTAAAATCCTTGAGTTGATCCGATGGCATCTAATAGCTATTCCGAAGAACATGCCTATACTAGGCCTCCCTTGTTCAATGGCTCCAACTATAACTATTTGAAAAATAGGATGAAAATCTTTATCGAAGAACAAGATTACAATCTATGGAGAGTCATTGAGGAAGGACCTAGAATTCCTATGAAGGAAATAACTATTGGAGAAATCAATCATACAATGCCTAAACTCAAAACTGAGTTCAATGAAGAGGATTGTAGAATGATGTCTCTAAATAGTAGATCCACAAGTATTTTACATTATGCTTTAGATATTTCTAAATATAATGAAATTTCTGTTTGTGTTTTGGCTAAGGAGATTTAGGACAAATTGCAAGTTACATATGAAGGAAGTAGTGAAGTTAAAAAATAAAAATCTATATGCTAGTGTCCGAGTATAAATCTTTCAAAATGTCTCATAATGAAACAATTTCTCAAATGCACTCACATTTCACCACTATTGTTAATGGTTTAAAGCTTCTTGGTAGGAACATTAAGGAATTTGAACTAACGAGGAAGATCTTAAGGTCTTTGCTATCCACTTGGAAAGCAAAGAAGATAATCATCACGGGGGCTAAAGATCTCGACAAACTTGATGTCGAAACACTTCTCAGATCACTATTGACATACAAGATGGAAGAAATGAATCCTACTGTCAATGATGATGAGAAGAAGAAAAAGATGATTGCTCTCAAAGCCTCTATGAGCAACAAAGAGGAAGAAATAGAAGAAGAGGTAGAGAGCAGCGAAGAAGATGATGATATGGCTCTAATCACCAAGAGGTTTCACAGGTTCTTGAAGAAGAGCAAGAAACCTTACACAAAGGATCCCACTTCAAAAAGGGAATCACTTGTGTGTTATGGTTGCAAGAAGCCCGGTCACATCAAGGCCGATTGTACAGCGATATGCAAACCATATAAGAGCTTCAAAAAGAAAGCTATGATTGAAACCACTTGGAGTGAAGACGAAGAAGAAGAATCCTCGAACAATGAGGCCGGATACGAGGAGATTGTCAACCTATGTCTAATGGCAATCAACGATGAAAATGAGGTATCAAATTCTTTCCCTTCTAATAATAACATCGTTAGTAGTAGTGAAGAATTAATAGAGGTTATAAATGAAATGCATGAAGAATTGAAGAAATTCGATTATAGGAATAGCACCCTAAAAAAGGAAGTCTCATCTTGTTCTAAAGAGATGGAAGGCTTAAAGGAAGAAAAAGAAAAAACTATCTTCCAAGCTTTATAATTCTTCTCAAGATTTTCTTAAAGATGAAAATGAAAACTTAAAGAAGAAAATAATATAATTGAATGGCATTATATCAAGACTTATGCTTGGAAAAGAAAAGCTAGATGAAGTGTTATCTTGCCAAAGGTTAATTGGAGGAAAATCCAGGTTGAGTTATTCTCCATTAGGCAAGAAAAAATCAAAAGAGACCTTATTCATGAAAGCAACTTGTGTGAATGAAGCCTCTACTTCTAAGGCCACTAGCAATCAAAAGTACTCCCTCAATATATGCTAGTAAATATAAAAATTCAAATGTAAATTCTAATGCATATACTAGAGGTAAGCATCCTAGAAATACTCATGCATATATGTATGCTTACTCAAGAAATGCAAATGCTAGGAATAATCATTCAAGAATAAACATCCTAGGAGTAACCATCATGTGCATCCTAGAAATAATATGTATACTCATAACTTGCACACTACACATGCACATCCTAGTAATTACCATCATGTATATCCTAAAAATAATATGTATGTTCATTATAAGGTAAGTACACATCCTAGAAATCATTATCACACATTTCCTAGAAATGATTTGCATGCTCACAATCTTCACAATAGAAACATGTATCCTAGGAATACTTATCCAAGGAACTATAGACAATCACAATTAAGAAATCCTAGAAATTTCAATTACTATTATCCTAGGATTGTACATCATCAACATGTCTATAAATATAGAGCACCTTACAATGTTAAGAAAGTATGGGTCCCTAAAGGAACCGTATTTTCTAGGATTAACCCTAAAGAACCCAAAGAATTTTGGGTACCTAAGAGTGCAATTATATATCCTTATGTAATGTAGATATGTCTCCACACCAAGGAAAAAAGTAACTATTGGCACCTTGACAGTGGATTCTCAAAACACATAACCGGTGATCGAAGTGTATTTAAAGAGCTAACTCTAAGAGATGGCGGACATGCCACCATTGGAGATAACACCAAGATAAAAATCATCGGGCATGAAAAAGTTGGTAATGATTTCTCAACCATTGATCATGTATTATTTGTGCAAGGCCTTAAGCCAAATTTACTAAGAATTAGTCAACTATGTGAAAAAGGAAACAAAATCATATTTGAAACCTCTCATTGTCTAGTTATAGACATCAAGAGTAACAAGATCAAGTTTGTTCGCTATAGACACGAAAATGTCTGTATAGTTGATTTAAAATCTTTGCATTCGGAAAATGAAAAATGTTTTCCTATGGCATTGAAGACTTGGCCATGTGAACATAGATTTGCTTAAAATCATTTCAAGAAAAGATTTAGTCATTGGACTTCCAAAAATCAAATTCTAAAAAGACAAGGTATGTGATGCTTGACGAATGGGAAAAAAACTAGAATTTCTTTTAAATAAAAAAAATGTAGTCTCAACCACTAGACCATTGGAACTTTTGCATATGGACTTATTTGGTCCAATAAGTACCATTAGTCTAGGTGGCCATCAATATGCTCTTGTTATTATTGATGACTATTCAAGATATACCTTTGTTATTTTTATTTTTTACAAGATGAAGCTTACAAAGGATTTGAAAACTTTTGTAAAAATGTTCAAAATGAAAAAGCAATTTGTATTTCAAGCATTAAAAGTGATCATGGAAAAGAATTTGAAAACCAAACTTTTTCAAAAGTTTGTGATGAAAATGGAATTGATCACAACTTTTCGGCTCCTAAAACTTCTCAACAAAATGGAGTTGTTAAGAGGAAAAATAGAGTTCTAGATAAATTTTCAAGAACAATGCTTTGTGAAAATAGCTTGCCAAAATATTTTTGGGCTGAAGCCATAAACACTTTTTTCTATATCTTAAATAGAGTTTTAATTAGGCCTGTGCTTAACAAAACTCCATATGAATTATGGAAAGGTAGAAAGCCTAGTATCTTCTATTTTTGTGCCTTTAGTTGTAAATGCTTTATCCTAAATTACAATAAAACTAACTTGGGTAAATTTGACTCAAAGATCGATAAGGAGATATTCTTAGGATATTCAACCTCTAGTAAAGCTTATAGAGTCTTTAACAAAAGAACTCTAGTGGTAGAAAAATCCATACATGTAACCTTTGATGAGTCTAACCCAATTAGTAGTAGAGTAGTTTCTTTTAATGATGATGTAGATTTCATTCCAAGAATGTAAACACCTACTCCCATTATTGACCCAAAAAAAAGCCCACCTCAAACAAGTCAAGAGGTAGAAGCTCTCAATCTTGATCAACCATCTACAAGTCAACAAGAGGATAGTCTTCCCAAATATTGGAGGTATGTAAATTATCATCTAATCGATCAAGTGATTGGTGATCCTTCACAAGGGGTAAGAACTCATTCTTCTATTAGAAATATTTGCAATTGTGTAGCTTATTTATCTCAAATAGAACCTAAGACGTTTGTAGAAGCTGAGAAGGATGTTGATTGGATAAATGCTATGAAAGAAGAAATAAATCAATTTGAAAGAAACAATGTATGAAATCTAGTTCCTAGACCAAAGAATCATACTATAACAGGAACTAAATGGGTATTTAGAAATAAGATGGATGAAAATGGAATAGTAACTAGGAACAGGGCTAGACTAGTTGCTAAGGGATATAATCAAGAAGAAGGAATAGACTTTGATGAGATCTATGCTCCCGTAGCTAGATTAGAAGCTATTCGAATCCTATTAGCCTTTACATACTTTAATAAGTTTAAGTTATTTCAAATAGATGTAAAAAGTGTCTTTTTAAATGGCTTTATAGAAGAAGAGGTGTACGTTGAGCAACCTCTTGGATTTGAAAATCCTAGTCTTCCAAATCATGTCTATAAGCTTTCTAAAGCTCTATATGTTGATAACACACTACTAGTCCAAATATATGTTGATGATATCATATTTGGGGCTACTAATGAATCTATGTGTCAAGAGTTTGCTAAGTGCATGCAAGGTGAATTTGAAATGAGCATGATGGGAGAACTTACCTACTTTCTTAGACTTCAAATCAAACAAATGAAAGGAGGTGTCTTCATCAATCAATCAAAATACACTAAGGACCTTTTAAAGAGGTTTGGGATGGACAGCTCAAAGTCACTTGGAACTCCTATGAGCACTTCTACAAAACTTAACCTTAATGAAGGAGGTAAGTGTGTAGACACTAAAACTTATAGAAGTATGATAGGAGCTTTACTCTATTTAATTACAAGCAGACCTGATATAATGTTCAATGTATGCATGTGTGCTAGATTTCAAGCTAATCCTAAGGAATCACATGTATTTGCACTAAAAAGAATCCTTAGATATCTACAAGGGACTCAAAAATTAGGATTATGGTACTCTAGAGATTCATCTTTTGAGCTTGTAAGATATTCAGATGTTGATTTTATGGGGTGTAGACTAGATAGAAAAAGCACTAGTGGAACACGCCAATTTTTAGGTGCAATGCTAATCTCTTGGTTTTCCAAGAAACAAAACTCGGTTGCGCTATCAACCGCCGAGGTGGAATATGTAGCAGCTGGAAGTTGTTGTGCACAAGTGTTTTAGATGAAACAACAACTAGAAACTATGACATGAACTTTAAAGATATTCCATTTCATTGTGATAACTCCAGTGCTATCAACTTAACCAAAAACCTTATTCAGCATTGTAGAACCAAACGCATAGAAATTAGACATCATTTCGTAAGAGACCATGCTCAAAAGGGTGATATAAGACTAGATTTCATTCCTTCAAAAGATCAAATAGCTGATATTATAACAAAACCCTTAAGTGAAGTTAGTTTTTGTAAGATTAGACTATTGATGGGCTTAAAATACTATGATAAACTGTATGTTTGATTGCATAAACATTCATCATATGCGTATTTGACATCTAATGAATGAGCATTAAACCGTATTTAATATATGTCTCACTCAAGATGGCATAGATAAACAAAATTTGTGCCAAAACTCTAAGCTATAACTCATCTTTTTAAGTTTCTAAAAGGGTCTAGTTGACTGGTAACATGACTCCAGTCGACTGGTAACACACTGCCATTTCAACCAGTTGACTAGTTCAAGTACCCAGTTGACTGGTAGCACAGGACCTTGTTTTGAGCCAAAATTTGAATTTTTGGTAACCTACCCAGTTGACTGGTATGGATGACCTAGTCGACTGGTATTTCTCTGCCAGTTTACCCAGTCGACTGATATCCTGACCCAATCAACTGGTATAACAAATATTTCTAAATTATGAAGGACACAATCGACTGGTGCCCTAACCCAGTCGACTGGTATTGTGATTCTATAAATAGTCGCTTCAGTTTTTCAGGTTTTTCACACCATTTTCAAAACTCTTAAGCTCTCTTTAGAAAATCTCTGATTTCTATCCACAATGTCACAAAAACACTTTATAGAATCCTTAATCTCATCCCCAATCACCTTCATTTCAACTTTCCACGATTGAAAAATTCATTTTTTTCCAAAATCTCTCAAATTTCTCCCTAAAAACAGTTTCTTCCAAATGTCTGAGATAAACCATATCAAAACCACCATTGGAGGACCTCACGCGCCTACACAACCATGGTCTAAGAAATCTACGATACCAAATGCCAAAGGAAAGGGCTTGGCGGGTTCCTCGAGCAAAAAGGCGAGGACTGAGCTCGACGACTCACCCTTTTGGAGTCCAGCCGCCAAAGAAATGTATAACTCTGTCATTCACCACAAAAAGATCATGACGGGTAGATTCGTTGACTTTGATTCTATCTGTCATGAAAATTTTGACACTTGACCTTCTTTTGGGGTAGTGCACTTGACACTACTTATCAAGATTCACTAAAAATACTACCCATGACTCATTCACCAGTTCTACACAAACTTGGTGAAGCCTAGTCCACAAGCTCTTTGTTTCAGAACCAGTGTGATGGACGAGGAGTTTGAGGTGAACACTGACCTCCTAGTCAGTGTTCTGAGGATACCAGTGGGAGGGATCCAATGGAGTCTGGATAGATGGCTGGACAAATTCGATTATGAGAAGGTATGCCAGATCGTTAGGGGAGACCCTAACTACATCTTTAGGCCCACTATATTTCACACATGTAGTGATATGCCCCTCAACTCAAAGCTGTTCAATCTCATTATTAGTTAGACCATCCATCCACAACTTGGGAGTTGGGGCTATCTCTCAAAGATAGACGTAGTATTGATTTGGTGTCTCAAAATTGGACACCATTTCAATATCTACCCCCTACTGCTCACCAACATGATAAACAGCGAAGCTAGTGACTCTGGGTGCGTTCCCTACGGGATGCTCATCACCCTTATCCTCCAGCATTTTTGGGTCCCCCTTCTGACCTCTAAGACTAAGGACATCGGCCCCAAGGACATCATCAATGTCTTTTCTCTAAAGAAAATGGGGTGCACTATCTGCGATGGAATGATCTACTAAGGACGTGAAGAACATAAGGATTAGAGAGGGTGACAGCAGCGAGGAGGATGATGAGGTTCCTGGTGACACAGCTCCTTCCACTGCTATGGATACTAATGACCGAGCACCTAGTCCATAGTATGGTGGTTCTAGTGCTGGTCAGGTTGGGTATGACGATCTACTACAAGCTTTTTCGAGCCTCCAGCTATCCATGCAGTCCAGGTTCCAAAGCTTGAGCTCTTTCGTTGATTCTATGCACCTTGACCTCTACACTTTTCGTGATGATTTCGAGCTACACTGAGAGCATATAAAGGGCTCATTGGCTGAGCTTCAGGATCTTATTCGAGATAGCTTTGATTCCCCCACTCACTGAGCTTTATGTTTTATCCCTTTTCATATATATATATATATATATATATATATATATATATAGCTCTTAGATGGTTGCAGTACAAACATTCAGTTTTCATTCATATTTTGTACTCAGACAAGCTTTCTATAAGCTCACATTAGATGGATGTATATACATTGCTGCTTTGATTTACACTTTTAGTATTTAGCTCATATATATATATATATATATCTTACTTTTATGCTATATGGTTGTTGAGCGGTTATCTACCTAAATAAATAAGCAAATAATCGTACTCGTTTTAATTGCAAGTGCACAAGGTCAACAATGTAGCATAGTGTGCAAATGCAAGATCATCTCCACAAGGATTGATAAATTTAACTTTAGAATTAGTTTCGCAGTAATAAAAAGATAACAATAATAAAAGAGTTGATTTTGATAAAGATAAAATAGTAAAGATAAAGGCGTAGGGGCTTGATATCCACCACTAATTATGCTACCACAGTACAACAGTATGCCAATGCTTTACTCATGCCATGTATACCTACTGGTTGCCAACCTAAGGGCATGGTATCTACTCCTTAAGCTATTGATTTCCCCCTAAGCAACGAGTTAGGCATGGTATCTACTCTAACTCTTTTCTTCCTTAAGGGATTCAGCATAGTATCTGCTTGAGTTGTTCCTTAAGAAAACATAAGTACTATGGAAATCGACAACCACATGAGACCTAGGGTATGGTATCTACTCCCGGTTTCCCATATTGATTAACCCGGGTATCCGGATAAGATATCCCTTGTTACTAATGTTAGACCCAGGACTCAGTCATCTAAATTGATCTAACTAACAAGTCCATACCACATGCATACATTGATTAGACACACATATATGAGGAATTTAAATACAAACAGACATTAATCAAGTTAAGCAACATAACATAAATATCACAAAGGCACCAATACTGAATTATTGAGTAAACATAATTAGGGCTTCAACCAAGCCCTACTAAGAATTTAATTACACATAATAAAATAAAAAAGGAAAGAAGAAACCCGAGAGAAAAGTCATCAATTCCGCTCCACGGTCTCCTTCTCCAAGCTAAAGTAAAAGATAAATGAAGGGATAAAAGAAGTGATCCCCCCCAAGAGGTGATGACTTTTGTGCGTGATTTACAAGTGTATTTATAGGTCTTTGAGAAGTCCTAAGAGGCTCATGAGTACCTAAACTTTCCTAAAACACAAAACTCCTTTATTTCCAAAATAGGGTTATTTCCAAAACAGGGTTCTGCAGTTTACTATTCATGCCAGTAAATGTGCGCTCGATTGCATATGTGGGGCGCTCGATCGCACAGAGGAGTGCGCTCAATCGCAATCTAGCCAGCAGCTGCTCCAAGATTTTCATATTTCTTCCTTTAAGTGCCCAAAAATGCTTCTTTTTCTCCAAGACCCTATAAAAACGTGTAAAACACAAAAATGAAGTAAAATAGACTAAAACATATAGATAAAGAACTTAACAAATGTAAATTAAGGGGCTTAAATATATTTAAGCTCCTATCACACCCCCAAACTTACATATTGCTAGTCCCTTAGCAATATAAAACCAAAAACTAAACGAAAAACAAAGATGCAAAGATAAATCCAATGCTCATGGTGTCCAACAAAAGTTTAGGTTTCACACAAAACTATGATGCGCATTCATGAGCAAGCTTAACAAGTATAAACACATCTTTGCAATGAGAACGAGTTTTGAACGCAAATCACTTTCATGAGGCAGGTTAAGACATCACAAGTTTGACTGAGTGTGTGGTGGACTAGCACATAAAAGATTGGGTTTCCAAATAATTCTAATGTGTAGTGTTTCGATGACTCAAGATTCACCAAATTTCCTATTAGAGTCAACAAAGATGGCATAGATTTTCTTCTTTTCTTTTATTTGTGAGATTTTTGCCAAGTTAGTTCCCTTAAGCTTTCTATTTGAGTTATGTAACGAGTGTTTAGCCAATGACTCCCAAACTAGATGGTTTTAGGGCATTAGGTGTAGAAACACCCCTAAGGGCTTACTAACTCGAGTCAAAAAGGCTACGAAACTAACTGGTCTTAATGCTACCGATTAGAATATTCCACCTTTTGATGTGACACTCACTGCTTACTGAGGCAAGAGGGCCAGTTACTCAATGGAAAGTTCTTTTTAATGATCTTTAGGAGCATTTTTTTTTCTTTTTTTGAGCAATAACGAACTTTTTCTATTTTCTTATGCCACCGTGTTAATCTAATAGGTCATCTGGTTCACAGTCAAGCAAAAGAAACATACAAATCAAAATTACATGTCATACCCCACACAACTATGTGCTAATGTGCTCATGTTTAGTTTAAGTAGAACTTATGAATCCTTAAATGCCTAAAAGAAAGTGATTATGGTTCAAAACTTAATTATTGGCCCATATGTTCAAGGTGTTAAGCTCACTTATGAAGTCAAATCATATTGTTTGTTTAGAACACCCAAAAATTTTGGAACGGAATGAACATGTATTTATCTATGAAAAACAACAAAACAAAAAAAAAAACTGGGACAAGGTGTGTGTGAATGTGTCTCCCATACCCCCAAACTTAAATCACACATTATCCCCAATGTGTGAATAACAAGGAAAGAGCTGACCTGGGAGATGGAGAACTAGTTAGGTCGGCATGGCTCATAGCGTACCCCCAAACTTGAATGGATGCACACATTGTCCCTAAAAAAAGAAAAACTAACGTAATACGGGAAAACAAGAAGTAATAAAAATAAATAAATAACAATAAATACGTAAAATAATAAAAATAAAAGGATAAGCTGTGGGGTGCCTCCCATGAGCACTAAGTTTAACGTCTTCAGCCGGACCAAACTTTATTTTTCCCCAAAACTAATAGTGGTAGCAGCTAGCATAGGAAGTGTCTTATTCTCTCCCATATAAGCATAAGATAAGTGCTTGGGCAACTGCTTGAATTCCAAGTTAGGTGCCTGTACAATAGAAGGAAAAATAGTATTAGTAGGCACATGAGGGTCAAATGGATCGGTGTACTTACTTGGATGCTTTGGAGAGGCCTCTAGGATGTGCACAGTTTCAATGAGGTCTTTAGTAACATCTTCTGATTTTGGCTCAATATCTGATCCTTTGAAATAATGGGTGAAGGTGGTCTCCAAGGGATCAATATGATGGTCATGAAAGACTTGTTTAACAACACCTTGCTTTTGTTCACTTAGCTCCTTAGCCAATTCCCCCATTTGTACTTCTAATCTATGAATAGCTTGCTCATGCTTGGTATTGATTTATCGTTGCTCAATCATGAACTATTCTTGTGAAGTCATCAGTTGCCTCATAAGACTCTCTAAGTCACTATTTTCTGATTCCGGCACTGGTTGGGCTGCTGGTTGGCAGTGTCGTTGCTGTCCTTGAAGATTCAAAGCATTGTGATTGTTGCTCCATGAGAGGTTGGGGTGGTGCTTCCATCTAAGATTGTAGGTATTTGTATATGCATTGTGCGGTCCCTCATAATTTGCTTGCTCTTGATCTGCATATGAATACAAAGGGCAAGTGTTAGTAGTGTGATCAAAATGAGAACATATAGCACATACCTGGAGTGGTTTGCCTCGCGGACTAGGTGATATGTTTTGAGTAGTCATGGCGTCTATGAGCATATCTAGCTTCCTCTCCATAGCATCTAGACATGTATATTGAGCTTCTGTCATTGGTGCTTCTCCCTTTGAATGAATTAGTTGAAAAGCTTCAGTGCAGCAGTTTTAGTACTGCTGCTCGAGTACTCTCTGGACCTTTTGCGCTCGAGCGCTCTAAGCACTGCACTCGATCGCACCAGTGTGCTCGATCGCACTTAGGTTTGCGCTCGATCGCAGTGCCAGAATTAGCACTGATGCACACCTGAAACAAAAAGCAAGAAAATAACAAAAACAAAAAATTAAGTTAGATAGTTGATGAAAAAAAAATAAAATAAAACAAAACAGATTATGAAAAATATTTAATGAAAAATAAGGGAATAAAATTGAACAAAATAAGAAAAATAAACGGGAAATAATTCTAAACAGAAATTTAGCACAATCCCTGGCAGCGGCTCCAAAAACTTTTTGTGCGAAAATATACCTAAATAAATGGGTAAATAATCGTACTCGTTTTACTTGCAAGTGCACAAGGTCAACAATGTAGCATAGTGTGGGAATGCAAGATCATCTCCACAGGGATCAGTAAATTTAACTTTAGAATTAGTTTCGCAGTAATAAAAAGATAATAATAATAAAAGAGTTGATTTCGATAAAGATAAAATACTAAAGATAAAGGCGTAGGGGCTTGATATCCACCACTAATTATGCTACCACAGTACAACAGTATGCCAATGCTTTACTCGTGCCATGTATACCTACTGGTTGCCAACCTAAGGGCACGGTATCTACTCCTTAAGCTATTGATTTCCCTAAGCAACGAGTTAGGCATGGTATCTACTCTAACTCTTTTCTTCCTTAAGGGATTCAGCATGGTATCTACTTGAGTTGTTCCTTAAGAAAACATAAGTACTATGGAAATCGACAACCACATGAGACCTAGGGCATGGTATCTACTCCCGATTTCCCATGTTGATTAACCCAGGTATCCGGATAAGATATCCCTTGTTACTAATGTTAGACCCAGGACTCGGTCATCCAAATTGATCTAACTAACAAGTCCATACCACATGCATACATTGATCAGATACACACATATGAGGAATTTAAATACAAACAGACATTAATCAAGTTAAGTAACACAACATAAATATCACAAAGGCACCAATACTGAATTATTGAGTAAACATAATTAGGGCTTCAACCAAGCCCTACTAAGAATTTAATTACACATAATAAAATAAAAAAGGAAAGAAGAAACCCGAGAGAAGAGTCGTCAATTCCGCTCCACGGTCTCCTTCTCCAAGCTAAAGTAAAATATAAAAGAAGGGATAAAAGAAGTGATCCCCCCCAAGAGGTGATGACTTTTGTGTGTGATTTACAAGTGTATTTATAGGTCTTTGAGAAGTCCTAAGAGGCTCATGAGTTCCTAAACTTTCCTAAAACACAAAACTCCTTTATTTCCAAAATAGAGTTATTTCCAAAACAGGGTTCTGCAGTTTACTGTTCATGCCAGTACATATGCACTCGATCGCATATGTGGTGCGCTCGATCGCAATGCTGCGCTCGATCGCAATCTAGCCAACAACTGCTCCAGGATTTTCATATTTCTTCCTTTAAGTGCCCAAAAATGCTTCTTTTTCTCCAAGACCCTATAAAAACGTGTAAAACACAAAAGTGAAGTAAAATAGACTAAAACATATAGATAAAGAACTTAACAAATGTAAATTAAGAGGCTTAATATTTAAGCCTCCTATCAATGGTTGCTTAGCTTATAATATTCATGCTTACCTATATGCCTTAATTGCTGATATGAATGTAAAAACTTCTGACTCGTACCAGGAAGTCTTCTCAATTCTGCAATATGCCTAGTTTTTATCTACAAGTTTGTTTTTACCTTATCTTCATAGCTACAGTGTTTAACTTGCTTATTTTTTAAGTTTACACCCTTTTTTTTGCTGTTATCATAACGGGAGAGAAAAATGACAAAAAGAGAAAAATCAATGTAAACTTATAATAGAGCATAGATTTAGGGGGAGCATTGCTCCAAACACTTTGATAAATATAACTCTATCTTATTTTGATTGGTTGGGTTGATTATAAACTGTGTTTGAACTGCTTAACAGGTTGGTTTTATCTGAAAAACATAGGAAACTCTGCCCAATTTTCTCTAAAATACCAACACTTAGTTTTTAAAACTGTTTTTCTCTCATTAGTTTTGTCATCATCAAAAAGGGGGAGATTGTTGACCTATATTTGCTTTTAATAATGACAAAACACTACTTTAATTGTACTTATAGTTTTATCTAAGTGTTTAAGCGGTAAAAGCATTCAACAAAGAAACAAGATGCACAAACGCAATTAGATTCAAACACTAAGACAAGACAAAAGATATAGAATAGGCATTAAAGTATTGAAAACAACTCTAAATCTCTCATGTTCAAATACTTAGCTTGATCTATGGCTCATTTTACAAAAGGATTTTGACAAAACTATTAATACAAATGTTTCTAAGTCAAAAATGGTTTTAATACATGAAAAACTGGGTTGAAGGGCAACCCAGTTGACTAGCTCTTTATACCAGTTGACTAGGGTATGGGACAAAAGGTCCGAAATTGACTAGTGTCAAAAACCCAATTGACTAGCAACTGGGATAGAGAGTTCCTAGTCGACTGGTTCTTAGGACCCAGTCGATTGACACTCTCCAGTAGCCTAAAAGTGAAGTTTCTCACTTGACTCAGTTGACTGGTACTCCCCAGTAGCCTAAAAGTGAAGTTTCTCACTTGACCCAGTCAACTGGTACAAGGACCCAGTTGACTGGTAATCCGAAAATATAATCGTTTGAGATGCGGGACTTGAGCATTTAATGCACCAAACCTACCAAGTCAGTGCCTAACAGCCATATTGATTCAAGGCTATATAAACTCACTTCAATGAGCATTTAAAAAAGAATAGAACACATTCAATTCATAAGTTTGCTCATTAATTCTCAAAAGCTTTGACAATTTTATTGTTGAGCAATTTTTCAAGCTTATTCTTAAAAGAGAGATATTGCTCATTTGTAATCTCTCTACCATTTACTTTACAACAAATCTCATTTATTGTAAAGGGGAAAGAGTTGTAATAACTCTTAGAGTGTTTAAGATTAAACACTTCTTTGTAAGCTTTCGTAAGGAAGGGATTAGCTTCCGTAAGGAAGAGATTAGCTTCCGTGAGGAAGGGAATAGCTTCCATGAGGAAAGGATTGGTTGTAAGGTTTATACAACACCCATGAAGTTATACGACTAAAATTTTTAGTGGATTACTTCAAGGAAGTTCCTTGAAGAGAGTGGACGTAGGGTCGGAATGAATCTGATATTGCCGAACCACTATAAACTGAGTTTGCACTTTCTCTTCATTAAACTCTTTTACTTAAAGCACATTACTTATTTGTATGCTTTGTACATTTAACTATTTTTATAAACTTGCAAGTAATTAGCAAAAACATTTTAAAAACCCAATTCACCCCATCTTGGGTTTGAACCTTGGTTTACAATTATTTTCTTTGATTATTTGTATTTTTAATTTAATTGCCACATATATTTACTCCTTGTTGCTATAATCAATGTTTTGCTTATTTTGAGTGCTGTAAATTTTTATTGCATGCAATTGTATGTTGGTGTGTGGCAAAAATAGTTTAAATTAATTATTAAATATTTTCCCAAGAAGACGAGGGTTAGGTTTCGACCAATGCAAGAATGGAAGCTTTGATTCAATCTTCTCTCGTTTCCTAATCTTTTGTCCCAAATCTCTCTTGAAGACTAATGATAAGGGATTTTGGCCCTTTTTAAGGTCAAATGGTGACTCCAATTTACCTGTCATCCTTGCTTTGTGCTTGGATGACATGTCCCTTTGAAAAATGTCCCTCGGTTATACCGAATGCCATATAACAGTGATGCAATTGTTAGTCCAAACACGTAAAGAGAACATATGGTGGGAGCCCTCTCATTACTAATTAAGGGACTGTGTTGAACCTAGTAGGCATCATTCTTTCCATATGTCAAACTACTTTGATATGTACCCTCATTATTCATCCTTCATCGAATAAGGAATGGCCTTGCGTGTTAAACTCAGAGTCGTGGGGTATGACAAAAATGAGCTATACCTACAGTGGTTGGAATGTCACAAGTGAGCACCACACACACGCCTAGACCTCGAGGGGTCTAGTCCTTACTCATGCATTTCAAATAGATTCTTTTCATGTCGATTAATTATTAATCAATTATTATTTTTATTTAAATGATCAAGCAAGCATGTAATGAATATGAGAGAACACACAACAAATGATCAAGCAATAAAAAGACATATAATCCATCCATAGTCGTTAAAGTGTGAGAAAAGTAAATGTGATTACAAAGGAAATAACAGCTAAAACATTTTGCTCTAAAATTGCATTAAATCTAGGAAAACGATAAATTGTGATTATAAGAGAAATAGCGGGTAAAATATTCCGCTATAAAATTACATCAATCTAAGAGATAGATAAATAAAAGTAAATAAAAATTTTGTTGGTATTTTTCTAAGGTTTGAACAAGGTTGGAAGAGGTTCAAGCACTTGTCCTTGAAGCCTCAACACACTTGGAGTCTGCCTCAGCACAAAGCAGCTAAAATGGGTGTGCATCAGGTCAGGCCGTAGCGTAGACTACCCCAGGCCATGGCGCCCAGAAGGTGGAGGTTTGCTGAGGAGGTTCAGGCCGCGGCACCCAGAGGGACAGCAAGTGTGCCCTGCTCTAGGCCGCACCTTGCCCTATTTCAGGCCGCACCTTGAAGGCACACATAGTCTATTTGATTCAGCCTTTGTTAAGTGCGTGGAGACATGTAAAAAATGCATAGGATCACTAAGGAATGATCAAAGGTTATGGTTGATTGGTCATCAAGAACTAAGGGTGGAGAATGACACTCAAGATTGGACAAGAAGTTGGTGCACTATATAAAGGGTCACCTAGCTTCATTCTCAACAACAATGTGACATAACTTGTGATCAAAAGTGAGAGAATTGTAAAGAGTGCAAAGACACAAAAAAAGAGAGACTCATTTGTAAGGCTGGTTGTTTAGAAGAGTGAGTAGAATAGAAAGGGGATTGAAGGGCTTACAAAAGGAATTTTCTTGGGAAAATTCCAGGGTTAGTTCTTATCACTTTCTGTTTCTCTTATTCTTTGTTTCTTCAAGAACTTAGGCTTCTTGGAGAGGTATTGTTGTGATTGTAAAAGAACCATTGATTAGTGCAGAGAGTTCAGGTGAACTAATGGGGACGTAGGCTATTGCCGAACCTCGATAACAAATCACTTGTCTTCTTTCTTTCTTTGATTTCTGTTTTTGTTTCCGATTCCTAATCTTTACAAGTCATTCTAGACTTGGGTCTTTGGAAGATCACCACCTGGGCATCCTGTCAAGGTGATTTCTAAAAAATTTCCTAACTCTGACGTTACAAACCTAAAGGAAAGTGCATAAACTTCAACAAATACGATAAGTAAAATAAACCATCTGTAATTGCATAAAAGTAAATCTATTCATCAATGACAAGTATAAAAAGAGATAAAGTAACTTTATTCAACCATAAATGATAAATTAAAATAGTAACTAATCCAATCAAGAAACAATGCAAAGTTATCCAATATCATCAATTCATTTAAATAAAATCAAGTGCAAATCCTATATGCAAGCGTAAACATATTATCACTTGAGATCCAAGCATAAGTGATCAAATCATAGCATTATCACTACAAAATAGAAACTTTGTCATTATTCTCAAATAAAATAGCAACTATATCATATTACTTCAAGCATAAAATCAAAGATAACATCATAGAGAACATATAAAAAATGTAAAACACCATAAAAGTCATGAATATTTAGGATTTAACCTTCAAAATATTAATCTCAGAAGGCAAACATAAAAGAAAAGGTAAAAAAAAAATGAGTCTTTAAATCATCATACTAAACCTAGAAACCACATGATAATGATTTGAGAATCAACCAAAGCAAAGGAAGCATGCGAAGTCATATGCTGAAACATAAATTTAAATTGAATCAAAGAACAAGTTTTTTGTATGATGAACAATAAATAATAGTTTCTAAATGTCATGTGTTTCATAAAAACATATTAAAAGTCATGCAAACATATAAAAGGAAATAAATTAGAAATGGAACAAAAAACAGGGAAAAAATGGGGTTTGGTCGCCACTTTAAAGTGGATGATAGACTAGCCGCCACTTAAAAGTAGCAAATCACATTGAATCAACACTTTGAAGTGGTAACCTGAAAGTTAGTTCACTAGATTTGTTCTAGTTTTAGTTTTTTTTATTCCAAGACCCAATTCAATAAGTTTTAATTAAAAAAACAATCAAGCAAACTTAAACAATCACACATGGATATATTTAGATCTTAAAAAAGATTAAACATTAATTAAAAAAATCAAAGAGCAGTTTAAATCAAATTAGATAGTAAAATAGCAAAGAAAATATACAAGAGAGTTTACTTGAGTTTATACCTTGATTGCATGTAAAACTGTTGTGAATATCAACAAATTGCTTCCATTAATCTTTCTTGAGTAGCTTTGCATGAAATTTTATGGTAGAAGAATCTTCTCTTTCCTCAAAATTTGGTGATTGTCTCCTTAGAACTCTCAAGAAGACATCATTGCATTACGTTTGATCGATGAATAAACCAAATATTTTTCATTGCTTATTGTCATCAAGGGATTGATGAAACATGAAAATAAAACTCTTTTTATGAAGGATCTCGGTTTAGTATTGAGTGGGGACTATGTTATTTTATGTTAGATCTATGTTTGGAGGTTATGGTTTGTGTTTTGATGTAGAGGAAGGCAAAAATCTGAAAACTGCTTGTTTAGTTGCTAGGGTTTGTGTGTAAATCAAAAGAGCTAGAAGAGGATCCTTCTAGGTAAGTTAAGAGGGATATATATGTGTGTGTGTCTGTGTGTGTGTGTCTATGTGTGTGTTTTAGGAGGTCTTATTAGGTTTAGGAATAGGCTTTGTTCATCATTGAGAGAATTGCTAAGTGTTTATTGACTTTCCAAATTGAATTCTCTTACTAATTAGGAAAGGAGACAAATTCTAGGTAATCATGATATACTACTAGGTGTCACCCATGATTTGTAGCAGCCCTAAGAATTAATTGTAATTAATTAATTCTTATTAAGGGATAATTAAAAGAAGTTTTATTCGGAACCAATTAGAAAGAGTTCTAATTAATTGGACGGGGTCCAATTGACATGTAATATTTACGACTTACTACCAACACAATATTGAACCTAAGAGGTCACACACAAAATAGAAATTATAAGAACAGAGAAATTAAGGGGCCAATTATATTTTTAAGAATTAAATTAAACCAGGGATTTAATTACAATTCTAAAATCCTAAAGCCTTTAGGAATAAAGGTTCTCTATAAATAGGCCTTCTATTTGATGGAAACCATGATGATGAAAATTAGAGATTAAAATTAGATAGTAAGCTCTCTTTCAAAAAGCCACTAACTGAAAATTACCTAGAGCTAGCACCCTAGATTTCGGCTATCTTACTTGTTCTTCATCGTTGGAGTGTTCAATACATAGAGATGGAGACCTCTAGTTCTTGTTTGCTCGTGTGGATATGTTTAGAGGTCGAACATTTTAATGGCCCATGAAGCCATTTCCAAAGCTCCAACTGAAATCTCCATTAAGGTATAAATCTTTAACCTTGTATGGAAAGTGATTTTTTATTCTAATATATCCTAGAGAATTTCTTGTATTAAGTTTATTGGCATAAAAATTTTAATATTTTTGCTATGTTTCTATGCCAATAGACTAACAAAACTTACCTCTCATCATATGCCTCCAACTTCCTTAAACGATTTCTTCGTCTTAAGGAAATATTCTTATGGTATGCTCGAATTATTTAGTAGGAAAATACAGAGGAGAGGAATTCTTTGGGTTGTAACCCTTGGTACATCTTGTGGAAAACTACCGAGGGTGATATTTCCTCGGTGTTTCACCCACGGAATTTAGTTGAAAAATCCACTGAGGGTAGAATTAACTTGGTATACTAACCTTAGTGTATGGTTTGAAAAACCTATCGAGGATCATTTTGACTCAGTGTACTATCCTCGATGTTTAATTAAAAAACTACTAAGGATAGTGTTGATGTACTCGTATTCTTGTTCAACTCGAAGATCCATCTTTGACCTGAAATATTTTTCGAACGATTTAAAGGAAAAGAAAATTGAGATTTAGTTCGGCGGAGGGTTGAGCTGAAATTTTTAGCCTGTTTTTTCGGTTCTTTTTGACACACTATCATTGGTATTTGGTTTAAAAACCTATTGAGGATGGGTTTTTCTCACCATATCATCATCGGGATTTGGTTGGAAAACTCACTGAGGATGAAATTAATTCAGTATATAATCCTCGGTGTTTGGTTGAAAAACCTACTGAGGATAGATTTTCTCCGGCATACTATCCTCGATGTTTGGTTAAAAAAACTAACAAGGACAAATTTTATTCAGTGTACCATCCTCGAGATTTGGTTGAAAAACCTACCAAGTATAGATTTAACTCAACATATCATCCTCGATGTTTGGCCAAAAAACCTACCAAAGATAATTTTGGTTATTATCTTCACAATTTAGAGTATGAGGTGGAAAATGCCCAAGGATGGAGTGTCGAGTTATTTTGATGTTTAGATAAAAAAAAAATAATTAGAAATTTTTTTCACCTTTGGGGAATGACTCAGTGGAAAATTTTGGCACCAAGTTTTCGAATTTAAGGGTTCTAGGAGGTTCTTTGCCTACTGGAATACTGTTTTCTTCTTGAGAAGCATAAAAGTCTTTAAATATAAGCCTTGATTTTCTTCAATCTGGGCTGTTGGTTTTTCTTCATAATTGGGGAGGTTCCTTGAGGTTTCTCACCTCATTTTCTCAAATCTTTCTTCACTTTTTATTTAGAGCAACTCGGTGCTTCTTTCTTTAAGTCAACAATTTTTCTCTCCTCAGTAACTCTTTTACTTCAGTAAGAGTTTTTTTTTATTCTTCTCCTTTTTACTTTGTAGCATGTCTTCCCCTTCAAATAAATCAAGTAGTGGTAGTAGTAGTGAAGAGACTACAAGTAGTTCTGGTTGGTGAGTGGTTCTTTTTTTAGAATACCCCCTCGGATCAGGTAGTTGTAGTGACTGAGGCTAAGGCTAATTCTAGGCCTAGTTTAAGCCGTGATGAAGATCAGATCCAGGATGAGTTGGCTATTAACACTCGAAAGATCAAATACCTCGCTGAGTTGGATCACTAGTGTTTTCAAAGGCATTTTTTGGGCTCGCCCGGAGTACGTCTAGAGATGAGGCGTAAGCAAAATGCCCCAAGGCTCAAATTTTTAGGCTTTTTTTTGGGCGTACGCGTTTTACACCCAAATGATTGGGGTGTACACCACGTTGAAGTTTTTTAAAAAGCATTAAAAAAATTGCAAGTCTAAAGCTCGAACTCATACCCAAATGAATAGGAATACAAAGCTAAGTTAGTTGTTATTGTTATGATATCATTGCGCTTCATAAATATTTATTATGTGCTATCTAGTTTAATAATAATTGCAAACTATTTAATCAATTACTTACTACATACAACAACATAAAAATGCAAAAAATTACAAAAATGTATACATAAATATATATTAATATTTATAAAATTATAATTATAATTTATATGCTCTAGAAAGTTAATAAAAGTATTTAAGTTTGTTGAAAATTAATTAATTTAAATTTAATTATTATTATTTTATTTTTATATCATTTATATATTTGAATTAATTACTTATTATTATTTTATTAGAATTTTTAAATGCTCCAACGCCATAGGGATTACACTTCTCCTTATTGGGGCAAAACGCCTTGCCCAACGCCTTCGCCTCTAAAATCACTATACTAAATCATTATAGGTTAGCTCTTGCTCAACTCATGCCAAATTTTGTTCGATTACTAATAGGATTTATCTATGTTTACCAAAATTCGAGTATGTAATGACCCTTGATTTGTTTGAAAACCTTACCATCATCAATTGTCATACCGAGGAAGGATTAGTCTACTTTAGCTAGCAAAAAAAGAATGGGATTGTGAAGAAGAATACGAGCTCGATTAAAGGTTGGAAGAACAAGTTATTTTTCATTCAAAGTGACTCCAACTTAAGGGTCCCAAGCGAACGAGACTTAAGTTCATTGAAGAAGTCTCGAGCTCTTCTCTTTAGTGAGGGAGAGAAAAGACTAGGGATAGTATGGTCGAGAAGGTTGCTATGGAATTGAATCACGATGACTTCTTGGCTTGGTTCAGGCTTTGCCCTCATCAGGGTATTGACCATTTATACTTGTATTTTTAATCTTTTTTTTTCTATTTTGGTTTATTTGACTGACCTTTGGATCTTTTTGCAGCTATGCCTGTGAATATGGCCAAAGTGTTGAAAGCTGCCAAGCACTCCACGACCGAGGAGTCCTCTTGTAGTAGCAAGAAGAAGAGAAAAAAGCATGTATTAGAGGTTATGGATGAGGAGGAAGAGAAAGAAAACCAAAGGTTAAAGGATCCTCACTAGTTTGTGGGCTAAAAACTAGGCAGGTCATTCCTCTTACCTCTTCTCCCTCTAGATCTCTTGTCCTTCACCTGGATTGGTTCATTCGAGTTATTGACACTATTTTGGGCAACCCGAAGGTTTCAAATGACTACATGACAAAGCTTATCCCTCTTCGAGACGCGATAGCACTGACCGCGGAAGCTCTTGAGGCATTGTCCTATATGGTTTAGGAATCAAAGGCTAAGGTAAAATCTCATCCTTTTTTGTCAAGATTTCAGTATCTAATTATTTTTTGCTCAAGTGTTGAAGCTCATGAGTTTTTCTTTTATAGAATAGCATTCGTACAGTCGTGTTGGCAACTCAGTTCCTTGAGGCCAACAAGTAGTTGGAGGAGGAAAAAGCCCAGATGGCTAACCTCTAGACGGAATTTAGTAAGAAGAATGAGATACTTTTGTCTGCCACCAAGGAGCTCTCAGTCCTTTAGTTGGAGCTGGATAAGACTCGAATGGAGGTCGAAAATCTACGCTCAGAGTTGGAGGAAGCCAAAGGCAAGACTGTGGAGGAGTATAAATTCCTGGTTACCTTTGAGGAGCATATAACCTATGAGGATGGGGGCTGCTACTTAAAGGGCTTCGAGGATGCGAAGAGCCAGATGCAGGAGGCCCACCTTTCTCTAAACCTTTCCAACATTGTCATCCGTGAGGCAAAGAGTATTATGGTTGCAGATGACTGATTCGAGAATGGGGAGGAAGTAGATATCGAGCGCTAGAGGACTCATGAGGCTTAGGACTTAACTTTTTCCTTCTTATATACTCCCCCTTTTTTGATTGGAATGAAAACTTTCTTTTGTTTATTTGCTTTGCATAAGTTATTTCTCTATCTCATTCCATTAGAAAATTATCGAATGTAGGTAAAAATCGGCATATGAGGCTTGAGTCTTGTGAGGATCACAACACCCAAGGCTACGAAATTGGATAATTTTTCCTTGGTTTTTTGCAAGGAAAGTTTTTTGGTTTTCTATCAATAGGTCTGAGTGTGAGCAGGGCTTGGGATACCAAGTTTGGGGTATTTTAATGTGAGAAAAAGAGGTTTTACCTAAGGATTTTAACTTTAGGTTTTCCAAAATGTTTCCTATGTATGAGAGCGTGTTAGCCTTTTTGCCTTAGGATGATCAGTCCTAAGGTGGAAGACTCTTAGAGGTGGGGAAGAGCTCCCCTGATTGGCTTTTGTGTCACTCTCCGAGCCTAGATTTGTTTAGGCCTTAATGACAACAGTATGCCCTACAAACCAATAGTATTTGATGTCTATGCATATTACTTGTAATTAGTCTTATTTTTTTTGTTGATAATAAATATTAAGTTATGGTATTTATATTATTTATATTATTTATCGTATTCATTACAAATCACATTCAATGTGTTTACATGATAAAACCTATAGAATAGAAACAATAAAAATAAGCATTATGATGAGATCATGCTAATGAAATGTATTTCCTTAGGCTTTATTCTTAAATATTTCTAATCATAGGATCACTAAGAAGGTCATTAGTGAATCCGGATCGATTAGTACATACTATGTTTCCTCAAGGAGTTAAGGATGATTGATCTCATGATCACTAATGTATGAGACACTAAAACAAGTTATGTAGGTGCTTGTTAGTGAACAAATATACCAAACTAACTCAACTAAGTAATTCCTAATGGACATTTTACTGACTGTCAATAAGAGCTCTTACGTTGCAGTTGTACAAGTGATCTTTAGACTTGAGGCACCATGGATGCTTTGTGTATAGATCATCATACTTTGATGCTACTTAAATTTGATTCTAATCATGGATCACATAAAGGTAGTCATTGGGTATGACCACTTATCCATTAAGGTATGTGAGTGTACAATAGATGATTCATCACTCTTAGTAAAAGAGAGAGAATATCCTATGTGATTTGACTAAGTCATAGCTTGAAAATTCCTTAGCCAAGGTAGAGTGGAAATTAGACAAGAGTTTCTAATTTTTCCATTTAAGTTATGAACTTGAGATTGAGATACTATTATTAAATAATTAGGTTCGATAGTAGTTCCATACCTTAGGTTTAATCTGGGGAATTGCATGATGGAAAGATTCAATTGTACGATAACTGACAACGAAATAGTTAACATTAAATTTATATTGCCTTTGTAGTCATGACATACTGCTAGATGTCAATCATGACTTGTAAAAGCCTTTAAGAATCAATTATAATTAATTCTTAATTAAAGAGATAATTAAAAGAAGTTTTAGTTCAAGCTAAAATTAAAAAGATTTTAAATTAATTGGACATGGTTAAATTGTTATGTAAAAGTTACGACCTACTAACAACATGATATTAAACCTAAGGGGTCACACAAAATAGAAAAATTGCAAGAATAAGGAAAACTAGATGGCCAATAGAGATATTTTTAAGAATTAAATTAAATCAAGAGTTTAATTACAATTCTAGAAATCCTAGAGCTTTTAGGAGTAAAAGCTCTATATGAGGGATTCTATTTGATAGAAACCCTAATGAAAAAAATTGGAGTTTTAAAATTAGATTTTAGATCTCTATCTCTATAGAAAAAACCAAAAATCCTAGAGCTAACCCACATAGATTTTAGCCAACCTTAGTCCTTCTCTATGCGTGGTGTTCGACATCATCTTGAAAGAGATCCTCATTCTTGGTTACTCGTGTAGATACACATAAATGGTGGACACTTGAATAACTTTGTGAACTCGTCTCCAAATGATCAATCGGAATCTCTATCAATGAAAGGTATAAATCTCTAACCTTATATAGAGATTACAATCTAGTTCTAATAGATCCATAGAGAGTATTCTTGGGTTTTAAGTTGGTTGGTATGAAAATATTTAAATTTTCTCTGTGTTTCTATGCCAGTAGACTTACAGTGGTATGAGAGCCAACTATATTGATTATTTAGATGAGCTTCAATTCTATTGTTGTGGCTTGATTGATTTGATCTTATAATTCTTATAATTGCAAATTGAAGAATCAATAAAATCAAATTAGGGTTTATGAAACCTTAGGTCAAGAAAATTCAAAAGATGTTTTTGATTTGATTATTATCACGAGATGACAATAAGATTGTTGTAGGAACAATAATAAACCAATATGGATTAGTTAGATTCAATTTATTTTTTTAAAATTTTGATTTTGGATAGAATTGAACCGAATTTGGGGTGAAAACGCTAGAAATCGCGTGAAAATATGTTGAAAACTCTATGGTAATTGAGTATCAAGTTGAAGGAGCCACCTTCCTGAGACAAAAACTCATAAAAACCGTCAGATGACCCTAAGATTCAACTCCCAAAACTTGAGAGTCGACTTAGCAAAAATATTTTTTAGTCCATTTTCAAATAGGCATAACTCACTCATTTTAAATCGGATTTTGGCGTTTTTAAAAGTGTTGGAAAGATTATGATGTCTACTTTCATTTTATCATATTATAATTATTAATTTTAATGATTAAGAAATATAAATCTTATTTAGAATAGTATTGAGAGCATTTAAAAAACCTAATGAGATTAGGAATGCAATCTAAGAATAAAGGCCATAACTAGAATAGAATTGATTTTATTTGATTATGCAATTTGATTGTATGAGTGGATGACTATTGGACCTAGATCTTAGCAATTGGTAAAATTTTTTGATATTATTTTTTGTACTTCAATTTTAAATGGGGTTTGCATACCTCGTTTTCTCTTATTTCTCTTAATGTCAATTTCTCTCTCCCTCCAATGTAACTCCCCTTGACTTATGATAAAAGTTTCTCAAATATTTGATATGTATAGTTACTTAAGATTATATAGGATTTAATTGAGGTGAATCATGGAGTGTGCAAGAGAGTATGGCGGACCATTAGAAGATTGAAGATCCATGAATGTATGAGATATATTCATGTAATAATTACTTAGAGCTTGACCAAGTGATTTACTTAATTGGCTCAAGTAGATCATGCATAAAAAGTTCATAATCATCCACCTAGGTGTATATATGCATATTATCTATGTATATTATGCATGTGATTAGATTACATGTTTTTTTATATGTATTTGATATATGTTATACGATGAGATCTAAACATAAAGACCTAAATCTCTTATGAGCAAAAAGTTAAGTATTTAATTGAAAACAAAAATCATTAGGAATGATTATCTATAGCCTTCAACCATTATAATCAATAAGAATTTTTTAGCAGTGTATATTTGTTGTGCCACCACAAGGTTTACACTCTTAAGAAATTTATATTGTCTATTAAAACATGTGATGTACACGAGATAAACAAATGATATAACTTTTTCTGACACCACGAGGGTTATATCACTAATTTATACTTGTTATGAATTATGAACTTAACTAAAAAAGATATGATTGGGAATCACATTAGATACAAATGATACACCTATCAAGTGATAGTAGTATGCCTTACAAGCCAATAGCATTTGATGTTATGGACATATTACTTATAATTAATTTTATTCATTTATTGATAATAAATAATTATTAATGATATTTATATTATTTATCATGTTCATTACAAATCACTGCAAGTGCATTACATGATAAAGCTTATAAAATAACAGCAATGAAAATAAACACCATGATGAGATCGTGCTAATAAGATGTATTTTCTTAATCTTTATTCTTAAATGCTCCTAATCATAAGATCGATAAGAAGGATATTAGTGAATTCAGATATATTAGTACATACTATGTTTCCTCAAGGAATTGATGGCGACTGATCTCACAATCACTAGTGTATGAAACACTAAAACAAATTATGTAGGTTCTTGTAAACAAGTTATGTAGGTGCTTGTTGGAGAACAGGTACACCGATTTGACTCGACTAAGAAATTCTTAATGGACATTTTACTGGTTGTCAATAAGAATTCTTACATTTCAGTTGTACAAGTAATCCTTAGAGAGGACCATGGATGCGTTGTGTATAGGTCATCATGCTTTGATTTTATCTAAATGTGATTCTAGTCATGGATCACAAGAAGGTAACAATTGGGTATGACCACTTATGCATGGAGGTATGTGAGTGTACAATAAAGGACCCATCATTCTTAGTAAAAGAGACAATGTCTTATGTGATAGCTTGAAAATTCGTTGGCCAATGTAGGGTGAAAGTTATAAAGGAGTTTCTAATTTCACCACTTAAATCATGGTCTTGAGATCGATATACATATAATTAAATAATTAAGGCTTAATAGTAAATCCATGCCTTAGGTTTAATCAGGGATATTGCATGATGGAAGGATTAAATTGTACGGTAACTGTCAATGGAAAGGTTCATACCAATTCATATTATCCAGATAGCCATGGCACATTACTAGGTGTCAATAATGACTTGTAGAAAACTTTAAAAATTAATTGCAATTAATTCTTAAATAAAGGGATATTTTAAAAGAGTTTTAATTTGAATTAAAATTAAAAGGAGTTTTAATTAATTGGTTGTAATCTAATTGTTACGACCTACTGCCAAAGAAATATTGAACCTAAGGGGTCACACACAATAGGGCAATTGCAAGAATAAAGAAAACTAATGAGCTAATGAAGAGATTTCTAACAATTTATTAAACTAGGATTTTAATTGCAATTTTAGAAATCCTTGAGCTCTTAGGAGTAAGGGATCTATATAAAGATTCTATTTGATAGAAACCCTAACATAATTGTTGTGACACTAAAAATCAGTTTTTTCTCTCTCTCTCTCTCTCAAAAAGGATGAAAACCTAGGGGCATTCATATAGGAATTCAGCCAGCCTTATATTTTTCCTTGCGTGGTGTTTGATATCTCGACGAAGAAGATCCTCGTTCTTGATTGCTAGTGTGGATACGCTTAGAGGTCAGACGCTTGAACGACTCATGAATCCACTTCCAAAGGAACAATAAGAATCTCCATCAAAGGTATAAATATTTGACCTTGTGTGGAAAGATTAATTAGATTCATTATTCTAATAAATTCATAGAGATTTTCTCAGGATTTAAGTTAGTATTCTATGAGTGTAGACTTACAATGGTATCAAAGCTTACTCTATTAATTATTAGAATGATTTTAATTATCTTATTATGACTTTAAGTATTTGATCTTAATATTCTAAAGATTCTAATGGTTTATGAAACCCTAGGTCACAAAAATTCAAGAAAGAGTTCTTAAATTGATTATTTTCATATGATGATAATAATTTGTTGTAGATGTCAAATCAATAGAGATCAATTAGATTCAATTTGCATGGTCAAATTTTGATTTTTGATTGAATTGAATCACGTTTGGAGATAAAGAAACGTAGAAAACGAGTGAAAAATTATGTAGATTATAAGATATAGTCTATTACAAGGGGTTTTGGTTGACTTATGACTTTAAATATTTGATCTTGATATTCTAGAGACTGCAATTTCAAGATCTAAAATTTACATTAAGGTTTATGAATCCCTAGGTCAAGAAAATTCAAGAAAGAGTTCTTGAATTGATTATTGTCATATGATGATGATAATTTGTTGTAGATTAATTTTTCAAATATATTAAATCAATAAAGATCAATTAAATTCAATTTGAATGGTCAAATTTTGATTTCGAATTAAATTGAATCATGTTTGGAGAAAAAGAAACGTAGAAAATGAGTGAAAAATTATGCAGATTACAAGGTATAGTCTACTACAAGGGTAGTTGACTACAACCTCATGACCTGATGTAATTTTTAGGTTAGAAGCCTGTTATAGTTTACTAAAACAAGGTGTAGTCGACTAAACCATACAAAACACTGATATAGAAGCTTGTTATAGTCGACTACAGCAAGGTGTAGTCAACTACAACATGTAAAAATTGATTTTTCAAGTTTTTAAAATGTCACGACCCAAAACCATAAGACTACCCTTATGAGTCTAGGACGTACAATTAAATTGATTACCATACTTTAATAGGAACCTCATTATGTCATTTTCATCTTCAACATTTATCTCAATATTAACTTCAATTTTTTCACTTTCCATCCATGGATAAAAGATAAAACATATATTACAAACCATATTAAATTTATGCACCTCTTACAACATAACCATTATTATGATTACAAAAAATTGTAGCATGACGAGATGATGCCAAAGATACCACATAAACCAGAAGACGCCCCTAATAGTGAAAAAGACGTCTAAAACTCCTCTAAACCTAACCATTTTACCAAAGAAACGATCAGTCGACTTTTAAAAGCCAATATGAGTTTAAAGTATCAAAATTAAAATTCTCATACAACGAGAAATAACATTGTTATATAAAACACAATCATGATGGTAAAATAATTAAAACATGAACTCTAAATTTAAATCAAACATAGATCATTCTTCATCTTTTAAAGCAATATAGCATAATTCATTAACTGATCAACACTGAAAGTCATCAAGTAACTTCTTTTTATCTTTTCAAAACTCATGAGTAATTTAATCATCTCTTTTCTTGGGCTAGTTTTCAAAGAGCTATTATACAAAGAATCTATATATATATAGTACCTCAATGAGCTTGCTGAAAAAGCTCACACTTGGACTGGACCTAGTGCTACTGAAAGCACAAATAGGTCACAACCTATAGGGCACCCAAATGGTGGTGGAATTTACCATCTTAGGTAAGAGGATAACCTTAGAGCCAAGATCGAGATGCTCACTAGGGAGATAAATGAGTTAAAGACTAAGAGCTTAAAGCCAACACACGTGATTAATCATGCCAAGTCTTTAGAGCCGTGTTTTGTGTGGCGGGGTAGATCATCTCCTCCAAGAATGCCCCACATTTGCTGATATGATAGGGCTGTATGAGGAACAATGTAATGCCTTAGGAATGTACAAGAAGCCTCTTGCACCTTTCTCTAACACTTATAACCCGGGGTGGCGAAATCACCCCAACTTCAGCTGGAAATCTGAAAACCAGCATGCACAGCCCCCTAGATCATCCCCTGCACCTTATCATGCACCTTCTTCCTCTAGGAACTCGCTAGAAGACACCTTATAGGACTTTATAGAGGCACAAGGTAAGACAAACCAAAGGTTTGAGGCATTATTTACGCAGGTGATGGAAGAGCATAAAGAAATAAAGAGCTAAGTGTCCAAGTTGATGAGCTACTTGAGTGTGACTGAGCGAGCTAAGTTTCCTACTCAAGCTCAATCCACATCCCATGGTCAACACCTAGCACAAAAGAATTTGGAGGAGGTGAATGCCATTGAGACACTTGGTGGTAAATCAGTACACATCCCAACAACGAAAAAATCAGAGGATGTGGCTGAAAGCCATCAAGCACAAGCATATATGATGGACTCATTCATGGAAAAGGTCCAGCACCTTAATCCATTAGAGTCCACCTTCACCCATGGCTTCACCAAAGCATATATCAAGCCAGCATTTGCGGATGTTACTGATGACATCCTTGAGGCCCCTCCCAAGCATAGAAGCACCGAATTTGGCAATGAAGCAGTGGCGAATGCATTCAAGCTATTTTTTCAAAGAGGGAATAAGAGCGTCTGGCTGAAGACGTAAAACTTAGCACTCATGGGAGGTAGCCCACAACGTATCCTTTTACTTTTACTATTTTTCATATTTCTTTTTCTTGTTTATTATTATTCTTTTGCTGTTTTCTAGTTTTACTTTAGTATTTATTTTTCAGAGACAAATAAATGAAGTAGTTCAAATGATCGTGCACAACTTTCAACTCCACGCACCGTTGGTTAAAAAGAGAGTTTTCTTAACTTTCATTTTTTTTCATTGATGACAATGCTTATCTTAAGTTGGGGGTGGAAGATATACATTTCTTATTGCATATCATTGAACTTTTTGGTGTCATTTTTGTTTGTTTTTAGCATGCTTGGTGTTTGCCTTAGAGTTAATTTACATGTCAATGATATAAACTTAATTGAGATAACATATAACATTTAGAAGAAGTTAAATCTTGCTTCAGTTTGAAATTAATTTAAGCATTAATCTTCATTTGGTTAGAGACTCTAGTTTGTGGTAAGATTGTATGATTAGTCTATAACATCTAAAGAAATTTTATGTGTGATTATTTTGTGAATATTTTTACAGTCTCAACAAGCTCTAGAACTTACTTGATAATCACTTGAGGCGAATTCCTAGAATGCACACTACTTAGGATATGATATAGGCAATTTTTGAACCGTTTGAACCTTTCAAACCTACCATTGCTATATTTATCACTAGTCACCTATTTGAGCCTTTTTCTTGAAAAGAAAAATTGAGCCTTGTTTCTTTCGATAAACCATTTACTTACCTTTATGAGCCTAAAAATATTTTTATCCTTACCTTTCTTTTAAAAGAACTTAGTTATACACATGTTGTGAGAAGCACTTAAAAGGAGTAAGGGTGGAAGTATGAAAAAAATATCACTACCGCAACCCAAGTACATTAAAGGAGATAAGTTGGGGGTTGTGGAAAAGAAAAGAAAAAAAATGAAAAAGAAGGTGAATGGTTATGTGCCAAAATAAAAAAAAAATGAATTATGACAAAGAAAGAAGAAAGAAAGAAAAGAAAAAAATGGTGATTTGTTGAAAGAAATGCTCGAAAAATGGTTGAAAGAGCTGGGTGTTGAAGTAAGGTTATCCAGTGCTTAAAGAGCTGTGTTCAAAACTAGGAGATTAAGTTCTTTTACTTGTGAATTCTTCCCATTCTTTCTTAGCCTTTACCTTAGCCGAACGTTACAAGCTTATTAAAGACCTATTAATCCAATGTAGTGTGATTTTTCTACAATAGTAGAGAGTGATTTGAAAAGTGAGCTTATGGAGCTTGTTTTTATGATTGATGTCATGCAATTTATTATGTTTTTAGAGGCCAAGACTTGTATTCATGAATGTTATGCATAAAATCATCCGGGTGTTTGGATTAATGGTTTGTGGTAAGATGGATGTTAAGAGTCAATAACGATTTTAAGATTAATGTTTGGATTACTTTTGGACTTAGGTGAAATTTAATTTTTCTATGTGTCGTATGTTATGTGCAATTTTTGAGACAAAAAGTGAATTACTCTTGGTTCAACGCTAGCATTGCTTTACTTTGTTTTTAACTCCTACCATAGAATTCATCTCTTATTTTCGCTTCCATTGCTAGGGACTAGCAATGAGCTAGTTGGGGGTTGTGATGAGAGTCGTAAAATGAATCTTAACAGTACTTAACTGTTATCACTTTAGGGTTGATCTAGGTTTTAATTGCACTTTTATACATTAACAACTCTAAAGTATCATTCTTGGATCATTGATCTATTTCGGTGCATTTTCAGGTACTTTAATCTCAAAAGAGGAGGAAAAGTTATCTTTGCTTGAAGCACAAAGACTCGAGGCATACTGGAGTGAAGGAATGCTTCCGAAAGGACAAGATGGAGGGCTTAAAAGAGCAACAGCTGCTGCCTGCACTGGAAAGAGTTTCACTAAATTACGAGAATTGCCCGTACAGATCAATCATCTTTGAAAATAAAACTGTATTGACTGTATTGATACAAGAAGAACCAGGAGATGAGCCATATATTCTTAGAAAGATCCGGAAGTCTATTTTCTGGAGAATTTTACGGTTCATCAAAAGGATTTTTCTAGAGAAAGTTATGGCAGTTTTAGTAGACAAAGGTCAGGCTGTGCGGGCTGTGCGGGATTTCAACGTGATTTTGGGCTTAAATCCCACATCCCACATCGGTTGGAAAACACATTTCTATATCCCACATCCCACATCGGATGGGAAACACATTGCACTCTTGGTATTTGTCTATATAAGACCCACTCCACTTTAGCTTTGGAAATCAATCGGGGATGAATCCAGAGGGCCTTTAGGAGCAATCTAGAGGGCCTTTAGGAAGAACCCGAAGTTTAAAGTTTGAAGGTCGGGAGAGATGATCGTCGGGAGGCCGGAGGCAACTCGAGGACGCATGAGCCCCATGACCGGCTAGTCTCCAAGCAAGGCGAAGGGATGAATCCCTAGGTGTAGTTGTTCTTATTTTTCCTTTATTTGATTCGGTTGTAGTTGGAATTATTTTCGTTAAATACTGTTATGTTTTATTCTTTAATTTAATTAGTAGATTTATTATAACTCTGGTGGTTGCATGCTTCTTTTCAATATAAGTTCAGTTAGGCTTTTCTTATGTGTACCTGTTTGGGTGTGATTGAGTCCGGTAGATCTCTTTTATAGATTTGTCCATTGCTGCGGTATTGTCGTTTAGATATATCGTCGTCTCTTGATAATTTATAAGTTAGGTCATGTGTGCTCGAAAGTAAAGAAGATTTCATAATAATTACATTAGGATTTATAAATGCGTTTTAATTGAATATTTTTCGATTGCCTGTTTGGGATGTGAAACTTGCAATCGAGATAAAAACAACTGAATCAAGTTAGGATTAGAGCAACGAACCTAGGGAGGATTTTCGGAACCTTGTCATTTTTATTTTAAACTTATTTACACAATTACCCTTTTTCTCAAACAACTCAGATTCTTTTAATCTTTTATCGTTTGTGTTGAGGTTTACACCTTATGTTGTACTTAACTTGTTTCCCTGTGGAATCGACACTCCAAAACTATATTACAATAACCGCGTTATGTTTTGGGCGTAATCAAGTAATCTCTAAGGCACACGCTTACCATCAACAAAAATCCGACACACAACCAGGAAACGCCCATAATATAATAATAAATATCTCCAAATCTATGCAGGACACTTCTTTGTATGATTACAATATAAGTACCAAGTCCATTCTCATCATTTTAATAATAAATTTTAGGGTAAATAATTCAATCAGCCCTTGAGGTATAGTATAATTCCATTCACCTCTCTTCTGTTTTGTAACCTGCACTACACCCCTCCATCCCTAATTATTGGCTTAAAAATCATGCAAACCATGATGTCATTTTTTCATAACCCGAAATTGCCCTTGCATTGAGATGTCATTCTTTGTTCTTGGCGGGAGGCAACGTCTAGTGCTTGTGGGAAGCAATTGATGCTTAGATGGAGGGGTTTTTTTTGTTAAACTTAAATAAATGCCCCATCATTTGACCATTGAGCATGAGAGTTGGGGCTTCTATAAATTCTAGCTTGTGGTGGCCTTGACAAATAAAAAAAGGGCTGAAAGCTTAAGGCTTGTGAAGAAAAAGAAGTTTGCATATTACTGTTGGCTATTCTGGCCAAGAGAGTAATATATTCTTTCCAAGATTGTAAGTTTCAATGTTTTCTCTTATATGTATTACATGCTTGATGAAATATCTGAACTAATCTATTCTTTATTTTTTGTAGAGATCTTTATCTTCTTTAAGTATGAATGATAGTAATTTTTCAATGTTGAGGTACCATAACTGTTTATGTGGGTGTGGTCATCGAGCTTCCATGAAGATATCTGAATCAGAGAATAACAAAGAATGTCTTTACTATGTGTGCAATGGTCCTGACAGTTTCATCGATTAGTGCTTCTACATATCTGAACCAAACCGTCAAGTGAAACAATGTTAAACTTGTGCAGTTAAAGGAGCTGTATATTTTGAGTTTTGTATAGAAAATTTGAGAGACTGGATTTTTGAATTGAAGGGAAGAGTATTGATGCTAGAAGAATGGAAAACAATGGTGGAGACTTTCATATTTGGCTTATTTAATAGGAATGTAGTGCTTCATTCGTCTAATGTCATATTTTCCTTTTCTTAATGATTTATGAACCCTTTTACCCACTTCGTGTAACCTTTTTTCAGTCCTAGTGATAAGCATAGTTTAAGGTGGTGATTAAATGGTTCCAATTCATTCATTCAAGGCAATCAATTTCCATACAACGTATACAAACCTGCTGGACTTGCACAAAATAGTGCCCATGCAACATGGAACAAGCATTTAACAAATTAAGTGTCCACACAATGAAGAAAACTTTCAAACATATCCTGCCCATGCTATATACATAAAGAAAACACAATATAACTAAAATTCATCATATATTTCTAGAATCTATTATCAACCAAAGACAAACACAAGTCACCATACTAAATGATAATAGCTATAATTAGTATTGTGACTTAGTTAATCCATCTATGAGCCAAAGACAAACACAAGTCACCATACTAAATGATAATAGCTATAGTTAGTATTGTGACTTAGTTAATCTGTCTATGACTATACTCTCAAAAAACAAAAAATAAGGACCAACACCTAAATCAATACATTTGTTAAAACTGATATCATCTATGTCTTGTGAACAAAAAAAAGAGATATATGCCATGTGACTATCTGCACCATATTCTATAGTAACTAAATCATATGTGCCCTGAACAAAAAGATAGGGCTAATTTCATAATACTTCAGACTTTTGTATATGCTCTGCCACTATCTGCACCATATTTGGCAGCCAATATATACTATACTAGACAACCCAAAAAAAAAACATCCAACCATATATATCAACAAAATAACCAACCCAAAAAGTCCTCACCATCCAAACAACCACACTACTAGGCTACATACTCACTTCCAAAATGAAACACAACTTCATAAGCTTAGGTTGATGGCCCAGCACCATCATTACCACCATTGATGTTGTCACCCCCCGTTTCCACCATCTACACCACTTGTATTCCTCATTGTGTCATTGACAGAAGCTTGAGTTGATATACCAACTGAATCATTAGCACCATTTTTCCTAGCACAACTAACTGCCCACTTCTCACTTTAGTGCTCCTTTTAGGGCTAGTGATAGTCTCAACTCCAGAAGGTTGAATGGAAGGATTGGTACTAGCTACGGTTCCAAATTCTTTCTCTTTTTATGAAAGAAAACAAATACTTGTTAGTTAAAGCAAGTACAATAGAGTATAACCATTCACAAATGAAAATAGATAAATTTAAACCATTTATTCTTCTTCCTGGATGCACTACTAGATCAACTACATTTTGATATTCAGGTTGTGGTTGCTATATCAAAATAAGAGAAACAAAATAAAAACATTAAACGCAAACTAATTTTAACAGTTTCATTTAAACTTAGGATATTTATACAAGAGTTTGATTCTTCCTTCTAGTTGCACCTTCAGGTTCAGCAACACTAGATATAGTAGATACAGAGGCATTATTGCCTTGAGGTTGCTGTCAACAAAACAAGAGGAAATTAAACATTAATCTAATTTATCACTAAATAATCAAAGTTTAAATTACAAAAAAAAAAAAAAAAAAAAAAAAATCTTTGACCTAAGTGTGTTTCTTCCTTTTTGTTAAAGGTGCTATCTGATAAGTTCTTGTGTTGTGACCAAGAGACAAGTAATTATGACATCTTACTGTGCTTGATCTTCTTACTAGTCCATCCCCACTAGGCCTTTCATCTTCCTCCCTTATCCTGCTTTTTCTTGGTCTATCGGGGAGTCTCCTAAGGCCTTGTGGATTGAGTTTACGGTGGTAATCATCTGGCATAAGGTTCAGATCAGGCAATGTGTGAATGATATGCTTGATTACGTCCAAAACATAACATGGTAGTTGTAGTACAGTTTTAGGGTGTCGATTCCACAGGAAAACAAGTTAATTACAAAAAAAGGTATAAATCTCAACACAAACGATAAAAGTTAAAGTGACAAAATCTGATTTGTTAATTGTATGGAAATTGTGTAAATAATTGATGGATAGTATATTAAAGAAACAACAAGGTTCTAGAAATCCTCCCTAGGTTCGTTGCCCTAATCCTAACTTGATTCAGTTGTTTTTATCTCGATTGCAAGTTTCACATCCCAAATAGGCAATCGGCAAATATTCAATTAAAGCGCATGTATAAACCCTAATGTAATTGATATGAATTATTCTTTACTTTCAAGAACACATGACCTAACTTATAAATTATCAAAAGACGACGATATATCTAAATGATAATACTGCAGCAACGGACAAATCTATAAAAGAGATCTACCGGACTCAATCATACCCAAACAAATACACATAAGAAGAGCATGACTAGATTTATATGGAAAAGAAGCATGCAATCACCAAACTAATAAAAATCTACTAATTAAATTAAAGAATAAAATATAACAATATTTAATGAAATAATACCAAACTACAACTGAATCAAATTAAGGAAAATAAGAACAACTACACCTAGGGATTCATCCCTTCGCCTTGCTTGGAGACTAGCCGGCCATGGAGCTCATGCTTCCTTGAGTTGCCTCCGGCCTCTCAACGATCATCTCCTCCTTGGTAGCAAAAGCTTCGGCAATTCCTCAGCTTGCCCTCCAAAATTATTCTTCGGATTCATCCTAAAGGCCCTCTAGATTGCTCCTAAAGGCCCTCTGGATTCACTCTCTGATGATTTCAGATGAGCTCCGATTGATGCCTCAAAGCTGAAGTGGAGTAGACCTTTTATAGGGAAATACCACGATTGTAATGTGTTTCTAATCCGATGTGGGATGTGGAATATAGAAATGTGTTTTCCAACCGATGTGGGATGTGGGATTTAAGCCCAAAATCACGCTGAAATCCCGCACAGCCTTACCTTTGTCTACTAAAACTGCCATAACTTTCTCTAGAAAAATCATTTTTACAAGCTGTAAAATTCTCCAGAAAATAGACTTCCGGATCTTTCTAAGCATATATAGCTCATCTCCTGGTTCTTCTTGCATCAATACAGTTTAATTTTCAAAGATGATTGATCTGTACAGGCAATTCTAGCAATTTAGTAAATCTCCTTTCTTGGTTTCTCTTCATCTTGGCTCTTCCGCGACCATTATCTCACTTGAGTATTCATTGAAGCTTCGTGTTTAAAACGATGATAGCTTTTCTATCTCTTTTTTAAGCTCAAAGTACCTGAAAATGCACTGAAATAAGTCAACGATTCAAGAATAACACTTTAGAGTTATTAAGGTATAAAAGTGTAATTCCAACCTCGATCAACCCTAAAATGCTAACAATTAAGTATTGTTTAGATGCATTTTATGACTCTCATCATAACCCCCCAACTAGCTTATTGCTAGTCCCTAGCAATTGAAGCAAAAATAAGAGATGAATTCTATGGTAGGAGTTAAAAAAAAAGTAAAGCAATGCTAGCGTTGAACCAAGAGTAATTCACTTTTTGTCTCAAAAATTGCACATAATATATGGCACATAGAATCATTAAATTTCACCTAAGTCCAATAGTAATCCAAACATCAATCTTAAAATCGTTATTGACTCTTAACATCCATCTTACCACAAACCATTAATCCGAACACCCCGGATGATTTTATGCATAACATTCATGAATATAAGTCTTGGCCTCTAACAACATAATAAATTGCGTGACATCAATCACAAAAACAAGCTCCATAGGCTCACTTTTCAAATCACTCTCCACTATTGTAGAAAAATCACACTACATTGGATCAAAAGGTCTTTAATAAGCTTGTAACGTTAGGCTAAGGTAAAGGTTAAGAAAAAACGGGAAGGATTCAACAAGTAGAAGAACTTAATCTCTTAGTTTTGAACACAACTCTTTAAGCACTGGATAACCTTACTTCAACACCCAACTCTTTCAACCATTTTTCGAGCATTTCTTTCAACAAATCACCATTTTTTTTCTTTTCTTTCTTTCTTCTTTCTTTGCCATAATTCTTTTTTTTTTTGGCACATAACCATTCACCTTCTTTTTCATTTTTTTTCTTTTCTTTTCGACAACCCCCAACTTATCTCCTTTAATGTACTTGGGTTGTGGTAGTGATATTTTTTTCATATTTCCACCCTTACTCCTTTTAAGTGCTTCTCACAACATGTGTATAACTAAGTTCTTTAAAAGAAAGGTAAGGAAAAAAATATTTTTAGGTTCATAAAGGTAAGTAAATGGTTTATCGAAAGAAACAAGGCTCAATTTTTCTTTTAAAAAAAAGGCTCAAATAGGTGACTAGTGATAAATATAGCAATGGTAGGTTTGACAGGCTCAAACGGTTCAAAAATGGCCTATATCATATCCTAAGTAGTGTGCATTCTAGGAATTCACCTCAAGTGATTATCAAGTAAGTTCTAGAACTTGTCAAGACCGCAAAAGTATTCATAAAACAATCACACATAAAATTTCTCTAAATGTTTAAGACTAATCATACAATCTTACCACAAACTAGAGTTTCAAACCAAATGAAGATTGATGCTTAAATTAATTTCAAACCGAGGCAAGATTTAACTTCTTCTACATGCTATCTGCTATCTCAATTAAGTTTATATCATTGACATGTGAATTAACTCCAAGGCAACCACAAAGTATGCTTAAAACAAAAAGAGAGGGAAAATGACACCAAGCAGTTCAATGGAAAAAGAAAAAAGTATAGAAATAAAGAAAATGGAAACAAAGAGATACGTTTCCTCCACCCCCAACTTAAAAATTGCATTGACCTCAATGTAAAAGAAAGAGTAAAGGAAACTCCTCTTGTAGCCAAAGGTGCACAGAAGCTGAAAATTGTGCTCCGCCATTTGAACTGCTTCGTATTTTTGTCCCTGAAAAAGAAATGCGAAAGTAAAACTGGAAAACAGCAAGATAATAATAATAAACAAGAGAAAAAATAAATATAAAAAAAATAAAAATAAAAGGATACGTTGTGGGCTGCCTCCCATGAGTGCTAAGTTTTACGTCTTCAGCCAGACACTTTTATTCCCTCCTTGAAAAACATAGGTTGAATGCATCCGCCACTGCTTCATTGCCAAATTTGGTGCTTCTATGCTTTTGGGGGCCCTCAAGGATGTCATCAATAACATCCGCTAATTCTGGCTCGATGTATGCTTTGGTGAAGCCATGGATGAGGGTGGACTCAAATGGATTAAGGTGCTGGACCTTTTCCATGAATGAGTCAATCATGTATGCTTGTGCTTGATGGCTTTCATCCACATCCTTTGATTTTTCCGTTGTTGGGATTTGTAATGACTTACCCCTCAGTGTCTCAATGGCATTCACCTCCTTCAAATTCTTTTTTCCTAGGTGCTGACCATGGGGTGTGGACTGAGCTTGAGAAGGGGACTTACCTCGCTCAGTCACACTCAAGTAGCTTATCAACTTGGACACTTGGCTCTTTATCTCTTTATGTTCTTCAACAACCTGCATAATTAACATTCGAGTCTTTTATTAGTCTTACCCTGTGCCTCAATAAAAGCATGTAAAATTTCTTCTAAAGAACTCCTAGAAGACACAGGTGCATGATATGGTGCAGAGGTTTGTGCAAGTTGCTGGTTTTTAGACTTCTAGCTGAAATTGGGGTGATTTCGCCATCTCGGATTATAAGTATCAGAGAAGGGTGTTAAAGACTTCTTGTACATGCCTAAGGCATTACATTGTTCCTTATACATCCCTCTCATCTCAACAAATGTGAGACACTCTTGGGCGAGATGATCTACCCCACCACACACAAAACATGGTTCAAACGATTTTGCATTATTAGCTACGTGTGTTGGCTTTAAGCTTTTAGTCTTTAACTCATCGAGCTCCCTAGTGAGCATCTCAACCTTTGCTCTAAGTGTAGGAAATCACCTTGACAAGATGCCCAGGTGGTGATCTTCCAAACACCCAAGTCTTGAATGACTTGTAGAAATAATTTCAGCAATCGAACACAAGAACAAAAAATCAAAGAAAGAAAGAAGACAAGTAATTTTTTGTCGAGGTTCGGCAATGTGCCTACGTCCCCGTGAGTTCCTCCAAACTCTCTGCACTATCTCATTGGTTCTTACAAAGTTACAGCAATCCCCTTCAAGAATCCAAGTTCTTGAAGAAACAAGAAGAGAAGGAAGAAGATGAGAACTCAACAATGTTCTCTAATCTAATCTAGACTCTCTCTATCTTATTACAACCAGCCTCACTACAAGAGTCCCTCTTGTGTTTATATCTCTCACACAATTCTCTCTTGTGTTTACAATGATCTCACAATGTCACAAAACTCTCTTGTATGTGTGTTTTTGTATCTTGTATTATCTTATGAAATGAGGCCTTGAGAACCCCTTTTATAGCCTCTTAATTCTTGGACATTCTTGTGAGTCATTATCCTCCCTTTGATCATGTTCTTCATTTAATCTCAGCCCTACATCACTCTCCAAGTGATGCTGTGCATTTTGGTGTGGTGCACACATAATTGGAGAGGTCTTATGCATGTTGGATCATGTGTGCAGCCATGTGCTGTGTGCTGCAGCACTGACGTTGTGTGCTACGGCACTGGGGCAGGGCTGGAAGCATGGCTTGCTGTGTGCTGTGGCACTGGTGCTGTGCTGTGGCGTGACCTGATGCTGCAGCCTCTTGATGTTGTGCGCACACCTCCTGCTTGTGTGCTGAAACTTGCACAGCAGTGTGCCTGACCTTCCCACGCTCAAAATTGAGGCACACACATGTGTGCAACCTTATAACTTGCTGTACTTTGATATCCCACAATTGGTTTTGACATTAACCAACCTTAGACCATGTTTGGACATGTTTCAACCTTAGACAAATAACAACAATCTCTACCTTTGTCTAAGTGTTCAAAAAACCTTAATCATTGTGCAGAAAGCTTCGGGATCCAAACTCATATTGAGTTACCAATTAACCAACTACAATCCTAAGTAATTCAAGGCAATGATTGAACTTACTTAGAGGTAGAACTTTAGTACCTAAATCTGCAGGACTTTCCTCCATGGTCTTCTTGTCAACATGAATGCATCCTTTCGTATCATTTTCCGAAATGTAATGATACCGAACATCCATATGCTCCATCCCCTCATGGAACACCGGATACCTCCACAAGTGCCCCACACTTTGGCTATCCAAAGATACCACCACCTGCTCTTTTAGGACCTCCCACTCGTCCAACAACCCTTTGCACCCCATAGCCTCCTTTATGGCTTCCATAGCCGCTATTCATTCTGCCCCGGTTGTTATGAGTGCTACCATTGGCTGCCACTGAGCCTCCTTGTTCCTCAGTAACCACTTCATCCCAAGCCAATGCTCTTTTTTGGGATTACTCACATATTTGCTGAAAACATCCATTGCCCAAGAAACACTTGACCTGTTTCTCTTCCTTTCTCGGATGATTCTCCTCATCCCAAGGATCTTTTGTGCAAGGCTGAGATCCTTCCTCTCGTACTCCTCACTGAGTTGAGATGTAAACTTTTCCTTCCTCTTCCTGTTATTCCAAATCAACAACCCATTAATGACATAGATGAGGATACTCACCATCTTCTCCACCTTGTGTCCAGGTGAGAAAGTTCTTGTGAAATCTATGTCTTCTTTCCTTATGAACCCATTCGCCACTAGCCTAGCCTTGTTCCGGACTTCATCTCTTGGAGGGCACCCTTCTTTGATCTTGTAAGTGCACTTACATTCCAAAACTTTCTGATTTCCTGGAATTTTTACCAATTCCCAGAAGTTGTTCTTCCTCAAAGAATCCATTTCTTCCTCCATAGCTAGCTGCCACCTTGGCGAATCCTTACATGCCATGGCATCCATGTAAGTTTCTTGTTCACACATCCCTCCTTCTGTCCAAGGAGTTGCTGCATCCACAACATCTGCAAACCCATATCTTGAAGGTGGTCCAACCAGCCTTCTTTCCCGGTTCCTTGTGAGCTGGTAGTCATTCCGACTTGCTGCAGCATCCTCTTCTTGTTCAGCCTCTTCTTGAGTTTCTTGAGTTTCTTGAGCTTGGCAATCATCTAAGGATTTTACCTGGTCTGAATCCTTTTGCCTCCTCTGCTCTACCTGAATAGAATCTCCCTTGATGCTATGCTCCACAAGAACCAAACTGGTTTCCTCACTAGCCCCTGCAGGGTTAGTATTCTCCAAGTAGGGAAATAACAATTCATTAAAGACAACATCCCTACTTATTAAGAGTTTAAATCCTTATTTTTCTAAGGACCATAACCTGTACCCCTTAACTCCTTCCCCATATCCTAGAAACACATATTTTCTAGATCTTGAGCTAAGCTTATCCTCCTTTTAGAGTGCATACGTAGCACACCAAAAAGTCCTAAGGTTGTCAACTCATGGGGTTTTCCACTCCACAACTCTTCGGGAGTCTTATGGTATACAATCCTAGAGGGTGATCTATTAATCAAATATACAGCTGTAGACACCGCTTCCCCCCAAAAACATTTGGGTAATCCGGATTTATTTAACATGCACCTAACCTTTTCCCTAAGGGTCTTATTCATCCACTCAGCAACTCCATTTGGCTGAGGAGTTTCCACAACCGTCCTATGTCTTAGAATGCCATTTAACCTACAGAATTGATCAAGTTCTTGGTTAAAAATTTCTAAGCCATTATCGGTTCTTATCCCCTTAACTACTCTACCCATTTGAGTCTCAACCAGCCCTTTCCACACCACCAACTTATTCAATGCATCTGATTTATTTTTCACCAAATAAACCCACACTTTTCTTGAATAATCATCAATTAAAGACAGAAAGTAAATGTTACCTCCCTGTGTTGGTGTCCTTGCTGGTCCCCAAAGGTCCGCATGAATGTAGTCAAGAATGCCCTTATCCTTGTGCACTCCGATGTTGAAGCTGACCCGGTGTTGCTTCTCAAGAACACAATACTCGCAGAAATCAAGTTCCTCTACTTTGTCACCACCAAGTAGACCTTCCTTGCTAAGCACTTACAAGCCTTTTTCGCTCATGTGTCCCAAGCGAGTATGCCAAAGGGCTGCCTTGTCCAGCTCAGCCATCAAGCTTGCTGCTTGATCATTGATTTCTCTTTCTCCGATAATCTCATAGAGACCATCGTTTCTTGCTGCCTTGATCACTACTAAAGATCCCTTGGCCACCTTGATCTTTCCTCCCTCTATCTTGTATGTATAGCCCATGGAATCCAGCTGCCCCAATGAGATCAAGTTCCTCTTCAAATCTAGAACATACCTCACATTTTCCAGCAGCCTTGTGACTCCATTAGACATCCTCACCCGGATGTCTCTTATGCCTCTCACTTGGTAAGAAATATCATTCCCCAAGAAAACTATTTCATCATTGGTTTCCTTGAAATTCTTGAACCAACTCCGATGAGGGCACATGTGATGAGTGCACCCGGTGTCCAAGATCCATTTCCCACTGCCTTCTTGCCTCTTGCTCACATCTGAGCACACAACAAGAACATCATCATCTTGCTGTTCTGTTTTGGCAACCGAAGCCTCTCCATTCTTGGTATGGCTTCCTCCTCTATCCCTTTTCATCTTCTTGCAGTCTTTCTTGACATGACCCTCCTTATGGCAGTAGTAGCAGCTTTTCCCTCCAAATCTCAGTTTGGAATGCATTCTCCCATGGCTTTCTCCTCTACCTCTATCCAGGTAGTAGCCATGCATGCTGTTGTGCACTCTCCTATGGCTCTCTCCTCTACCTCTGTCCCGGTAGTAGCCATGGTTACTGCTATACCAAGTTATTGGTCTTCTTTTAAAGAACAACCCTTTACCACTTGATGCACTCCTTATCTTGGCATCAAGATCATCTTGCAACTCTTTCTTAGGATCAAATTTAAAAGCAAAGATTCGTTTACGAAGATACCTCTTATTAGGGAGAGTCTTGGCAAGAAACAACTCATCTAGTTTCTTCCATATTGTAGCTGGATCTTCCGAGTCTCCGCACTCTCTTGTGACATTATCCGACATGTGCAAGAAAATGGTACTATAAGCCATCTTCTTCATCTCGGTCCGCTGGTCCTCCGTGACACTTGCTGGAAAATCATCATCTTCTCCAATAGCCAAGTCCATTTTCTGCTGCATGAGAACCGCCTTGATCCTCTGCTTCCATAGGGCAAAGTCCCCCTTTCCATCAAACTTCTCCACACAGAAATTTGAAGCCATCTTTTGTGGACAAGATCCCAGATTTGTGTACTAACCACAACTACTTTCTTCAACTTCAAGAACACAGATCGAAGATGGATCTTTAACACCGTTCTTGAATCAACCTTCAAGAACACGATCGGATCTTGATCTTTACATCGTTCTTGAATCACCCAAAAAGTTTGATCTTTGATTCTTGGAGTCTAGGCTCCATACCTTCTACTTCTTACTCTGATAACCAGCTGCTTAGATCTGATACCACTGTAGGAAATCACCTTGACAAGATGCCCAGGTGGTGATCTTCCAAACACCTAAGTCTTGAATGACTTGTAGAAATAATTTCAGCAATCGAACACAAGAACAGAAAATCAAAGAAAGAAAGAAGACAAGTAATTTGTTGTCGAGGTTCGACAATGTGCCTACGTCCCCGTGAGTTCCTCCGAACTCTCTGCACTATCTCATTGGTTCTTACAAAGTTACAGCAATCCCCTTCAAGAATCCAAGTTCTTGAAGAAACAATAAGAGAAGGAAGAAGATGAGAACTCAACAATGTTCTCTAATCTAATCTAGACTCTCTCTATCTTATTACAATCAGCCTCACTACAAGAGTCCCTCTTGTGTTTATATCTCTCACACAATTCTCTCTTGTGTTTACAATGATCTCACAATGTCACAAAACTCTCTTGTATGTGTGTTTTTGTATCTTGTATTATCTTATGAAATGAGGCCTTGAGAACCCCTTTTATAGCCTCTTAATTCTTAGACATTCTTGTGAGTCATTATCCTCCCTTTGATCATGTTCTTCCTTTAATCTCAGCCCTACATCACTCTCCAAGTGATGTTGTGCATTTTGGTGTGGTGCACACATGATTGGAGAGGTCTTATGCATGTTGGATCATGTGTGCAGCCATGTGCTGTGTGCTGCAGCGCTGATGCTGTGTGCTGCGGCGCTGGGGCAGGGCTGCAAGCATGGCTTGCTGTGTGCTATGGCGCTGGTGCTGTGTGCTGCGGCGTGACCTGATGCTGCAGCCTCCTGATACTGTGCGCACACCTCCTGCTTGTGTGCTGAAACTTGCACAGCAGTGTGCCTGACCTTCCCACGCTCAAAATTGAGGCACACACATGTGTGCAACCTTATAACTTGCTGAACTTTGATATCCCATAATTGGTTTCGACATTAACCAACCTTAGACCATGTTTGGACATGTTTGAACCTTAGACAAATAACAACACTAAGGTTATCCTCTTCCCTAAGATGGTAAATTCCACCACCATTTGGGTGCCCTATAGGTCGTGACCTATTTGTGCTTTCAGTAGCACTAGGTCCAGTCCAAGTGTGAGCTTTTTCAGCAAGCTCATTGAGGTACTCTATGGTCTCATTAGGATCTTTCTCTAAAAACTCACCATTACACATCATCTCTACAAATTGGCGCTCTTTATATATCAGTCCCTCATAAAAATAGCTCACTAAGCGCCAACTCTCATACCCATGGTGAGGGCACATACTCAATAACTCTTTAAATCTCTCCTAAGACTGATATAAAGTCTTGCTGTCCTTTTGTGCAAAGGTGGAGATTTGCCTTTTTAAAGCATTGGTCTTATGTTGGGGAAAGTATTTATTAAAAAAAATCCGAGTCATCTCAGCCCACGACCCAATAGATCATGGTCTAAGTGAGTATAGCCAACTCTTAGCTCTATCCTTCAAAGCGAAAAGAAAGAACTTAAGCCTCACAATGTCATCGGTTTCGTCTTGACTATGAAAAGTCGCGACTACTTCCTCAAACTCTCTAATGTGCACATATGGGTTTTCACTATCCAAGCCATGAAATGTAGGGAGTAAATGTATCATCCCTGTTTTAAACTTTAATGGGCGAGTATTGGCTGGAAATATGATGCATGATGGTGTGGCTGCGCGTGTAGGGTTGAGGTAATCCTGAAAGGTCCTAGGGGCTTGATATTCATGTTCACTCATTTCTTCAGGACTAGATGGACTGTCAAATAAAGGATTTAGAAATGAATTGAATTCTGACTCTAGCGCAGGCCTACAAGCATCTCTATGTCTTTGCATTCAAGGTAACAAAATAATGAAAAAAAAATTACTATAAAAAGAAAGAATAAGATTAAATTAAATTAAATTAATGTAGCAAGCTAAAAGAGGGAACGAAATTACCGTCTTTACAAACTGCTGAAAAGAAAAATTATTTACAGTTCTTCTATTGTCATGTCAAAAGTTGACAATCTTCCTAGTACTTAAGCGCGTTTCCCCGGCAAATGCACCAAAATTTGATTACGCCCAAAAATAACGCGGTAGTTGTAGTACAGTTTTCGGGTGTCGATTCCATAGGGAAACAAGTTAATTACAAAAGAATGTATAAATCTCAACACAAAAGATAAAGGTTAAAGTGACAAAATCTGATCTGTTGATTGTAAGGAAATTGTGTAAATAATTGATGGATAGTATAATAAAGAAACAAAAAGGTTCCGGAAATCCTCCCTAGGTTCATTGCCCTAATCCAAACTTGATTCAGTTGTTTTTATCTCGATTGCAAGTTTCACATCCCAAATAGGCAATCGGCAAATATTCAATTAAAGCACATGTATAAACCCTAATGTAATTGATACGAATTATTCTTTACTTTCAAGCACACATGACTTAACTTATAAATTATCAAAAAACGACGATATATCTAAATGACAATACCGCAGCGATGGACAAATCTATAAAAGAGATCTACCGGACTCAATTACACCCAAACAAATACACATAAGAAGAGCATGACTAGACTTATATGGAAAAGAAACATGCAATCACCGGACTAATAAAAATCCACTAATTAAATTAAAGAATAAAACATAACAATATTTAATGAAAATAATACCAAACTACAACTGAATTAAATTAAGGAAAATAAGAACAACTACACCTAGGGATTCATCCCTTCGCCTTGCTTGGAGACTAGCCGGCCATGGAGCTCATGCTTCCTTGAGTTGCCTCCAGCCTCTCAACGATCATCTCCTCCTTGGTAGCAAAAGCTTCGGCGATTCCTCAGCTTACCCTCCAAAATTATACTTCGGATTCGTCCTAAAGGCCCTCTGGATTGCTCCTAAAGGCCCTCTTGATTCACTCTCTAATGATTTCAGATGAGCTCCGATTGATGCCTCAAAGCTGAAGTGGAGTAGGCCTTTTATAGGGAAATACCATGAGTGCAATGTGTTTCCAATCCGATGTGGGATGTGGGATATAGAAATGTGTTTTCCAACCGATGTGGGATGTGGGATTTAAGCCCAAAATCACGTTGAAATCCCGCACAGCCCGCACAGCCTTACCTTTGTCTACTAAAACTGCCATAACTTTCTCTAGAAAAATCATTTTTATAAGCCATAAAATTCTCCAAAAAATAGACTTCCGGATATTTCTAAGCATATATGGTTCATCTCCTGGTTCTTCTTGTATCAATACAGTTTAATTTTCAAAGATGATTGATCTGTACGGACAATTCTGGCAATTTAGTAAATCTCCTTTCTTGGTTTCTCTTCATCTTGGCTCTTCCGCGACCATTATCTCACTTGAGTATTCATTGAAGCTTTGTGTTTAAAATGATGATAGCTTTTCTATTCTTTTTTAAGCTCAAAGTACCTGAAAATGCACTGAAATAAGTCAACGATTCAAGAATAACACTTTAGAGTTATTAAGGTATAAAAGTGTAATTCCAACCTCAATCAACCCTAAAATGCTAACAATTAAGTATTGTTTAGATGCATTTTATGACTCTCATCAATGCCCATATGCCTTTATAAAAATTGTTTTGGTGAAATAAGGATAAACATTGTAATGACCCATCCCGAGTGAGCCCTAGTCAAAACAGCTCCATTACCTTTCAACACTGAACACCTTGACTCAAGATGAAAATATAGCAATTGAACAACAATTCTTTCAATCATTTTAATTTAATACAAATATAAAATCTAAAATACAATAAATCCGTTAAATCAAATTATCAACTCTAATTTTTTACAAGAGACACAATTAAAAGGAAACACTCTTTCAAGTACTTCTAACTCACACATCTTTTACAAATACTAAACTAAAAGAAAAACTTAAACTCCCAAGGAGACTCAACAATGACGATGCCATGGACAATGACCATATTAAGGTCTTCTATTAACCTTGACCACAAATCTTCCGCTGACTTTCCTAAAATGTTAATAAAACGAGGGGGGTGAGCTAAAAAGCTCAGTGGGTAAAACATTTTACTAAGAGTAATTGTTTTAGGGACATTCTTTTTAATTTCCAATTCTTATCATATATGTTATAAGTAGATATAGGTGTAAAACGACTTACATCTTTTAGATTTTTCAAAGGAGAGTCCAGTCTTTAGAAAAGTAAATATTTATTATATAAATACAATCTTATCATAACATTTGTGCAAATTATTTATTTATAATTTTCATCTCCTTATATATCCCATCATATCACAAGAAATTATCAACCACATGCATTTCATTTAATAAGTCACATCGTATGCCTTTCATAGGCCAAAAATCAAATACTCTTCATGGGCCAAACACAAAACATCTTCATGGGGCAAACAGAAAGTTTGCCTCTCATGGGCTAAGTATAACTCATGCCACTCATTGACCAAATATAATTCACGTCTCTCATAGGCCAAACACAATTCATGCCTCTCATGGGCCAAACATAATTTTCTCCAACCTTCAATGGAACAATGTAATGCAATGCAATGCAAGTTCACTTCTTTATTCATTTCTCTTCATTCTAATTTCAATACATTATTATTTGCCTCCCATGGGCTAATCATGTAGTAATTGGGACGTCTCCCCATGTAAATAATTTGGATCCCCTCCCTACCGCTTACTAGGCAAGGCCCTAACGTCAAAACAATTTGGATCTCCTCCCTACCCCTTACTAGACGGAGTTCTACATTTAAAATAAAATTAGGATCTCCTCCCTACCCCTTACTAGGCAGAGTCCTTACATTTAAAAATAAAATTGGATCTCCTCCTTACCCCTTACTAGGTGGATTTCATACATTTAAAATCAAATGCAATTATTGTAAAACATAATCTAAACAAATCTTCAATCAAGCATTCATCAACTTCTCACATCATTAATTTCATAACTTATATATATATATATAGACACACACACGCTTATGTATATACTTACGTACTAAGTACTTATTTTCAATAGTTTTGGAGTATGGTTCCAATCACTATGCCCATTATATTCTCATATTCCTTCATTGTATATTATCACTAAACCTTAAACTCTATATACATATCAATCTAGACATACTAATATTTATGAATTCATAACCAAGTTATATTGTATACCTTTAAATCTTTTACATATTATTAAACATGTTATAGCGCTTACTAAAAGTAAGGGGAACCTCACCTTTGCTATACCAAGCTCCAACCTTAGCTTACTTCTTAGCCTTTGTTGTTTTTCTTTGATCACACCTAACGTACATAATTACTTAGTATACCTATTCAAAAAAAATATAATTTAAATATACCCAAGCATTTCATAAAAACTCATACTAGCAAACAAAACTAGAGGTTAAGTCACAAATCTTCTTCCTTTTGTATAAAACTTTTACAAGTCTTGTTCTCGCATGGTTTAAAAAAAATGAAATCCTTTCAAGATCTTGACTTTCAAAACCTTAACATGTTTTTAAACTCATAGCACCTTAGAAGAAGTCTATGGTTGAATACCTTAACAAGAGTGGCTCAATTTAGGAGAAACAGGGCTAAAAACAAGTTCAGGTGCTCGAACAATCGACTTTTCATATTGGAGAGTCGACTGTCTAAGGTCCAGAGAGTTTCACAGTTGACCGTGCTCATTGGACAGTCAACTGTCTGGTCGCGATTTCAAAAAAAATTTAGGGTGAAACTTCATTTTTCTTCAAAATAACTTCTTATCTCCCATGGGACTTCGAATCAAAAACAAATATAAGTTCTCAAGGGTTTTAAATCAAAGATTAAACATTACCCAAAACATATTTCATATGAAAACACCTCAAACTTAGAAATCTATCACAAAATCATTTTCTTTAAAACCAACTTTCTTCTCAAGCAAACTTTTCCATTCAAGCTACTAAAACTTCAAATCTTAGAGTAATAATTTAGCTTAATGCTTTAAAAGTAAAGGAGAACAAGATTTACCTTAATATTGACAAGAAATTCTCATCTTTTCCTTTCTCTTCCCTTCATTCTTTCCCTCTTTCTCTCATTTTCTCTCTCTCTCTTTTTTTATCTTTAGGTTTCTAGAGATTTCCAGCACTTGCTGGATTTCTTCCTCTCCTTAATACCCTATAGCCCAAGTCTCCACTAATTGCACAATAGCCCTTGTAGTTTGCACCCCTTCCTATTTCCACCACATAACTTTCCAAATTTCTGTTTTTGTTTAGTTTCATTTATTATTCCTCAAAAATTCTACAAAATTTCAAATGACAACTATTTTAAATACTTAGTCCTTAGTTATTTAATTGTCCCCAAGTTACACAAACTCAAGTCTAATAGAAAAAAAAATTAACTTAAAACTGAACATGTGATACCAATAACGCACCGAAGTGAAACTCAGTGACTTCTAATATTATAAATAAAACACCGAGCTCTACAATTCTCCCCCATAAATAAAAATTCCGTCCTCAAAATTTCCTTAACTAGGCTTCACAAATATTAGGCTTAATATTTTCTTAGTTCATCTCATGTTCTCTTCCATTTTATTTATATTAAACTTTCATCAAATCAACCCTTTAAATAAGAGTATCATTTAAATTCTTTTCTTTCACATCTTTCTTTTATCCTTTTTCTTTCAAAAATTAAGATTTTTACTATCTCCTATTCTTCTTTGAATCCTTTAACTTTTGTTTTTCCTTGACAACTATAAGCTCTTCATAATCCATTTTGTAGCAACACTTGAACATTTTTACGATTCAATCAATTCTATTTATGGTTAGTAGTCCCATTCTACCAATTTCCAGTATAGCTTGATCACTTAGTTGCCTTCAATAATAACTTACCTAATTTACCCTTAAACTCTACTTGCGCCTCCCAAATATTTTCCTTTACATGACTTTTCTTTTAGTGTTGATCGTACTTCAAGTTTTTTCATTCTCTTATAATATTTCTATCGCTTTACATAAGTTCATATATCCAATCTTCTACTCAAGAATTATAACTCACCTCAAATCATCACTTCTATTTCTTTAGGAGGCTCTCTATCTCAAAATTTTCTAAAGATTTTTATTCTATAACCTTATAGTTATTAATCCTTGTATTAACAAATTCTCACATCAATTCTCTAAACAATAAATTTCCAAATTTTTAACTTCCTACTCATTTGTACATTCAACATCTCAAATCATACTTAAAATCTTACCTTAATACTTATAGTTTTATCTCTTCTCTAACTCATCCCTTCATACTTTTATTTCTTCTCCTTATAAATGTTCTATCTTTAATGCCTCCAATTACTTCTTACTTTTCACATTTTACATTTTGAAGAAAGTTCCAACTGAATCAATGATTATATACAATTCTGAAATTTCTTGAATCTAAACTAACATGTTCCCAACCTCTTGGTTTGCTACAAAAATCATAAATTATCGAGTTACTCCATCTCTTTCTAATTTTAACAACACAGACCAATACAAGCACCCAATAAATTTCTTCATCATTCTCAAGTTCCAATGTCTCATTTCTTTTTACAATAATTGAATGGTAACACAGATTTCCTTGATTCTTACTTAATCTCTTATCGTCTAGTTTACCGAAATATAATATCCCTGTCTCTCTCCCCTGCCTCTATCTTTCCAAAATATTTATACTCTCAAGTTCTTTTCTTCACTTAACAACACCTTCAAATAATATTCAATATCTACAGCAAAAAATCTTATATCAAATTTTAAATAGCATCCCTTAACTTAATCATAAATTGTACCTTCCTTCACGTACTTAGTAAAGGTCTATTTTCAACTTTTTTAAGTTTCCCAATGACTCTTTGGTCAGTTTAAGATCTTCCTTTCACCTTTTATTAAGCTTTCTCATAGATTCACAATGTTTAGTAACTTCTAACCTTTCAAACTATCTCATCGATAAACATCTTTTTTAACACTAACCCTTCCTAGGGTCTTCCGAACTTTAAAAGCTCTTAAGATATTACTCATCTCTTAGAATCCTCCTTCTTTCTTCCATTTTCCTTGTTCAATTATCTCTTGGCCTTGCGTACCATATCCATCTCTCTTCTATACCACATTTCCAAGATACATTTAATTAAATAACAATCTCTTTCTCTAAGAATACATAACATACATTTGGAATTCACAATTCCTTCTAACATTAATGGCAATCCTTTCTAATACTCTAACAATATCTATAACAAATCATCCATCAATATTTTGATTTCTAATCGTTTTAAAAAAAATCTGAATTCATCATCACATATTTATTACCATAACCAAATTAGTATTCCTCAAATTTGCATTTTCAAGTAAAGTAAAACTTTTGAGTTCACAATAACTCACATCAACCATTTAATTGTTTCTTCCAAAAATCAAAAATCAAGGGTTTCTAGGTTTGAGAATGAATTGACCATCTTCTTATATCGAACTTCATTTTAAATTCAAGATTTGACTACTCTTTTTTCCCTTTACAATTTCTCATATAATAGTTTCCACTTTTCTCTTTGCTTTAATAAGGTTCCTATTCTCAAAACTTTACTTATGACTTACCTAGCATCATCCATGCTTTAGCCAACTATTTTTTCTCATTTTTTTTCAATAACTTCCTACCATATTGGATTCCTTACACTAATTACTTATCCAGCAATTTAATCTTACTTCTTTATATACTCATTGCTTTATCTACGCCCTTACCAATACTTTAATTATCCTTTTTTAAATCTCGCACTAACAATATACTTGCAACTTCTATGAATCGTTACTACATTCAGACTTTTGAACTTCTCATGTTTTTCAATTGCTAACATAGTTCGGATTTTCAAAGTACTTTAACTCAACATTCAAACAACTACTTTTAGTCTATGCTTAACTCTCAAACACAAGCACATTCAAACCGACAAATCAAAACTCTATTTGTTTCTAATTCACAATCTCTACAAATTTGCATAATAACTATTTATTAAGTCAAAGTTACACAATATCTGAAAATCATTTCTCATAAGCACAATAGTGCAAACAACATGAAAAGGAAAGCATCAACAAAACATGTTTACATAAATAAAATTTAGTTTCACTAATTTAGCACAATTCATTCTTTCAAGGAAACATTTTTAACAAAATCTCCAAATCTTTTTAATTAGCAGCTCATTAATAATCAACGATGTTTAAAACATCAAAGAAAAAAATTTCGAGTAAAATTGCTCAACTTATGGGGAAAACCTTCCCTTACTCTCTTCACTTTACTACACTTCCTCCAACAACCAAACCACATCATAACATCTTTACGAACACAAGAGTGACATAACAATCAAAGTATTTACATCAATTTAAAGCATTAACAATCCATAATTTCATCCGGGGCAATTATCTATAAGGTTTCACAAAACACAACAAGTCATTTCAATAAAGTTAAGTTCACATAATCATTGTAAGGCTTCAAGTTAGCAATATGATTTAAAGAGATAAAAAAAGTTATTCTCAATTTTTCACCTTTTATTGTTTTTATCAAACATTCGACCACATAAAATTTTCCATAATTGCACGAGAAGGACATATCAATCAAATATTTCTTTACACCAAGGTACCTCATCAAATACTCTCATCAAAGCATTATTAACGAGATTCCAAAAAAAAAACTATTCAATCCTAGCAACATCAAATTCACATAACAATCACACACAAATTGACTCAGCTTAAATCTCAAAACGTATTACTCCCACTTAAACCATTATGAGTTTCAACTCCTAAACGACATCCTCTTTAACTCTACACAACTGACTTTCTATAACAACTCCATGCACCATGCACCATGAAAATAAATGTACAGAACCTTAAACCTAAAGCTCTAATACCAAAATGTAATGACCCATCCCGAGTGGACCCTACTCGGAATGACTCCATTACCTTTCAGCACTGAGCACCTTGACTCAAGATGCAAACATATCAATTATTGTGAGTTTTAAATTACTCGCAAGCACACGAGTCGTTTGCAATATAGTGTTGTGCAAGTGCGAGGTCGAATCCACAAGGAATTGCATTGTGAAAATATTTTTATCTAAATTAAGCCTATTTTAACCTAGTTCCAAGTTTTGAATTGTCTTTTGCAAAACAAATATAAACTAAACTAAATTGATTTAAAACTAATACTAAAGACACTAAGGTTTCTGAATCAACCCCACCAAAGTTAAGCATATATCTTCATGTTCTAAAAATAGCCTATCAAAACATTCCATGAATCCAACTTAAAACAAAAAAACAACAAATATCCCAATTAAACCAAAAGCATCCAATGTATCCGCTTTTAACAAATCACAAAGGAAATCCAATTTAATCAAAAACAATTTGATGTATCCATTAGATGAAACACACAGAATATCCAACAGAACAATTTAAACACAATCAATCATAAGATTTTACTCAAATAATTGACAGAACATTTATACTAAAAAAAAAATCATAATTGTATAAACAAATCTGAAACTATTATGCCAAACAACAACGAGGCTTCATCTTCAACCTTAGTTGAAGATTTTAGCCACTCATAATCATGAAACTAGAGTTCATAATAAAAGCACTAAACATTAAACTAAAAAAAGCAGTAAATTAAAACTGACTATACATGGGAGAAATTTCACTCGCTGTTGGGCGGTGCTTCCCCTCGTGGTAGCAAAGCCTTTGGAGATCCACCAGAATGCTAGCAGAAGTCCTCCAAATTGCACCAAAATGGCACTTGGATTGCTCACTAAAGATGAAGTGAAGAGGGGCTTATATAGGGAAACATCACAAGTGCAATGTGTTTCCAATCCGATGTGGGATACTGCAGATTCCAGCTTTTGCTCTTTGACCTTTGTCTACTAAAACTACCATAACTTTCTCTAAAAAAATCATTTTTTTTATCTGTAAAATTCATCAGAAAATAGACATCCGAATCTTTCCAAGCATATATGGCTCATCTCCTGGTTCTTCCTGAATCAATATAGTTAAATCCTCAAAAATGGATGATCTGTCACGCTGAAATCATGCACAGCTTGACCTTTGTCTACTAAAACTGCCATAACTTTCTCTAGAAAAATCATTTTATTGATCCGTAAAATTCTCCAGAAAATAGACATCCGGATCTTTCCAAACATATATGGCTCATCCCCTGTTTCTTCCTGAATCAATATAGTTTAATCCTCAAAAATGGCTGATCTGTACGAGCAATTCTATCAATTTAGTGAAACTCCTTTCCAAGCTTGTAAACCTGTAAAAGAACTCAAAGTAACAAATTCCTAAGCTAACAAATATAAATTAAGTGGCCAAAATATGTAATATTTGGCACTCATCAAATACCCCCAAACTTACATTTTGCTAGTCCCTTAGCAAAACAAAATAAAAAACTAAATGAAAAACAAAGAACATCAAGATAAGTTCATCACTCATGGTATCCAAAAATTTAAGGAGCACTCAAAACCATGATATTCATTCATGAGCAAGCTTAAAAAAACATAACTCATCTTCGCAATGAATAAGAATCTTAAAACTTAATTACTTACAAGAGGTAGGCTAAGACATCACAAGCTTGAATCAGTGTAAAGTGAATTAGTATAAACAAATGAGGTTTCCAAATAACTTCAATATACAATGTCTCCATGTCTCAATATTCACAGAATTTCTCATCAGAATGAACAACGATGGCATAATTTTATTTTATTTATTTTTATTATAAGGCTCTGCTATGTTTAGTTCCCTTAACCTTTCTAATTGACCCATGTATCGAGTGTTGAGTCAATGACTCCGAAACCAAATGGTTTTAGGGCATTAGGTGTAAAGACACTCCTAAGAACTTACTAACTCGAGTCAAAAAGGCTACAAAACTAAACTGGCCTTAATGCTACCAAGCAAAATTTTCACCTTTTGACGTGAACACTCACTTCTTACTGAGGCAAGAGGTCCAGTTACTTAGCAAAAAGTTTTGCAATGATCATTATGAATAAAATTCCCACCTTTTGACGTGAACACTCATTGTCTACTGAGGCAAGAGGTCCAGTTACTCAATGGAAAGTTTATTGATGATGATCATTATAAATATTAGTAGTATTATATGTTTTTTTTTCTTTTTTATGCTTTTCTATGCCCAAGTGTTAATCTCACAAGTCATCCAGTTTCAATTAAGTCATGGAAACATGCACATTAAAATCACATGTCATACCTCACACAATTATTTGCTAATGTACTCGTGTCAGATTAGATCAAACATGTGAATTCTCAAATGCCTAAAGTAAGTAACAAAGTTTTAAAACTCTATCATCAAATAATGTGTTCATAATTTTAAGCTCACCAATGACATCACATCACAGTATTTGTTTAGATCAACTAAAATTTCAAAATAACATGAGCATGCATTTATCTTCTTTTTTTAAATAAAGAAAAACAACAACAAATTAGGACAAAGTGTGTGTAATGTGTCTCCCATACCCCCAAACTTAACTTACACATTGATTACAATGTGTGAATAATATGGAAAGAGCTGACTTGGGATATGGAGAACTATCTGGACTTGGTATGGCTCATAGCGTATCCCCAAACTTGAACTGAAGTACGCGTTGTCCCTGAAAAATAAAGATTGGAAAACAAAAGAAACACTAGAAATAAACAGTAATAATAAATATTTAAAATAATAAACAAACAGAAAGGATATGTGTGGGGTGCCTCCCATGAGCGCTAAGTTTTACGTCTTCAGCCAGACTCGACACTTCTCCCAATTAAGCACCAGGTTCTTCTCCTTGCAATGCACTAAAATCAAAGTGAGATGGTGCAAACACTCCTCAAATGATGAACAAAACACGGAGAAGTCGTCCATGAAAATCTCTAAGAAACACCTTACCATGTCAGAGAATATGCTGACCATGCAGCGCTGACAAGTAGTGGGTGCATTGTATAACCCAAAGGGCATGCGACGGTAGGCGAATGTCCCAAAAGGACATGTAAATGTCGTCTTCTCCTGATCTTCGGGGTCCATAGGGACCTGGTTATTCCAGAATAACCATCCAAGAAGCAATAGTAATCGTGTCCAGCGAAGTACTCCACCATATGATTAATAAATGGGAGTGGAAAATGATCATTCCTTGTGGCAACATTCAACTTATGGTAGTCTATACTCAATCTCCATCCTGACTGCACACGAGTTGAAACCAACTCGTCATCCTTATTTTTCAGTACCATCAATCTAGCTCGTTTGTGTTTCAACTCGTCATCCTTATTTTTCACTACAATCAATCCAGCTCGCTTGGGCACAACATGAATAGGGCTCACCCATTTGCTGTCAGAGATTGAATAAATGATCCCTGCATCCAACAACTTTATCACTTCAGTCCACACCACCTCTTGCATAGCTGGGTTGAGCCTTCTCTGTGGCTCCCTCGATGGCTTGGCATTCTCCTCCAAATGTATATTTTACATCACCACTGAGGGGCTGATCTCCTTTATATCCTCACTAGTCCAGCCGATAGCTTCCTTGTGCTCTCTTAAAACATCCAATAATTTCTCCTCTTGAGCATCAACCAAATCTGAAGCTATAATCACAAGCAAAGAATCTACCGAACCTAGGAACTTATACTTAAGATTGTCCGGTAAAGGGTTAAGTTCTTTCTTAGGGAGTTCAGGTGTTGCGGTCTCCTCCGTCTCACTGCTTTCCCAAGGAGCAGACTCCAAATTAGCATTCGCTTGATCAAGTAACTTATCCAAATCTAAATCCTCTCCAAACTGAGCAAAGCATGCCTCCAAGAGGTCCTCAATGCTTGATTCATCCACAACCTCCTCAATAATCTCCCCTATCAAGCATACATTTCTCACTTCATCATATTCTGATGGTTGCTTACTGATATCAAAGATATTCAGCTCCACTGGCATATTTCCGAAGGAAATCTTCATCACCCTTGTCCTATAATTTATCAGGGCATTAGCCGTGGCTAAGAATGGATGCCCTAGAATCACTGGTATCTGAATCCCCACATTTTGAACAGGCTCTGTGTTAAGCACAATAAAATCCAGGGGGAAATAAAATTTATCCACCTTTATCAAAACATCCTCAATTATTCCCCGTGGTATCTTCACTGACCTGTTAGCCAATTGAAGCATCGTGGATGTGGGCTTCAATTCTCCTAACCCCAACTGCAAATAGACTGAGTAGGGTAGAAGATTCACACTCGCTCCTAGATCCAAAAGAGCCCTCTCAATCTGGCTAACTCCTATCGTGCAAGAGATGGTAGGACACCCCGGGTCCTTATACTTGATAGAAAGCTTGCACTGAAGGATTGAGCTAACCTGCTCGGTCAAAAATGTCTTCTTCGGGACATTCATCCTCCTCTTGACAGTGATCAAGTCCTTTAAGAACTTGGCATACGATGATACTTGCTGGATGGCGTCCAAAAATGGGATATTGATTTGGACCTGCTTGAACACCTCCATAATGTCCTCATACTTCCCTCCTTTCTTAGGCACTTGTAATCTCTCAGGGTAAGGTGCTTTAGGTACAAACGACCTAGGAGGATCCTTAAAAGTAGGAGTGGCTGTAGATGGCTCAGCATCTCTCTTCTCCTTGTTGCAACTTTCTTGCCCTTGCTGCAAGCATGGTTCTCTTCCACTCGATTGTCCACTTGTCTCCCAGACCTTAATGTGACAATCGATTGCACTTGTTCCTCCCTGTTCGTAGGAGTTGATGAATTTCCAACCATAAAGTGTCCCTTCGGGTTGGGCACGGGTTGACTGGGGAACATTCCCTTCTCTCTTTCACCCAAATGACTTGCGATTTGACCCATTTGACTCTTTAGCTTGGCAATCGCTTGGGTGTTTACTATTGTCGCACTCCTTGCTTCGTTGATGGATTGGCCGATCATCTTCATGAAATCCTTCAGGGTGTCCTCTAGAGACTCTGAAACCGATGCTGGCGCTTGAGTGGGAGCACGGTAAGTGGGTGATGGTGCTAGATGGGCTGAACGACCATGACTTGAAACTGGTGGAGGAAATCTGGGAGGGTATTGATTGTGAGCATGATGAAGGGCTCCTCCCTGATTCATCGGTTGGTTCTGCTCCCATGAAAAATTAGGGTGGTTCTGCCACCCTGGATTGTAAGGCTCAGAGTAAGATCCATTTGAATGCCTCCGATAGTCATTGAAAGTGTTCACTTGTTCCATAGGATACTCGGCAAAAACCGGCATTGATGGACAATTCTGTGCTAGAAGCATGGGACTAGCACAGATGGAACAGCTATCAACATTGAATGTGTTGGCAGCATTGATGGATTGTCCCACAGCGAGAGCGTCAATCTTCTTAGTGAGAGCATCTAACTTTATCCTCAAGTCAGCGTCCTCCCTGACCTCATAGATGCCTCCTTTCTTAGGAGCACGAATGGACTTATCTCGACAGCTTGAAAAATCCCACTGTTGCGAGTTGTCGGACAACTTATCCAACGCCTTGTATGCTTCATCCCCCGTCAGACTTAAGAATGCCCCTCATTCATAAACTCGATCATACTACGGTTAGGTTGAGTCAACCCTTGGTAGAAGAACTGAATGAGTCTCCACTTCTCATATCCATGTGGAGGGCATCTGATCAGTAACTCTTTGAAACGCTCCCAACTCTCAGAAAACTTCTCATCCTCCTCCTGAGTGAAAGAACTAATCTCCTTTCGGCACTCATTCACTCTAGACATTGGGAAAAACTTGTTATAGAACTTACTCAACAAGCTTTCCCATGATGTAATAGACCCGGGCGTGTTGGAATCCAACCATGACCTAGCTCTATCATGAAGAGATAAAGGGAAAAGTCTAAGATGGACCGACTCATCAGAGAAGTTCTGGAACTTGAATGTGGCACAAATATCTTTGAACTTCTTCACATAGTTGTAATGATTTTCAAGATCCAAGCCATGAAATGAGGGTAGAAGCTGGATAAGATGTGGCTTTAGATTAAAATGGGTAGCATTGGTTTGTGGCAACACTATACAGGAAGGGGAGTTAGTCACAACGGGTGCGAACAAATCCTTAAGGGATGTAGTGAAGTCCATGTTCCAAGCTCTAGGTTGCTCTCCATTCTCAAGTTGATTTATATTCCAAAAATTTTCTTGCATCTCAATTGTCTCTCTTTCAACAAGTGCTATCTTCTGTCTCCTAAGAGTTCTTTCTAATTCGGGATCTAAAGGTATTGACTCTAAGTTTAGGGATCTCCGACCAAGCATACACCAAACAAACAACACTAATATAAATTAACCAGTAGAAACAAAAGAATAAAATAAAATACAAATAACAAATAACAATAAGATAATATAAAATAAAATAAATGCAAAAACAGAAAACACAATACTCACAAAATGGGCCAACAAAAATTGGAAAAAAAATTTATATATTTATTTTTATTTTTTTATAAGCAATTGCAAATAAAAACACATAAACAAAAATAAAATTGCAAGAATAAAAATAAAACAAAAATTCTAACTAAACTAGTAGAAAAATAAAACCAATTCAGACAAAAATTTAATTTTCACAAACAAAACAATTCCCCGGCAACGGCGCCAAAAACTTGTTGTGAGTTTTAAATTACTTGCAAGCGCACGAGTCGTTTGCAATATAGTGTTGTGCAAGTGCGAGGTCGAATCCACAAGGAATTGCGCTGTGAAAATATTTTTATCTAAATTAAGCCTATTTTAACCTAGTTCCAAGTTTTGAATTGTCTTTTGCAAAACAAATATAAACTAAACTAAATTGATTTAAAACTAATAATAAAAACACTAAGGTTTCTGAATCCACCCCACCAAAGTTAAGCATATATCTTCATGTTCTAAAAATAGCCTATCAAAACATTCCATGAATCCAACTTAAAACAAAAAAACAACAAATATCCCAATTAAACCAAAAGCATCCAATGTATCCATTTTTAACAAATCACAAAGGAAATCCAATTTAATCAAAAACAATTTGATGTATCCATCAGATGAAACACATGGAATATCCAACATAACAATTTAAACGCAATCAATCATAAGATTTTACTCAAATAATCGACAGAACATTTATACTAAAAAAACATCAGAGTTGTATAAACAAATCTGAAACTATTATGCCAAACAATGGCGAGGCTTCATCTTCAACCTTAGTTGAAGATTTTAGCCACTCATAATCATGAAACTAGAGTTCATAATAAAAGTGCTAAACATTAAACTAAAAAAAGCAATAAATTAAAGCTGACTATACATGGGAGAAATTTCACTCGCTGTTGGGCGGCACTTCCCCTCGTGGTAGCAAAGCCTTTGGAGATCCACCAGAATGCTAGTAGAAGTCCTCCAAATTGCACCAAAATGGCACTTGGATTGCTCACTAAAGATGAAGTGAAGAGGGGCTTATATAGGGAAACATCACAAGTGCAATGTGTTTCCAATCCGATGTGGGATACTGCAGATTCCAGCTTTTTCTCTTTGATCTTTGTCTACTAAAACTGCCATAACTTTCTCTAAAAAAATCATTTTATTTATCCGTAAAATTTCCCAGAAAATAGACATCCGGATCTTTCCAAACATATATGGCTCATCTCCTGGTTCTTCTTGAATCAATACGGTTAAATCCTCAAAAATGGATGATATGTCACGCTGAAATCATGCACAGCCTGACCTTTGTCTACTAAAACTGCAATAACTTTCTCTAGAAAAATCATTTTATTGATCCGTAAAATTCTCCAAAAAATAGACATCCGGATCTTTCCAAGCATATATGTCTCATCTCCTGGTTCTTCCTGAATCAATACAGTTTAATCCTCAAAAATGGTTGATCTGTACGAGCAATTCTGGCAATTTAGTGAAACTCCTTTCCAAGCTTGTAAACCTGTAAAACAACGAAAAACAACTCAAAGTAACAAATTCCTAAGCTAACAAATGTAAATTAAGTGGCCAAAATATGCAATATTTGGCGCTCATCGTCAATCGAGCAACAATTCTTTCAATCATTTCAATTTAATACAAACATAAAATTTTAAATACAATAAATCCTTTAATACAAATTATCAACTCTAAATTTTTACAAAAGACACAATGAAAAGGAAAAACTCTTTTAAGTACTTCTAACTCAAACGTCTTTTACATATACTAAACTAAAAGCAAAACTTAAACTCCCAATGAGACACAACAATGAGGATACCATGGATGATGACCTTACTAAGATCTTCCATCAACCTTGACCACAAATCTTTCGCTGACTTTCCCGAAATGTTAATAAAAGGAGGAGGGTGAGCTAAAAAGCTCAGTGGATAAAACATCTTACTAAGAGTAATCGTTTTAGGGACATTCTTTTTAATTTCCAATTCTTATCATATATGTTATAAGTGGATATAGGTGTAAAATGACTTACATTTTTTAGATTTCTCAAAGGAGAGTCTAATCTTTAGAAAAGTAAATATTTATTATATAAATACGTTCTTACCATAACATTTGTGTAAACTATTTATTTATAACTTTCATCTCCTTATATATTCTTACCATATCATAAGAAATTATCAACCACATGTATTTCATTTAATAAGTCACATCGTATGCCTTTCATAGGCCAAAAATCAAATACCCTTCGTGAGCCAAACACAAAACATCTTCATGGATCAAACACAAAGTTTGCCTCTCATAGGCTAAGTATAACTCGTGCCACTCATGGCCAAATATAATTCATGCCTCTCATGAGCCAAACATAATTCATGCTTCTCATGGGCCAAACATAATTTTCACCAACCATCAATGGAAGAATGCAATGCGAGTTCACTTCTTTATTCACTTATCTTCATTCCAATTTCAATTCATTTTTATTTGCCTCCCATGGTCTAATCATATGTAATTGGGACGTCTCCACATATAAATAATTTGGATCCCCTCCCTACCCCATACTAGGCGAGGCCCTAATGTCAAAACAATTTGGATCTCCTTCCTACCCCTTACTAGGTGAAGTCCTTACATTTAAAAATCAAATTAGATCTCCTCCTTACCCCTTACTAGGTGAAGTCCATACATTTAAAATCAAATGCGATTATTTAAAATCATAATCCAAACAAATCTTCAATCAAGCATCCATCAACTTCTCACATAATTAATTTCATAACTTATATAAATCATATCACTTCATATATGTATGTATAAACAATTCTCATTTCTATATCGTTTATACTTCAACAACCTTTCGATTTTATAGTCATTGTTGGAAATCACCTTGACAAGATGCCCAGGTGGTGATCTTCCAAACAACCAAGTCTAGAATGGCTTGTAGAAAGAATTTCAGCAATCGAATACAAGAACAGAAAATCAAAGAAAGAAAAATGACAAGCAATTTGTTATCGAAGTTTGGCAATGTGCCTCCGTCCCCGTGAGTTCCTCTGAACTCTTTGCACTAAATCAATGGTTCTTTACAATTCAGCAACCTCCTTTAAGAAACCTCAAGTTCTTGAAAAAACCAAGAAGAGAACGAGAAAGTGATAGACCTATTACAATGCTTCCTATCAATTCTCTACTACCCTCTCTTCTTTACAACCAGCCTCTCTACAATGAGTCCCTCTTGTATGTCTGTGTCTTTGCACTCTCACACAATTCTCTCATTCACACATATGTCTCATAAGTTACATCATCACATTCTTGTATCTTTTTTTTTTTTTGAGATTGAACCTAGGTGACCCTTTATATAGTGCACCAACTTCTTGTCCAATCTTGTGTGTCATTCTCCACCCTTAGATCTTGATGACCACTTAACAATGGCCCTCCATCAATCCTAAGTGGTGCTATGTGTTTTAACCTTGCATTCACACACCTAAGAGAAGGCTAAAGCATGCTGTCCATGTGTGCCGGCCAAAGCTGCAGCTTTGAGTTTCTGTCCCTTGTGCCATTCTTGCCAGGTTCCAGTGCTGCAGCTTGGAGTTGCTGTCCCCTTCACACAACACCCTTCTGCTTGTGTGTAGAAGTGCGCACACTAGTGCGCATGGCCTTCCCTTGCTCTAAAATGAAGCACACATATGTGTGCAGCCTTTTAACTTGCTGAACTTTGATCATCCACCTTTGGTTTAGACTTTAACCATCTTTGAACCATACTTGGACCTGTTCAAACCTTAACCATGTTTGAACCATGTTTAAACCTTAGACAAATACCAACAATCTCTACCTTTGTCTAAGCGTTTAAACCCGAACCATTATGCAGAGACCTTCGGGATCCAAACTCATCTTGAGTCATCAATCAACCGACTCCAATCCTAAGAAGTCCAAGGCAATGATTGGACCTTCTTAGAGGTAGAACCTTGGTGCCTAAATCTGCAGGACTTTCCTCCGTGGTATTCTTGTCAACATGAATGCATCCTTTCGTACCATTTTTCGAAATGTAATGATACCAAACATCCATATGCTTCGTCCCCTCATGGAACATCGGATTCCTCCATAAGTGCCCCTCACTTTGGCTATCTGAATACACCACAACCTACTCTTTTAGGACCTCCAACTCGTCCAACAACCCTTTGCACCCCATAACCTCCTTTATGGCTTCCATAGCCGCTATGTATTCTGCCCTGGTTGTTATGAGTGCTACCATTGGCTGCCACTGAGCCTTCAAATACCTCAGCAACCACTTCATCCCAAGCCAATGCTTCTTTCTGGGATTACTCATAAATTTGCTGAAAACACCCATTGCCCAAGAAACCCTCAACCGGTTTCTCTCCTTTTCTTGGATTCTACACATCCCAAGGATCTTTTGTGTAAGGCTGAGATCCTTCCTCTCGAACTCCTCACTGAGTTGAGATGTAAACCTTTCCATCCTCTTCCTGCTGTTCCAAACCAATAGCCCATTAGTGACATAGGTGAGGATACTCACCATCTTCTCCACCTTATGTCCAGGTGAGAACGTTTCTGTGAAACCTATGTCTTCTTTTCTTGTGAACCCATTCGCCACCAGCCTAGCCTTGTTCCGAACTTCATCTCCTGGAGGGTACCTTTCTTTGACCTTGTAAGTCCACTTACAATCCACAACTCTCTGATTTCCCGGAATGTGCACCAATTCCCAGAAGTTGTTCTTCCTCAAAGAATCCATTTCTTTCTCCATAGCTAGCTTCGATCTTGGCGAATCCTTACATCCCATGTAAGTCTCTTGTTCACTCATCCCTCCTTTTGTCCAAGGAGTTGCTGCATCCGCAGCATCCATAAACCCATATCTTGAAGGTGGTCCGACCAGCCTTCCTTCCCAGTCTCTTGTGAGCTGATAGTCCTTCCGACTTGCTGCATCAACCTCTTCTAGTTCAACCTCCTCTTGAGTGCCCTGAGCATGGCCTTCATCCAAGGGCTCTACCTGGTCCGAACCCTCTTGCCTTTCTTGCTCTACCTGAATTGAATCTTCCTTGATGCTATGCTCCACAAGAACCAAACTGGTTTGCTCACTAGCCCCTGCAGGGTTAGTTTTCTCCAAGTAGGGAAATAATAATTCATTAAAATTAACATCCCTACTTATAATGAGTTTCAATCCTTCTTTCTCTAAGGACCACAACCTATACCCCTTAGCCCCTTCCCCTTATCCTAGAAACACACACTTTCTAGATCCTGGGCTAAGTCTATCATCCTTTTGTTGTGCATACACAGTACACCCAAAAGTCCTAAGGTTGTCCAACTCAGGGGGTTTTCCACTCCACATCTCCATGGGAGTCTTTTGGGACACAATCCTAGAGGGTGATCTATTTACCAAGTATGCAACTGTAGCCACAGCTTCCCCCCAAAAACATTCGGGTAATCCGGATCCATTTAACATACACCTAACCTTTTCCATAAGGGTCTTATTCATCCACTCAGCAACTCCGCTTTGCTGAGGGGTTTCCACAACCATCCTATGTCTTAGAATCCCATTTAACCTACAAAATTGATCAAGTTCTTGGTTAAAAATTTCTAAGCCAGTATCGGTTCTTATCCCCTTAACTACTCTACCTATTTGAGTCTCAACCAGCCCTTTCCACACCACTAACTTATTCAAGGCATCCGATTTATTTCTAACCAAATAAACTCACACTCTTCTTGAATAATCATCAATTAATGACAGAAAGTAAAAGTTACCTCCCTGTGTTGGTGTCCTTGCTAGTCCCCAAAGGTCCGCATGAATATAGTCAAGAATGCCCTTAGACTTGTGCACTCCGGTGTTGAAGCTGACCCGGTGTTGCTTCTCCAGAACACAACACTCGCAGAAATCAAGTTCCTCTACTTTGTCTCCACCAAGTAGACCATCCTTGCTGAGAACTTGCAGGCCCTCTTCGATCATATATCCCAAACGAGTGTGCCAAAGGGCTGCCCTATCCATCTCAGCCATCAAGCTTGCTGCTTGATCATTGATTTTGGTCTCTCCGATCATCTCATAGAGTCCATCGTTTCTTGCTGCCTTGATCACTACCAAAGATCCTTTGGCTACCTTGATCTTTCCTCCCTCTATTTTGCATGTGTATCTCATGGAATCCAGCTGTCCCAATGAGATCAAATTCCTCCTCAAATCCGGGAGATACCTCACATTTTCCAGCAGCCTTGTCATTCCATCAAACATCTTCACCTGGATGTCTCCTATGCCTCTCACTCGGTAAGAAATATCATTCCCCAAGAAAACCCTTTCATCATTGGTTTGCTTGAAATTCTTGAACCAACTCCGGTGAGGGCACATGTGATGAGTGCACCCGGTGTCCAAGATCCATTTCCTACTGCCTTCTTGCCCCTTGCTCACACCCGAGCACACAACAAGAACATCATCATCTTGCTGTTCTATTTTCGCAACCAAAGCCTCTCCATTTTTGGTATGACTTCTTCCTCTATCCCTTGTCATCTTCTTGCAATCTTTCTTGACATGACCGTTCTTATGGCAGTAGTAGCAGCTCTTCCCTCCAAATCTCAGTTTGGAATGCATTCTCCCATGGCTTTCTCATCTACCTCTGTCCCGGTAGTAGCCATGCATGCTGTTGTGCACTCTCCTATGGCTCTCTCCTCTACCTCTGTCCCGGTAGTAAACATGCATGCTGCCATACCAAGTTGCTAGCCTTCTTTTAAAGAACAATCCTTTACCACTTGATGCACTCCTTATCTTGGCATCAAGATCATCTTGCAATTCTTTCTTAGGATCAAATTTAAAAGCAAAGATTCGTTTACGAAGATACCTCTTATTAGGGAGAGTCTTGGCAAGAAATAACTCATCTAGTTTCTTCCATATTGCAGCTGGATCTTCTGAGTCTCCGTACTCCCTTGTGACATTATCCGACATGTGCAAGAAAATGGTGTTGTAAGCCATCTTCTTCATCTCAATCCGTTGGTCCTCCATGGTACTTACTGGAAAAGCATCATCTTCTCCAAGAACCAAGTCAACTTTCTGTTGCACTAGAACCTCCTTGATCTTCCGCTTCCAAAGGGCAAAGTCTCCATTTCCATCAAACTTCTCAATACCGAAATTTGAAGCCATCTTTTGCGGACAAGATCCCTGATTTATGCACTACCCACAAATGCTTTCTTCAACCTCAAGAACACAGATCGAAGATGGATCTTAACACCGTTCTTTACTCAACATTCAAGAACACGATCAGATCTTGATCTTTACACCGTTCTTGAATCACCCAAGAAGTTTAATCTTTGATTCTTGGAGTCTTGGCTCCATACTTTCTACTTCTTGCTTCGATAACCAGCTGTGTAGCTCTGATTCTACTAACCAAAGCTCTGATACCACTGTTGGAAATCACCTTGACAAGATGCCCAGGTGGTGATCTTCCAAACACCCAAGTCTAGAATGACTTGTAGAAAGAATTTCAACAATCGAACACAAGAACATAAAATCAAAGAAAGAAAGAAGACAAGCAATTTGTTATCGAGGTTCGGCAATGTGCCTACATCCCCGTGAGTTCCTCTGAACTCTCTGCACTAAATCAATGGTTCTTTACAATTCAGCAACCCCCTTCAAGAAACCTCAAATTCTTGAAGAAACCAAGAAGAGAACGAGAAAGTGATAGACCTATTACAATGCTTCCTATCAATTCTCTACTACCCTCTCTTCTTTACAACCAGCCTCTCTACAATGAGTCCCTCTTGTATGTCTGTATCTTTGCACTCTCACACAATTCTCTCATTCACACACATGTCTCACAAGTTACATCATCACATTCTTGTGTCTTTTTTTTTTTTTTGTTGAGATTGAACCTAGGTGACCCTTTATATAGTGCACCAACTTCTTGTCCAATCTTGTGTGTCATTCTCCACCCTTAGATCTTGATGACCACTTAACCATGGCCATCCATCAATCCTAAGTGGTGCTGTGCATTTTAACCTTGCATTCACGCACCTAAGAGAAGGCTAAAGCATGCTGTCCATGTGTGCCGGCCAAAGCTGCAGCGCCGCGCTCCAGCTTTGAGTTTCTGTCCTTTGTGCCATTCTTGCCAGGTTCTAGCGCTGCAGCTTGGAGTTGCTGTCCCCTTCACACAACACCCTTCTGCTTGTGTGCAGAAGTGCGCACACTAGTGCGCATGGCCTTCCCTTGCTCCAAAATGAAGCACACATATGTGTGCAGCCTTCTAACTTGCTGAACTTTGATCCTCCACCTTTGGTTTAGACTTTAACCATCTACGAACCATACTTGGTCCTGTTCAAACCTTAACCATGTTTGAACCATGTTTAAACCTTAGACAAATACCAACAGTCATCAACTCAAATAGTATATTGTTCATACAAGAGAGGTTATACCAAGAAGCTTATAGAATCAATCATATATATATATATATATAGACACACACACACACACACACGCACATGTCTATGTTTATACTTACATACTAAGTACTTATTTTCAATAGTTTTGGATTATGGTTCCAATCACTATGCCCATTATATTCTCATACGTCCTTCATTATATATTATCATTAAACCTCAAACTCTATGTACGCATCAATCTAGACATACTAATATTTATGATTTCATAACCAAGTTATATTGTATACCTTTAAATCTTTTACATATTATTGAACATGCTATAGCGCTTACTAAAAGCATATTTCATATGAAAACACCTTAAACTTAGAAATCCATCACAAAATCATTTTCATTAAAAACAACTTTCTTATCAAGCAAACTTTTCCATTCAAGCTACTAAAACTTCAAATCTTAGAGTAATAAATAAGTTTAATGCTTTAAAAGTAAAGATGAACAAGATTTACCTTAAGGTTGACAAGAAATTCTCATCATTTCCTTTCTCTTCCCTTCATTATTTCCCTCTTTCTCTCATTTTCTCTTTCTCTCTTTTTCTCTTTAGGTTTCTAGAGATTTCCAGCACTTGTTGGATTTCTCCCTCTCCTTAATACCCTATTTATAGCCCAACTCTCCACTAATTGCACAATAGTCCTTGTAGTTTACTTCCTTTTCTATTTTCACCACACAACTTTCCAAATTTTTGTTTTTGTTTAGTTCCACTTATTATTCCTCAAAAGTTCTACAAAATTTCAAATGACAACTATTTTAAATACTCGGTCCTTAGTTATTTACTTGTCCCCAAGTTCCATAAACTCAAGTACAACAGAAAAAAAAAATTAGCTCAAAACTGGACAAGTGATGCCAATAACACACCGAAGTGAAACTCCATGACTTCTAATATTATAAATAAAACACTAGGCTCTACAAACATAATCTTCAATCTTGACTCTATAGTAGGTTATGCATGTAAAGGTATGCCTACATGGTAATCCACTCAAATCCTAATGCTGGCATGTATATGTTTTCTTTCTAAGGTTAACATTAAAGGTCAGGCCTTTATCAGCAACATTGTACCCATTTCTACCAGCTGGTGTCAGTGAGCAATACATTATGGATCTCTTAATTTTCTCAATTTTCTGGAGTACTTTTGGAACAATCTCATGGACCCAAACCGTTTTCCATCCCATGTTTGTGATGAATTCTTGCCATTACCTCCATCTTAATTCCTTTTAGAAGGGTTAGAATTGGTTTCTCTCTTAGCTCACCCACCCAATTGTTGAATGATTCACTCATGTTGTTAGTAACATGGTCACTTTTTAAGTTAGGAAAGCAAGCATGCCTAGCCCAAGTCATTTTTGGGATGGTTGTCAACCATTCATGAGCAGCCTTAGAGTGCTTTTCTAGATCCTTTATTACATCTAAAAATCTCACCTCACTATATGCATTTGCAGCCATCCAAAAGTCTCGTTTCAGTTGTACACCATGAAATTGTCTTTTGAAGTTTTTGTAAAGATGCCTACAACAATGCCTATGAATGGCATTAGGCATCAACTCATTAATAGCTTCCCAAAGTCCTTTTGCACATAGAAACAATGGAAACTATATTAGTGGATAAGTAAACAATTAAGAAAATAAATAAGCTTAAATATTATAAGATTGTAAACACATTTAACATGTACCTTATGTCTATTTGACATCAAGAGAGCACGTCTGAGGCCATACTTGCCTAAAAAACACTCAAGTCAGTATCCCTCGGCCTTAAGTAAATTAAAGTGAAAAAGGAAAAAATTAAAGAGTTACCTTGGAGACTAGCTCCTCTACCATCCTGGTAAGAGCTTCTATAGGTTGGTTTCCTAGCATGACCATATCCCGAGGAGGAATTCCACTGACCAAGTGCTCTCTAGCAACTTTGGCACTCCTATAGACTGAATCAGTGGTCTTCAGGCACCAATTAGGCCTTAGAACCTCAAAAGGCACTGTTTGAGTAGAATGAGACACGAGTCCAGACACTTGAGGTCTAAAAAGAGGAGGAGTGGAATCGTTGATTTGGATAGGTGCTGGATGAGGGGGATGAACAGGTGCTAGAGGAAAGAGAGGGTTTTGATGCTGCTCTTCAATGGCCCCTCTCTTCTCCGAGAGTTGACCCTCTTCACGAGCCCTCATAAGCCTATTATTTTTTGCTCTCTTTGCATCCTTTCGAGCTTCAGCCAAAGCATCCATCTCTACACAAAATAGAAAAAAAAGGATGAGTCTGAGTAGTAAGTAAAAGAGACTAATAAAAGAAAAAGTTCAAGCCTATACCTCCCTTTAGGCCCTCTGGGCAGAGTCCAAGACTACCTAGTGTCGAGTTGTCACTTAGAACAACAACGTCTATGGCTCCATCAGCCATATCTATTACTTTATTCTCCTCAGGATTCAAGAGGTGTGGTTTCCTATTGGGCCTCAAAAGGTCAAAGTCCCACTTAGTCGAAACTCCGAAGCTCTCATCACTTTAGATATAATTTTTTTTCTTCCATAGCTTGATGGAAGCGGGTTTCTTTTCCAACGATACTTTCTTGGCCCTCGAGCTAATCACTACCTAGCCATACTTCGAATGACGGTTGACTTAGCATAGGGCCTTAAAAATGTTGATGTTCATCAACCCTTGTACCTTTGTACAAATGTAAATAAAGGCCACCAACAGACGTATGAAATTAGGTACTAACTGGCAGAGGGCTATACCATAATGGTTTAGGATGAAACGAAAGAAGTGGAGCATGGGGAACCTAAGTTCAGCCTTTAAGGAATGAGTATAGATGTTGTGAGTTTTAATTTACTCGCAAGCGCACGAGTCATTTGCAGTATAGTGTTGTGCAAGTGCGAGGTCGAATCCACAGGAAATTGCGTTTGTGAAAATATATTTTTAATCTAAACTAACTCTATTTTAACCTAGTTCCAAATTTCATAATGATATTGCAAAATAAATTAAAACTAAATTAAATTGATTTAAAAACTAGTAATAAAAAGCACTAAGGTTTCCGAATCCACCCCACCGAAGTTAAGCATACATGTTCTAAAAATATAGCCTATCAAAACATTCAATGAATCCAACTATAAGACAAAAAACAAAGAATATCCCAACTAAACCAAAAGCACCCGATGTATCCGCTCTTAACAAATCACAAAGGGAATCCAATTTAATCGAAAAGCATTCAATGTATCCATCAGATGAAACACAAAGAAAATCCAATAGACAATTTAAACTCAATCAATTATAAGATTAACTCAAATAATTGACAGAACATTTATACTAAAAATTGTCAGATTTGTACAAGCAAATCTGAACTACTACGCCAAACAACGGCGGGGCTTCATCTTCAACCTTAGCTGAAGAGTCTAGCCGCTCATAACTATAAAACTATAATAACAAGTGCTAAACATTTAAACTAAAACAACTGAATATAAAGAAATAAATAAACAACTTTACATGGGAGAAATTCCACTCGCTGACGGGCGGCGCTTCCCCTCGTGATAGCGATGCCTTCGGGATCCACCAGAATGCTGGCGGACATCCACCGGTAAACACCAAAGTGGCTCAGGAATTGTACCCTGGATTATGAAGCCAGATGGTGCTTATATAGGAGAAGACCCGGAGTAATGTGGCTTTCAGAAACAATGTGGGATACTGGCCCGTGTGCGCTCGATCGCAGTGTGGTGCGATCGATCGTAGGTACGATCGATCGCATGTCTTGTGCGCACGATCTCATGTGTGCTCGATCGCATGTCTGCTACGATCGAGCGCAGATGCACTGAACTTCAAATATTTCGATGTGGGATGTTGACCTTGCGCTCGTTCATAGGCAGGTGCGCTCGATCGCATATCTGTTGCGATCGAGCACAATGTCTCCAGAAGCTTCAAATCAACCTGAAATGCTTCATTTTCTCCACAAAGCTGTAAAAACACACAAAACACAAGAAAAACGTAAAATAAAGTAAAATAATACTAACTAAGAGCATAACAAATATAAGTTAAGGGTCTAAAATATGCAATATTTAAGACTCATCAAATACCCCCAAACTTATATTTTGCTAGTCCCTTAGCAAAACAAAATAAAAGACTCAATGAAAAACAAAGAACATAAAGATAAAGTCAACACTCATGGTATCCAAAAATTTAAGGAGCACACATCACCATGATATTCATTCATAAGCAAGCTTAAAAAGGTAAACCCATCTTCGCAATGAATAGAAATGTTAAAATCTAATTACTTACAAAAGGCAGGATAAGGCATCACAAGCTTGAATCAGTGTAAGGTGAATTAGCATATAAAAATGAAGCTTCCAAGTAACTCTAATGTGTAAGGTCTCCATGTCTCAAGATTCACCGAATTTTCCATCAAAAATGAACGAAAAGGCATAGTTTTTATTTTATTTTTTTTTCTTTTTATTATTTTTTTTTAACAATAATAAGGCACGACTATGTTTAGTTCCCTTAAGCTTTCTAATTGACCCATATAGCGAGTGTTGAGTCAATGACTCCCAAACCAGGTGGTTTTAGGGCATTAGGTGTAAAGACACCCCTAAGGACTTACTAACTCGAGTCAAAAAGGCTACGAAATTAAACCGACCTTAATATTACCAAGCAAAATTCCACCTTTTGACGTGAACACTCACTGCTTACTGAGGCAAGAGGTCCAGTTACTCAGCGGAAAGTTTTAGTAAATTTTTTTTTTTTTTTTAATTTTCCTATGCCCAAGAGTTCATCCAACAAGTCATCCAGTTTCAGTTAAGATAAGGAAAAATACACATTAAAATCACGTGTCATACCTCACATAATTTGTGCTAATGTGCTCGTGTTATATTGGATCAAACATGTGAATTCTCAAAATGCCTAAAGTAACTAAATTTTAAAAATTTATCACCAGATCATGTGTTCAAAATGTTAAGCTCACCAATGAAATCACATCACAGAAAATGTTTAGATCAACTAAAATTTCACGATAACATGAGCATGCATTTATCTCTATGACGAAAAGACAACAAATTAGGACAAAGTGTGTGATGTGTCTCCCATACCCCCAAACTTAAATTACACATTGACCCCAATGTGTGACTAATATGAAAAGAGCTGACCTGAGATATGGAGAACTATCTGGACCGGTATGGCTCATAGCATACCCCCAAACTTGAATTGAAGTACGCTTTGTCCCTGAAAAAATAAAAACTGGAAAACAAAAAATACTGGAAACAAACATTAATCATAAAAATGCAAAACAATAAATAAACAAAAGAAAAGATAAGCTGAGGGGTGCCTCCCATGAGCGCTAAGTTTAACGTCTTCAGCCAGACTCTCCCTAGAATACTACACTCAATCTGAGTAACTAGGATCCTCCAACAGTATCGTCTCAATGTCCGGACTCCTCAACTCTAAGAATGGTTTTAGCCTCTGTCCATTTACCTTGAAAGTATTACCATTCTTAGGATCCTCAATCTCGATGGCCCCATGAGGAAAAACCGATCGAATAATGAATGGGCCTGACCATCGGGATTTGAGCTTGCCTGGAAAAAGATGCAGGCGCGAATTATAAAGAAGAACTCTCTGACCCGGCTCAAAAGCTCGTCTCAAAATATTTTGGTCATGAGTCTTCTTCATTTGTGCTTTGTATGATCGGGCACACTCATACGCATCATTCCGCAGCTCCTCCAATTCATTGAGTTGGAGCTTCCGTTGTGAGCCAGCCTTAGAAAGATTGAAATTTAGTTGCTTGACAGCCCAATACGCACGATGCTCTAATTCAACCGGAAGGTGACATGCCTTTCCATATACAATGCGATAGGGGGACATGCCAATTGGCGTCTTGAACGCTGTCCGATATGCCCACAGTGCATCCGTCAATCACAGAGACCAATCCTTTCTAGTAGGGTTCACAGTCTTTTCCAAAATATGTTTGATCTCGCGATTTGAGATTTCCACTGGACCACTTATCTGTGGGTGATATGGGGGTGGCAACTTTGTGCGTGATACAATATTTCTTCATCAACTGCTCAAAGATCTTGTTGCAAAAGTGCTTACCTCCATCACTTATGATTGCTCGATGTGTACCAAAACGAGCAAAAATAGTGTCTTTCAAGAACTGGACCACAACTCTGTGGTCATTGGTCTTGCACGCAACGGCCTCCACCCACTTGGACAGATAGTCCACAGCAACTAGAATGTATAAGTAGCCAAAGGAGTTTGGGAATGGTCCCATGAAATCAATGCCCCACACACCAAAAATCTCAACAATCAGAATAGGGTTGAGGGGCATCATATTTCTCCTAGAAAGACTCCATAGCTTTTGGCAACACTCACAAGATATACAGTAGGTGTGAGAGTCCCGGAACAGGGTAGGCCAATAAAATCCACACTGCAAAATCTTTGCAGCGGTCTTTTTAGCACTAAAATGGCCTCCACATTCATGATCATGACAAAAGGCGATGACATTAGATTGGTCATGCTCAGGAATACATCGTCTAATGATCTGATCAGGACAATACTTGAACAGGTAAGGATCGTCCCAGAAAAAGTGTTTTACCATGGCCAAAAATTTTGATTTATCTTGTCTCCCCCAATGCAAGGGCATGTATCCGGTGACAAGATAGTTCACTATGTCAGCAAACCATGGTGCGGGACTGTGAGCAATGTGCATCAATTGCTCATCAGGAAAGGTCTCAGAAATGGGAGTGGCAGCCTCACTGAATTCCACAATCAATCTAGATAAATGGTCCGCCACCACATTTTCTGAACCTTTCTTATCCCGAATCTCAATGTCGAACTCTTGAAGTAGCAAGATCCATCGGATAAGACGAGATTTAGCATCTTTTTTAGAGAAAAGATACTTCAATGCAGCATGGTCCGAGTAGATAATGACTTTAGATCCTAACAAGTAGGATCTGAACTTGTCTAATGCAAAAACGACTGCAAGCAACTCCTTCTCAGTGGTAGAGTAATTGAGTTGTGCGTCGTTTAGAGTTCGACTTGCATAATAGATAGCATGGGGAAGTTTATCAACACGCTGCCCCAAAACAACTCCAACAGCATAGTCTGATGCGTCACACATAATCTCAAAAGGCACATCCCAGTTAGGTGGCTGAATAATGGGTGTGGACGTCAGAATTTTCTTCAGATCCCCAAATGCTTTCTTACAATCCTCATCAAATAGAAATGGGGCATCTTTTTGCAACAACTTGCACAAGGGCCTGGCGATCTTGCTGAAATTCTGGATAAATTGCCTATAGAAACGTACATGGCCCAGAAAAAATCGAACCTCTTTCACCGTACGTGGGGGTGGAAGGCTGGAAATCAAATCCACCTTCGCTTTGTCGACCTCAATCCCTCGATGAGATATGATATGCCCTAGTACAATTCCTTGCTTAACCATAAAATGGCACTTCTCCCAATTAAGCACCAGGTTCTTCTCCTTGCACCGTACCAAAACCAAAGAGAGACGGTGCAGGCACTCCTCAAATGTTGAACCGAAGATGGAGAAGTCGTCCATGAAAATCTCCAAGAACCGCTCTACCATGTCAGAGAATATACTGACCATGCACCGCTGAAAAGTGGCGGGTGCATTGCATAACCCAAAGGGCATGCGACGGTAGGCAAAGGTCCCAAAAGGACAGGTAAATGTCGTCTTCTCCTGATCTTCGGGGTCCACGGGGACCTGGTTATATCCAGAATAACCATCCAAAAAGCAATAATACTCGTGCCCAGCCAAACGCTCCACCATCTGATCAATAAATGGAAGTGGAAAGTGATCCTTCCTTGTGGCAATGTTTAGCTTACGGTAGTCTATACACACTCTCCACCCAGACTGCACACGAGTTGGCACCAACTCGTCGTCCTTATTCTTTACTACCGTTAATCCAGCTCGCTTGGGCACGACATGAATAGGGCTCACCCACTTGCTATCAGAGATGGGATAAATGATCCCTGCATCTAACAGCTTAATAACCTCTGCTCTCACAACCTCTTGCATAGCAGGGTTGAGCCTTCTTTGCGGCTCCCTCGATGGCTTAGCATCTTCCTCCAAGTGTATCCTGTGCATCACCACCGAGGGGCTGATTCCCTTAATATCCTCAATGGTCCAGCCGATAGCTTCCTTGTGCTCTCTTAAAACATCTAATAATTTCTCCTCTTGAGCTTCTCTCAAATCTGAAGCTATTATCACATGCAAACAGTATGCTGGACCCAGGAACTTATACTTAAGATTATCCGGTAAAGGCTTAAGTTCCTTCTGTTTAGGGTCGGGTGACACCTTCTCCTCATCCTCCTTGCTTTCTTGAGGATCAGACTCCAAAATGGCATTTACTTCCTCGAGTAACTTATCTAAACCCAAGTCATCTCCAAAGTGAGCAAAGCATGCCTCCATGGGATCCTCAATGCTTGATTCATCCACAGTATCCTCGAGAATCTCCTCTATCAAGCATACATCTCTCATTTCATCATATTCCAGTGGTTGCCTAGTGATAAGAGTCATAAAATGCATCTAAACAATACTTAATTGTTAACACTTTAGGGTTAATCTCAGTCGTAATCGCACTTTTAAATGTTGATAACTCTAAAGTGTTATTAATAAATCATTGACTTAATTCGATGCATTTTCAGGTGCGTTGAGTACAAAAGAGATGATAAAGCGATCCATGTTTAAAGCACCAAAAGATCTTGGGTGTCGGTGCTCGTTTTTGTCCAAGGTTTAGACATTTCCAAAAATGATTTAAAGATAATTAAAAGTCTAAACCAAGGTTGGAGCAATAAAGTACATTGAGTTGAAAGACTGCACACAAGTGTGTGCATCACTTTGGAACAAGTTAAGGGTAGGCACACTAATGTGTGCACTTCTGCATACAAGCTGAAGGTGCTTCACTGAATTGCCAGAATTTCCTGTACAGATCAATCAACTTTGCAGATTAAACTGTATTGATGTAAGAAGAACCAGGAGATGAGCTATATATGCCTAGAAAGATCCGGAAGTCTATTTTCTGGAGAATTTTACAGTTCGGAAAAAGGATTTTTCTAGTGAAAGTTATGGCCGGTTTAGCAAAAAACAGTTCAAGGCCTCCAGAACAATGCCCAGCGCCTCACCTCTCACTGTCCAGCGCCCCAGCGCCTAGGCGCCCATGAGCCAGCGCCTAGGCGCCCAAGAACCAGCGCCTAGGCGCCCATGAGCCAGTGCCTAGGCGCCCAAGAACCAGCGCCTAGGCGCCCATGAACCAGCGCCTAGGCGCCCACGAACCAGCGCCTAGGCGCCCACGAACCAGCGCCGCGCCCCTCAGCCATCAGCGCCGCGCCCCTCGCCAGCTGCACCTTTACTTTCCAGCGCCCAGGCGCACACTTGGACACGCGCACATGCTGCTGGACCCACCTTCACGTTCCAGCCTTCACTTTCCAGCGCCCGGGCGCACGCTCAGACAAAGCCAGCAGCGCGCACATGCTGCTGGACCACCTTCACATTCCAGCTTTCACTTTCCAGCAGTGCGCATATGGACTCCAATTCAGGCTCAAATTAGAGCTGTGCAAAGACAGCTCTCCCTCGTGGGCTATAAATATGTGCTTAAGGTTTGCAGCCAAAGAGAGCTCGGGGAGAAAAATAAAGACAGTTTTTGATAGATAAAAGTTGAAGAAGTTTTTAGCATTTCGTTTAAGTTTTCGTAAGTTGGAAATCAAGGAGAGAACATCCACATTGTTCTTCCGCCTTGAGCTCCATGGCCAAGAAATCAAGGGGAGAACATCTATATTGTTTTTCTACCTTGAGTTTCATGGCTAACTAATCATCAAACAAGGGAAAGGGATGAATCCTTAGAGTTTTATTGTTCCTTATTTCCTGTTCTTGATTCATTTGTATGGACTTTTTGTTAAAACATTGTCTATGATTTACTCTTTGATTAATTAAGAAGGATTTGAGTTCATGTGATAGCTGTATTCTATATTCTTCTTCTTTTAGTTTCTTTCAATCCGGTGATTGCATCCTTCTACTCCACATAAGTCTAGTCAAGCTTTTCTTATGTCAAGTTGTTTGGATGTAATTGATTTCGGTATATTTATCTTATAGATCGGCCATTACTGTGATATCATTATTGCAATATATTGTCGTTTCTTGCTAATCTATAAGATAAATCATGTGTGCTTGAATTGAAATCAAAGAGTAATTTGTAGCAATTATATTAGAGATATAAATGTGCTTGATTGAATAATTTCCGATTGCCGGTTTAGGATGTGAAACTTGCAATTGAGATAAAAATTTGAATCAAGAGTGGAAATAGGGAACGAACCTAAGGAGGATTCCCGGAACCTTGTTATTTCTTATTTATATTCATCGTTATATTCGCACAATTCTTTTACACAATATTGCATTATCAAAACTCATATTCTCTCATCTAATCATTATCGTTAGTGTTAAAGTTTACACCTTCTTTCGTAATTAACTTGTTTCCCTGTGGAATCGACACCCCAAAACTATACTACAATAACCGCGTTATGTTTTGGGCGTAATCAAATTTTGGCGCCGTTGCCGGGGAAACGCGCTTAAGTACAAAGGAAGCTTGTCAACTTTAAGTAAAAACAAAAAAAAAATTATTAAAAAAAAAAAAAAATCGTAAATATTTTTCTTTTCAGCACTTTGTAAATACCGTAATACTGTTCTTTTACTTTTATTTTTTTTTTAATTTTCTTGTATTATTCTGTTTTATTTATTTGTTTATTATTCTGTTTTATTTATTTGTTTATTATTCTGCTTTATTTATTTATTTATTTAATTATTTATTATTCTGTTTTACATTTTTTATTTCCCCTCTAAATTAATTAGTGCATGCTTAAACCGAGAGATTCGCGAGGCAGATTCATTAGAGGACCCGAATTAGAGTCACTCTCTCCTTCCACGTCCGTTAGTGAAACCTCGCCTAGATCATACCATAGTGCACCCCCATCCGAGAATTTAGAGAATTTTGATAACATGGCCGACAATCACAATGAAAATATTGCTAGGACACTTAAAGACTATTTGCACCCTAGCCGAACGGCCACACCCTCTTGTATCATGTTCCCCCCTAATGCCCCACAAGCTGAGTTTAAGCCAGGCATGATACAACTGCTACCAACTTTCCATGGGTTTGAGAATGAAAGCCCCTACATCCACATTAGGGAATTCGAGGAAGTAGTAGCAACCTTCCAAAGTAGGGCTGATATGGTGGACACTGTCAGACTCCGGTTTTTCCCTTTTTCACTTAAGGAAAAAGCCAAGACTTGGTTGTACTCATTAAGGCCTAGGTCTATTGGTAGTTGGGATGAGATGACCCGAGTTTTCTTCCAAAAACACTTCCCAACCCATAAGACCAACAACCTTAAGAGACAAATCTCAAACTTTGCACAAAAAGAAAGTGAAACCCTATATCAAGTTTGGGAACGTTTTAAGGACCTTTTAAATTCTTGTCCACACCATGGGTATGAAAGTTGGCGGGTAGTCAGCTATTTCTATGATGGACTCCTAAGTAGGGAGAGGCAATTCATAGAAATGATGTGTAATGGGGATTTTCTTCAAAAAGATCCCGATCAAGCCATAGATTTCCTAGATGACCTATCAGAAAAAGCCCACACTTGGACAGGACCGAGTGCCATGGAAAGTACTAGGAGAAATCAACCCGCTGGAATCTACCAACTTAAGGAAGAGGATAGTGTTAAAGCCCGTTTAGAGGCTCTAACTAAGGAAATTGAAGCCTTAAAAACCAAGGATGTTAGAGCCCCCGAACCGGTTGCTAGGGTAGAGTCCCATGAACCCTGTTTTATGTGTAATGGGGTAGATCATGTACCAAAGGATTGTCCATCTTATTTGGAGATAAAGGGAGAGTGTAACTCCTTGGGTATCCCCTTTAGGAAACCTTACTCACCCTACTCTAACACTTACAATCCCGGTTGGAAGAATCACCCTAATTTCAGTTGGAAATCTGATGTGCAACCTCCTACCCAATCTAGCCCCCATTGGAGATCTGATATACAACCTCATCCCCACTCTAGTTCCCATTGGAGACCGGAAGCGACTTCATCTAGTGCACCACAACAATCTTTACCTTTGGAAGATGCTTTTAAGTCATTTTTGCAGGTACATGCCAAGAGTGCAGAAGAACAAGTCAAGATAAATCAACGGTTGCTAGAGGAGCAAAAGGGGATCAAAGAGGAGCAAAAGGAGATAAAAAGTCAACTCACCAAGTTGACTAGTTTCTTGACAATTCAAGAGCAAGGTCGGTTCCCTTCGCAACCACAACAAAATCCACGAGGACAACATATGGCACAAACCTCCGATCCTGAAAATCATAATGTTAAAGAAGTTAATGCCATGATCACCCGCAGTGGTAAGAAACTAGATGGACCCACTTTATCACCAAATCTGAGTCCCAACACCGTGAGCAACAAGGATGAAGCTCCCAAGGAACAAGATACTCATATCGACCCTTCACCAGTGCCTTTCCCTCAGGCACTCCTTAAGCCTAAGGAGAGGAATTCAGCATTAAAAGGTGAGATCCTTGAACAACTTCAGCATGTTAAAATTAACCTCCCTCTTCTTCATGTCATAAAACAGGTTCCCAACTATGCTAAAGTCATCAAGGATCTGTGCACACTGAAAATGAGGCACCATGTGAAGAAGACCGCATTCTTAACGGAGCAAGCAAGTGCGGTAATTGATAGCACGACACCGCCCAAATATAAAGATCCGGGCTGTCCAACGGTGGCTTGCCAAATTGGAAACAAATCTTGTGGGCAAGCATTGTTAGATTTAGGGGCTAGTGTGAACCTCATGCCATACTCCATCTACTTGCAGCTCGGTCTAGGTGAGATCAAACCAACCTCTGTGGTACTCCAATTAGCGGATCGATCGGTAAGAAAACCAAGAGGTATAGTAGAAGATGTTTTATTGCAAATTGACAAATTCTATTATCCTGTTGACTTCTTGGTTTTAGATACCATCTCTATTGTGAATACGGAGTCAAAAATTCCTTTGATACTTGGAAGACCATTCCTTGCCACCGCTAATGCCCTCATTAATTGTAGAAATGGCCTAATGACATTATCATTTGGAAATATGACTCTGGAGGTAAATGTTTTTCGAATGTCAAGGCAACCACATGAGGAGGATGAGTGTTTTGACACTTACATGATTGACGAGCTTATTTTGGAGGATGAATACATTAAGGACAATTCTAACTCTTTGGAATTCCTTCTTAATAATTTTGATTTTAATGATTCTTCTATATATCCTCATGCCGTTAATGTTGTTGATATTTCTGATAAGCCGCAGGGATTTATGAAGAAATCATGGCAGCCATGCTTTGAGGAGTTGCCTAGAGAAAGGGAGGCACCCAAACCCTCTTCCGAGGAGACACCAACGCCCAATTTAGCTCCGCTTCCCAAAGGACTCAAGCATGTTTTCTTAGGCCCAGGTGATACTTTTCCGGTCATTATTTCCTCTGAACTTAGTGATATACAATGTGATCAACTGCTGAAGTTGTTGAGAGAACATAAATCTGTATTAGGTTGGACCATGGCTGACATTAAGGGTGTAAGCCCCTTAATTTGTTCCCATAGGATTTACTTAGAAGAAGGATCTAACCCCCGTAGAGATCCACAAAGAAGATTAAACCCAACTATGAAAGAGGTAGTTAAGAAAGAAGTCTTAAAGCTGTTGGATGCAGGAATTATATATCCGATATCGGATAGTAAGTGGGTTAGTCCAACCCAAGTAGTTCCTAAGAAAGCTGGGGTTACTATGGTAGAAAATGAGAAGGGAGTACTAGTACCAACTAAGGTAGTGACCGGGTGGCGAATGTGCATAGACTATAGGAAACTTAATTCAGCCACTCGGAAAGATCATTTTCCTCTTCCATTCATAGATCAAATTTTGGAACGGGTGGCTGGCCATCCTTTCTATTGTTTTTTGGATGGATATTCAGGATACTACCAAATAGGGATTGCCCTAGAGGATCAAGAGAAGACCACTTTTACTTGTCCTTTTGGTACTTTTGCTTTTCGAAGGATGCCCTTTGGGTTATGTAATGCACCAGCTACTTTTCAAAGATGCATGATGAGTATTTTCAGCGACATGGTTGAAAAATGTGTAGAAGTGTATATGGATGATTTAACTGTGTTTGGAACTTCTTTTGATTCATGTTTATCTAATTTGAAAAATGTTTTGTGCAGGTGTGAAGAAAAAGGACTCGTGCTTAATTGGGAGAAGTGCCATTTTATGGTATCTTCTGGAATAGTCTTGGGCCACATAGTTTCTGAAAAAGGGATAGAAGTAGATAAAGCAAAAATTGAATTGATCTCTAAACTCCCCACTCCTAAGAATATTAAAGATGTGAGGTCTCTCTTAGGTCATGCTGGGTTCTATAGAAGGTTTATTCAAAATTTTAGTGCCATCTCTAGACCTCTATGTAGCCTTTTGACGAAGGATACCGAGTTTAAATGGAGCCTTGAATGTGAACAAGCCTTTAGGACATTGATTTCTAAGCTTACAACCGCCCCTATTATGCGATCACCAGATTTTACTTTGCCTTTTGAAATTATGTGTGATGCTAGTGACTATGCTGTAGGGGCTGTTTTAGGACAACGAAATGAGGGAAAACCATTTGCTGTCTATTATGCTAGTAGAACATTGAATCATTCTCAAATGATGTATACCACAACCGAGAAAGAATTACTAGCTGTAGTATTCGCATTGGATAAATTTCAATCTTATTTGATTGGTTCACCTATCACGATATTCACAGATCACTCCGCCCTAAAATTTCTTTTTTCAAAAACGGATGCTAAGGCCCGTTTGATACGTTGGATTCTGCTTTTGCAGGAATTTGACTTAACCATCAAAGACAAGAAGGGGGTGGAGAATGTTGTGGCGGACCATTTATCTCGCTTGGAATTCAAAAGTGAAACTGACCTCGTGCCCATTGGGGAGGCCTTTCCGGATGAAAACCTATTTGCTGTTCTTGGTCACACACCATGGTATGCCGACATTGCCAACTACTTAGTTTCCCGCCAAGTTCCATCTACATGGAGTGCACAAGACAAGCGTAAGTTTTTGGCTGAGGTGAAAAACTTCTACTGGAATGATCCTTATTTGTTTAAATATTGCCCTGATCAAATAATAAGGAGATGTATTCCAGATATGGAAGTTAACAGTGTGTTAACCTTTTGTCATACATATGCTTGCGGTGGCCATTTTTCTATCAAAAAGACAGCCGCAAAAATTTTGCAATGTGGTTTTTATTGGCCCACTTTATTCAAAGATGCTAATGAGTTTTGTAGATCATGTGACAGATGCCAAAGGTTAGGTTCGTTGTCCCGCCGTCATATGATGCCTCTCAACCCAATCCTAGTGATAGAAATCTTTGATTGTTGGGGGATCGATTTTATGGGACCATTCCCACCTTCCTTTGGGTATCTTTATATTTTGCTTGCTGTTGATTATGTTTCTAAATGGGTTGAAGCAATACCTAGCCGCACTAATGATAATACAGTTGTTGTTAAATTTTTAAAAGACCATATCTTATCTAGGTACGGTACTCCACGTGTTATCATTAGTGATCAAGGGTCACATTTTTGTAACCGTTCTTTTGAGGCTTTAATGCGCAGGTATGGAGTCACCCATAAGGTTTCTACAACATATCATCCACAAACTAATGGTCAAGCTGAATTAGCAAATAGGGAGATTAAGCGGATACTTGAGAAAACGGTGAATCCGAACCGAAAAGATTGGTCCTTGCGCCTGTCGGATGCACTTTGGGCGTATCGGACAGCATACAAGACGGTTCTTGAAGCATCTCCCTATCGTTTAGTATTTGGCAAAGCATGTCATTTGCCAGTAGAACTTGAGCACAGAGCATACTGGGCTATCCGAAATTTTAACTATGACCTTAAGTTGTCCGGTGAAGAAAGGAAATTGCAACTTTGCGAACTTGCGGAGTTGAGGGATGATGCATATGACAATGCTAAGGATTTGAAATCAAGGATGAAGACGGTACATGATCAGAAAATACTCCGAAAACATTTTGAACAAGGTAATAAAGTCTTTCTGTATGACTCGCGATTACATCTCCATCCGGGAAAATTGAGATCGCGATGGAAGGGACCTTATGTGGTAAAGAGTGTTTTTCCCAATGGAGTGGTTGAGATTGAAGATCCTTCCGATGGTCGAGCATTTCGAGTCAATGGCTAAAGGTTGAAGCTGTACTTAGAACATGCTAAGGACAGCACCGAAGAAATTTCTTTGGTGGCCCCGATTTATGTTTGGTAATCGGGTACTTTCGTTCCACTGTATACTAGTTTTTATTTTGTTTTATTGAATTTTTGACTAATTTAGAATTTTTGTTTTATTAATTTTTGTTTTATTTTATTATTATTTAGTTAATTTAAGTCTTTGTTAATTTATTTTTGTTTTTGTTTTTGATTTGTTAAGCCTATTTTATTTTATTATTATTATTATTATTATTTTATTTTATTTTATTTTATTTTATTTATATTTTCTTTGTGTGTTGTTTTGGTACAAACAAAGAATTGTCTGTTTTAGGACACTGCATCAGGCCCAGGCGCACAGCAGGCCCAGGCGCATCAGGCCCAGGCGCACAGCAGGCCCAGGCGCACAGCAGCGCCCAGGCGCACAGCAGGCCCAGGCGCGCCAGGCCCAGGCGCGCAGGCCCAGGCGCACCAGGCCCAGGCGCGCAGGCCCAGGCGCACCAGCGCCTAGGCGCCCATGAACCAGCGCCTAGGCGCCCACGAACCAGGCCCGCGCCTCACCTCTCTCCAACCAGCGCCTAGGCGCCCACAAACCAGGCCCGCGCCTCACCTCTCTCCAGCCAGCGCCCCAGCGCCCCAGCACACCAGGCCCAAAACCCTAAAATCTGCCCTAAAATCTGCCCTATTTAAACACTTTTTCCAGCCTCTTTTTCATTTCTCCTCTCACACAAACGGCTGCACACTCTTCTCTCTCTCTCTCTCTCTCTCATTGTCTCTCTATATCAACCTATACCAACTTTTTCCCTCTTCCTTTCTTGATCTAAACTTCAATTCTTGAAGAATTGCACACTAATGTCTCCCATTTTTTTGCAGAAAATTTCTCCAAGAGATTTGGTTCTAAGAGGAACTTGTTTTTTTTCACAAAGATATCAAATTGGTGGGTAGCTTTTCCTCTCTCCAATTGTGGGCAAGTAAGACCAATTTCTCTTCTTCATTGTTCAATTGTGATTTTTGGTGGTTAAATTTTGCTCTTAAGTTCATTGTTTCATTTATTTAATTTTCATGGCACCAAGGATGAAAAGAGCTAAAGGAAAAGAACCACAAGAGTTTGATGAGACTAAGTTTGTTAGTTTTGAAGCGAGTGAGAGCTATGTTAAAATAATGCAAAATAGAAAACTCATTCCCGAGAGAGGATTTAACATAACCGAGAGTGCGAACCCGACTCTTTTTAGAATGATTCTCTATAGGAATTGGAGTGCATTTACAAAATCACCCTTTCATTCCCTATCAAATTTGGTCCGAGAATTTTACGCTAATGCCGATGAACATAGCAATGGTAAAGTATGGGTGAGAGGAAAAATAGTCTCTTTTAGCAGCTCATCAATAAATAACTTCTATGGGTTACCTGACATCCCACACAGTGAGTATAGAGCATATGTGTCTACATTTAATTATGAAGAGATTCGCCATACTCTCTGTATTCCGGGCACTACATGGAAAATGTCGGGTGATTCCCCGACCTCCTTGCCCGCTGCTTCTCTAAATGTCAATGCTCGGGCTTGGCAATATTTTGTGTGTCACAGGTTGATGCCTGCCTTGCACTATAGTGATCTCACTGTTGAGCGAGCTATTCTGATTTATGCAATTTTGATGGGAATGACTGTCGATGTGGGCCAAGTCATCTGTAAATCCATCTTACACACTGTTAGACTAAAGCTCGGATTATACTTTCCTTCTTTAATTACCCAATTGTGTATCCGAGCTGGAGTCCCACACAGTACTGATGAGGAAACCCAACCACCAAAGAAACCCATAGATGATGGCATGCTCGCTCAGATTAAAGCCTCCAGGCCGCCAACTTCGAGCGAGGGAGCCATAGCTGCTAGCACCCCTCCCCCCTCTAGGAATATCACAGTTGCTGAGCGCCTTGAGCGCTTAGAGAGTCGTTTTGACGAGCATCATAAATTGTTGTTTGATAGGCTAGATCGTCAAGACCAAATGTTAGCTAGGCAAGACCGGTTCCTGGCTCGGCAAGCTGATTACCAAGCAGAGGTCAACTCTGCTTTTGGTCAGATGTACCAACACCTTGCCTCCGCTACTGGTTGTAATATGGGTCTTTTTCCTACTATGCCACCCTATCCGGGTTCATTTTTTGACCCACCTCCCGAGGAAGGTGAAGGGACTGAAGAGATTGAAGTAGAGGATGATAATTTCGAGGATTAGTAGGGATATCTCTTGTTTGTCCACTTTTATTTTTATTTTTATTTTTATTGTACTAATATTTTTTGTGTTTTTATTTTATTTATTTTTCGTCTTTTCTCTTAGTTGTTAGTTATTTCCATTTCGTGTGCTAACCTAACATACGGTGGGAATCTTGATGTTACACCGCAGTTGCTTCTTTTTTTTCTTGTTCTGTTGTATATTGCAGATTAAAAAATTTCAGCGAGAAGAATGGTATGCAGTTCAAATGGTGGTGTGCAATTTTCAGCTTCTGTGCACTTTTGGCTAACAAAGGGAGTTTCTTTTCCTTTTTCTTTCACATTGAGGTCAATGCAATGTTTAGGTTGGGGGTGGAGGAAACACATTTCTTTCCTTTTTCCATTGAACTGCTTGGTGTCACTTTCCTACGTTTTGTTTGTTAGGATAATAAAAAAATAATAAAAAAAGAGGGTTTGTTTTTTTTTTTTTTGCATGCTTTGTGTTAGCCTTGGAGTTATTCACATGTCAATGATATGACCTTAATTGAGATAGCATATAGCACTTAGAAGAAATTAAATCTTGCTTCGGTTTGAAATTAATTTAAGTATCAATCTTGATTTGGTTAGAGACTCTAGCTTGTGGTAAGATTGTATGATTAATCGTAAGCATTTAGAAAAGTTTTATGTGTGATTATTTTGTGAATATTTTTGCGGTCTCGGCAAGCTCTAGAACTTACTTGATAACCACTTGAGGTGAATTCCTAGAATGCACATTACTTAGGATATGATATAGGCCATTTTTGAACCGTTTGAGCTTTTCAAACCTACCTTTGCGCTATATATATCACTAGTCACCTATTTGAGCATTATTCTTGAAAACGAAGTTGAGCCTGGTTTCTTTCAAAAACCCATTCACTTACCCTTATAAGCCTAAAGAGAATATTTTATCCTTACCTCTCTCTTAAAAAGAATTTAACTATACACATGTTGTGAGAAGCACTTAAAATGAGTAAGGGTGGAAATATGAAAAAATATCACTACCACAACACAAGTACATTAAAGGAGATAAGTTGGGGGTTGTGGAAAAGAAAGAAATGAAAAAGGAGGTGAATGGTCTTTTATGCCAAAATACAAAAAAAAAAAAAATAAATAAATAAATAAATAAATAAAAAATAAAAATAAAAATGGTTGGAAGAGTTGAGTATTGAAGTAAGGTTATCCAGTGCTTAAAGAGCTATGTTCAAAACTAAGAGATTAAGTTCTTTTACTTGTGAATTCTTCCCCTTCTTTCTTAGCCTTTACCTTAACCGAACGTTAGAAGCTTATTAAAGACCTATTGATCCAATGTAATGTGATTTTTCTACAATAGTGGAGAGTGGTTTGAAATGTAAGCTTATGGAGCTTGTTTTTTGTGATTGATGTCACGCGATTTATTTTTAGAGGCCAAGACTTGTATTCATGAATATTGTGCATAAAATCATCCGGATGTTCAGATTAATGGATTGTGGTAAGATGGATGTTAAGAGTCAATAACGATTTTAAGATTGATGTTTGAATTATTTTTGGATTTGAGTGGAATTTAATGATTCTATATGCTATATGTTACGCATGATTTTTGAGACAAAGATTTTTGAATCACTCTTGGTTAACACTAGCATTGTTGTATTTTGCATTAATTTCTAAATAAAGAACTCATTTCATGTCTTTCGCTTGAATTGCTAGGGGCTAGCAATAAGCTAGTTGGGGGTTGTGATAAGAGTCATAAAATGCATCTAAACAATACTTAATTGTTAACACTTTAGGGTTAATCTCAGTCGTAATCGCACTTTTAAATGTTGATAACTCTAAAGTGTTATTAATAAATCATTGACTTAATTCGATGCATTTTCAGGTGCGTTGAGTACAAAAGAGATGATAAAGCGATCCATGTTTAAAGCACCAAAAGATCTTGGGTGTCGGTGCTCGTTTTTGTCCAAGGTTTAGACATTTCCAAAAATGATTTAAAGATAATTAAAAGTCTAAACCAAGGTTGGAGCAATAAAGTACATTGAGTTGAAAGACTGCACACAAGTGTGTGCATCACTTTGGAACAAGTTAAGGGTAGGCACACTAATGTGTGCACTTCTGCATACAAGCTGAAGGTGCTTCACTGAATTGCCAGAATTTCCTGTACAGATCAATCAACTTTGCAGATTAAACTGTATTGATGTAAGAAGAACCAGGAGATGAGCTATATATGCCTAGAAAGATCCGGAAGTCTATTTTCTGGAGAATTTTACAGTTCGGAAAAAGGATTTTTCTAGTGAAAGTTATGGCCGGTTTAGCAAAAAACAGTTCAAGGCCTCCAGAACAATGCCCAGCGCCTCACCTCTCACTGTCCAGCGCCCCAGCGCCTAGGCGCCCATGAGCCAGCGCCTAGGCGCCCAAGAACCAGCGCCTAGGCGCCCATGAGCCAGCGCCTAGGCGCCCAAGAACCAGCGCCTAGGCGCCCATGAACCAGCGCCTAGGCGCCCACGAACCAGCGCCGCGCCCCTCAGCCATCAGCGCCGCGCCCCTCGCCAGCTGCACCTTTACTTTCCAGCGCCCAGGCGCACACTTGGACACGCGCACATGCTGCTGGACCCACCTTCACGTTCCAGCCTTCACTTTCCAGCGCCCGGGCGCACGCTCAGACAAAGCCAGCAGCGCGCACATGCTGCTGGACCACCTTCACATTCCAGCTTTCACTTTCCAGCAGTGCGCACATGGACTCCAATTCAGGCTCAAATTAGAGCTGTGCAAAGACAGCTCTCCCTCGTGGGCTATAAATATGTGCTTAAGGTTTGCAGCCAAAGAGAGCTCGGGGAGAAAAATAAAGACAGTTTTTGATAGATAAAAGTTGAAGAAGTTTTTAGCATTTCGTTTAAGTTTTCGTAAGTTGGAAATCAAGGAGAGAACATCCACATTGTTCTTCCGCCTTGAGCTCCATGGCCAAGAAATCAAGGGGAGAACATCTATATTGTTTTTCTACCTTGAGTTTCATGGCTAACTAATCATCAAACAAGGGAAAGGGATGAATCCTTAGAGTTTTATTGTTCCTTATTTCCTGTTCTTGATTCATTTGTATGGACTTTTTGTTAAAACATTGTCTATGATTTACTCTTTGATTAATTAAGAAGGATTTGAGTTCATGTGATAGCTGTATTCTATATTCTTCTTCTTTTAGTTTCTTTCAATCCGGTGATTGCATCCTTCTACTCCACATAAGTCTAGTCAAGCTTTTCTTATGTCAAGTTGTTTGGATGTAATTGATTTCGGTATATTTATCTTATAGATCGGCCATTACTGTGATATCATTATTGCAATATATTGTCGTTTCTTGCTAATCTATAAGATAAATCATGTGTGCTTGAATTGAAATCAAAGAGTAATTTGTAGCAATTATATTAGAGATATAAATGTGCTTGATTGAATAATTTCCGATTGCCGGTTTAGGATGTGAAACTTGCAATTGAGATAAAAATTTGAATCAAGAGTGGAAATAGGGAACGAACCTAAGGAGGATTCCCGGAACCTTGTTATTTCTTATTTATATTCATCGTTATATTCGCACAATTCTTTTACACAATATTGCATTATCAAAACTCATATTCTCTCATCTAATCATTATCGTTAGTGTTAAAGTTTACACCTTCTTTCGTAATTAACTTGTTTCCCTGTGGAATCGACACCCCAAAACTATACTACAATAACCGCGTTATGTTTTGGGCGTAATCACCTAGTGATATCAAAAATGTTCAACTCCACTGTCATATTTCCGAAGGAGATCTTCATCACCCCTGTCCTATAATTGATTAGGGCGTTAGCCGTGGCTAAGAATGGTCGCCCTAGAATCACCGGTATTTGAATCCCTACATTCTGAACCGGCTCTGTGTCAAGCACAATAAAATCCACCGGAAAATAGAACTTATCCACTTTTATCAAAACGTCCTCAACTATCCCCCGTGGTCTTTTCACTGACCTGTCAGCCAATTGAAGCGTCGTGGATGTGGGCTTCAATTCCCCTAACCCCAACTACACATAGACTGAGTAGGGTAGAAGATTCACACTCGCCCCTAGATCCAAAAAGGCCCTCTCAATATGGCTGACTCCTATCGTGCAAGAGATGGTAGGACACCCCGGGTCCTTGTACTTGATGGGTAGCTTGCACTGAAGGATTGAACTAACCTGCTCGGTCAAAAATGCCTTCTTTGGGACATTCGTCCTCCTCTTGATAGTGACCAAGTCCTTTAAAAACTTGGCATATGATGGCACTTGATGGATGGCATCCAAAAATGGGATATTGATTTGGACTTGCTTGAATACCTCCAGAATTTCCTCATACTTCTCTCCTTTCTTGGGCGCCTGTAATCTTTCGGGGTAGGGCGCTTGATTATGCCCAAAGTATAACACGGTTATTGTAGTACGGCTTTGGGGTGTCGATTCCACAGGGAAACAAGTTAAGTACAAAGGAAAATGTGTGAACCTTAAAACGAACGATAAAAGTTAAACTCAAGATTTTTAAGCTTTGATGGTGAAATAATGTAAAGGAAAATTGCGTAAATGTAAATGAAATATAAATGAGAAATAACAAGGTTCCGGGAATCCTCCTTAGGTTTGTTCCCTATTTCCACTCTTGATTCAATTGATTTTATCTCGATTGCAAGTTTCAACTCCCAAACAAGCAATCGGAATATATTCAATCAAGCACATTTACAACACTTATATAATTGCTACGAATTAATCATTGATTTCGGTTCATGCACACATGACCGATCTTAAAGATTATCAAGAAACGACAATATATCTTAAAAGACAATATCGCAATAATGGACAATCAATAAGATAAATCTACCGGAATCAATCACATCCAAGCAACCTCAATGGAGGAGAAGGATGCAATCACCGGATTAAGAGAGTCTAAAAGAAGAAGAATAAGAAGTACATCTATCACATGAACTCAAATCTTCTTACTTAATCAATGAATAATTCATAAACAATATTTAACAATAAATCCATACAACTGAATCAAGAACAAGAAATAAAGAACAAGAAATCCCTAAAGATTCATCCCTTTCCCTTGTAAAATGATTAGTTGGCCATGGAAATCAAGGTGGAAGAACAATAAGGATGCTCTCCCCTTGATTTGGCCATGGAGTTCAAGGTGGATGAACAATATGGATGTTCTCCCCTTGATTTGCAACCAAAGAAAACTTAGAAATAAAATGGAAGAATGCTGGATTTGAATCCCTTGAATCCTCTCTTTTTTCTCTCTTCCTTGCTTTCTCTCTTCAATGCCCAGCTGCACACTCCATAAAGATATATTTATAGAGCATAAGGAGGGTGTTTTGGTCTTGGAGAATGTCATTTGCTTGCCCTAATCCGGTCAAGAGGTGAGTGGGCCGTGCTGTGCGCCTGGGCCTGTTGTGCATCTGGGCCTGCTGTGCTGGCCTGAACTGTTTCCACTAAAACTGCCATAACTTTCTCTAGAAAAATCCTTTTTACGAACCGTAAAATTCCCCAGAAAATAGACTTCCGGATCTTTCTAAGAATATATGGCTCATCATCTGGTTCTTCCTACATCAATACAGTTTAATCTGCAAAGATGATTGATCTGTACGGGAAATTCTGGCAATTCAGTGAAACTTCTTCAGCTTGTATGCAGAAGTGCACACACTAGTGTGCCTACCATTAACTTGCTCCAAAGTGATGCACACACTTGTGTGCAGTCTTTTAACTTACTGTACTTTATTACTCCAGCCTTAGTTTAGAGTTTAACCATCTTTGAATCATGTTTGGACACGTCTAAACCTTGGACAAAAACGAGCACCGACACCCAAGATCTTTTGGTGCTTTAAACATGGATCGCTTTATTATCTCTTTTGTACTCAAAGCACCTGAAAATGCATCGAATTAAGTCAATGATTTATGAATATCACTTTAGAGTTATCAACATGTAAAAGTGCGATTATGACCGAGATCAACCCTAAAATGTTAACAATTAAGTATTGTTTAGATGCATTTTATGACTCTCATCACAACCCCCAACTAGCTTATTGTTAGTCCCTAGCAATTCAAGCGAAAGGCATGAAATGAATTCTTTATTTAGAAATCAAAACAAAATACAGCAATGCTGGCGTTAACCAAGAGTGATTCAAAAATCTATCTCAAAAATCATGCATAACATACAGCACATAGAATCATTAAATATCACTCAGGTCCAAGAATAATCCAAATGTCAACCTTAAAATCGTTATCGACTCTTACCATCCATCTTACCACAATACATTAGTCCGAACACCCGGATGATTTTATGCACAACATAGCATGAATACAAGTCTTGGCCTCTAAAAACATATTAATTTGCGTGACATCAATCACAAATCAAGCTCCATATGCTCACTTTTCAAATCACTCTCCACTATGTAGAAAAATCACACTTCATCGGATCAATAGGTCTTTAATAAGCTTGCAACATTAGGCTAGGGTAAAGGTCAAGAAAGAATGGGAAAGTTTAAACAAATAAAAGAACTAAGTCTCTTAATTTAAACACAACCAATTTAAGCACAAGATAACCTTACTTCAACACCTAACTCTTTCAACCATTTTTCGAGCATTTCTGGCAATAAATCACCATTTTTTTTTCTTCTTTCTTTGCCATAATTCATTTTTTTTATCTTTTTTTTTATTTTTTTGTTTTGGCATAAGACCATTCACCTCCTCTTTCATTCTTTTCTTTTCTTTTCCACAACCCCCAACTTATCTCTTTTAATGTACTTGGGTTATGGTAGTAATATTTTCTCATATTTCCACCCTTACTCCTTTTAAGTGCTTCTCACAACATGTGTATAACTAAGTTCTTTTAAAAGAGAGGTAAGGATAAAATATTTTTAGGCTCATAAAGGTAAGTAAATGGTTTATCGAAAGAAACAAGGCTCAATTTTTCTTTTCAAGAAAAAAAACTCAAATAGGTGACTAGCGATAAATATAACAAGGGTAAGTTTAAAAAGGCTCAAACGGTCCAAAAATGGCCTATATCATATCCTAAGTAGTGTGCATTCTATGATTTTCGCCTCAAGTGATTATCAAATAAGTTCTAGAGCTTGTAGAGACCGCAAAAGTATTCACAAAACAACCGCGCATAAAACTTTTCCAAATGCTTTAGACTAATCATGCAATCTTACCACAAACCAGAGTCTCAAACCAAAGAAAAATTGACACTTAATTTATTCTCAAAGCGAAGCAAGATTTAACTTCTTCTAAATGCTATATGCTATCTCGATTAAGCTCATATCATTGACATGTGAATTAACTCCAAGGCTAACACAAAACATGCTAAAAACAAACAAACAAATTTTTTTTTTTATCCTAACAACGAAAAGAAAGAAAGTGACACCAAGCAGTTCAATGAAAAAAAAAATATGTTTCCTCCACCCCCAACCTAAACATTGCATTGACCTCAATGTAAAAGAAAAAGGAAAGGAAACTCCCTGTGTGGCCAAAAATGCTCAAAAGCTGAAAATTGCGCACCATCAATTGAACTGCATACCGTTCTTTTCGCTGAAATCAACTAGAAACTAAAAATTAAAATAGACTTAACACAACCAAAATTCAAAGTTAATAAAGACTTGACAACAAAATATTAATATTTTTTTTTTTTTAAATTTGAAGTAAACTAAAAACTAATAATTAAGATTGAATGAAAACTAACTAAAAACAAAACAAAAATTAAAAGGAATAACGTACCTTTGTTGTGTGGTCAAGGTGAATAGACCGGATCCATAAGTGGAATGTCTTCCATCTCCGGATCATGTCTATCAATTAAGATCTTAATTCGTTGACCATTTACTTTAAAGACCCGACCATCTCTAGTATCCTCAATTTCTACCGCCCCATTTTCAAAAACATTTTTTACTATAAAAGGGCCGGTCCATCTTGACCGAAGTTTTCCAGGATGCTTATGAAGTCTAGAGTCGTATAAGAATACCCGATCATTGGGTTTAAATGTTTTCCTCAAAATGTTTTTGTCATGGAATACTTTCATCTTAGCCTTATAGATTCTAGAATTTTCATAAGCATCGTTTCTTAATTCTTCTAACTCGGTCAGCTGATATTTTCGAAGTTTACCTGCTTCGCCCATGTCAAAATTGAAAGACTTGATGGCCCAATAAGCTCGATGCTCGAGCTCCACGGGTAAGTGGCAAGGCTTTCCAAAAACAAGCCGATAGGGTGACATACCTAAGGGAGTTTTAAAGGCTGTACGGTAAGCCCAAAGCGCATCAGTTAGTCTCAAAGACCAATCTTTGCGATCGGGGTTAACCGTTTTTTCTAAAATTTGTTTAATCTCCCTATTAGCAAGCTCTACTTGTCCACTAGTCTGAGGATGATAGGCAGTAGAGATTTTATGTAATACCCCAAATTTTTTCATTAAAGCTTCAAAGGAACGGTTGCAAAAATGTGTACCTCGATCACTAATTATAGCACGTGGTGTACCAAATTGAGATAACACCTTTTCTTTAAGGAATTTAATCACCGTTCCATTATCATTGTTTCGACAAGCTGCTGCCTCTACCCACTTGGATACATAATCTATTGCTACAATGATATACTGGTACCCGAAGGAAGGAGGGAAGGGTCCCATGAAATCGATGCCCCAACAATCAAAGATTTCAATCACTAAAATAGAGTTCAGGGGCATCATATTTCGGCGAGACACAGCTCCTAACTTTTGACATCTTTCACAAGAGCGACAATAGGTGTTTGTATCTTTAAACAAAGTAGGCCAATAAAATCCACACTGCAAAATTTTTGCAGCAGTTTTTTTCATCGAAAAGTGGCCTCCACAAGCTTGGGAGTGACAAAATTCTAAGACACTCGAAATCTCTTCATTAGGGATGCAACGCCTTAGAATTTGGTCAGGGCAGTACTTGAAAAGATAGGGGTCATCCCAATAAAAATTACGTACCTTATATAAGAATTTCCTCTTGTCTTGAGCGCTCCAATCCATAGGTATCTCACCTGTAGCCAAATAATTTACGATGTGAGCAAACCATGGTAGAGAAGTAATAGAGAGTAATTGCTCATCGGGAAAATCATCTTTGATTGGCATGTCATCACAAGTGTCCTCAAAAGTGAGCCTGGATAAATGGTCAGCTACTACATTCTCCACTCCTTTTTTATCCTTGATGGTGATATCAAATTCTTGCAAGAGGAGGATCCATCGGATTAGTCGTGCCTTAGCATCCTTCTTCGTAAGAAGATACTTGAGGGCTGCATGATCTGTAAAAATAAGGATAGGAGAACCAATTAGATGAGCACGAAATTTATCTAAAGCAAATACTACAGCTAGCAACTCTTTTTCAGTTGTAGAGTAATTCATTTGAGCACTATTTAAAGTCTTACTAGCATAGTAAATGACAAAAGGTTTACCTTCCCTTCGCTGTCCAAGAACAGCACCTACAGCGTAGTCACTAGCATCTCACATGATTTCAAAAGGTAAAGTCCAATCTGGCGACTGCATTATAGGTGCGGAAGTAAGCTTGCCAATCAATGTTTTAAAGGCCTCTTGACAAGCTTGACTCCACTCAAAGGGGGTATCTTTAACTAGGAGGGCGCATAGTGGTCTAGATATTTTTGAAAAATTTTGTATGAACCTCCTATAAAAACCAGCATGACCAAGGAAAGATCTCACATCCTTTATTGTCTTAGGGGCAGACAACTTAGAGATTAACTCAATCTTAGATTGATCAACCTCTATTCCTTTAGAAGAGACAATATGCCCTAAGACAATACCGGATGGTACCATGAAATGGCACTTTTCCCAATTTAAAACCAATTCTTTTTCCTCACAGCGAATTAATACTCTTTCTAAATTCATTAAGCATGTTTCAAATGAAGATCCAAAAACAGTTAGGTCATCCATAAAAACCTCCATGCAATTTTCAACCATGTCACTAAAAATGCTCATCATGCAGCGTTGAAAAGTAGCAGGGGCGTTACATAATCCGAATGGCATTCTACGAAAAGCATAGGTGCCAAAGGGACAAGTAAAGGTGGTCTTTTCTTGGTCTTCTAATGCAATTTCTATTTGATAGTAACCAGAATAACCATCTAGAAAACAGTAGAAGGGATGACCAGCTACACGCTCAAGAATTTGATCAATAAAAGGGAATGGGAAGTGGTCTTTCTTGGTGGCAGCATTTAATTTTCTGTAATCAATGCACACACGCCACCCATTCACAAGTTTGGTAGGGACTAACTCTCCTAGGTCATTTTTTATCACAGTGACTCCGGACTTTTTCGGGACGACTTGCGTAGGGCTTACCCACTTACTATCAGCTATGGGATATATAATACCCGCATCTAATAGTTTCAGTACTTCATTTTTCACTACTTCTTTCATAGTGGGGTTAAGCCTACGTTGAGGGTCTCTACGAGGACTGGTTCCTTCATCCAGATTTATTTTATGGGAGCAGATTAGGGGACTAATTCCCTTTAAATCAGCCATGCTCCATCCCAAGGCTGATTTGTGTTCATTTAAAGTTTGAATTAATCTCTTACCTTGGGTCTCAGTTAATTCAGAAGAAATTATAACAGGAAAGGTATCACCTGGACCGAGAAAGACATGTTTTAGACCCTTAGGTAGTGGCTTCAATTCGACTTTAGGTGCTTCCACACTTGAGGGGACTTGAGTCTTGCTTCTTTCGGGCAGCTCCTCAAACCTTGGTTGCCATGCCCGATTTCCATAATGCTGAGATTTGTCAAAAATAACACATATATCAATTATATCAGTTTTATCATCAAATAAATCTATCTCAGAATTAACAAGAAAATTTTCAAGAGGGTCATAATCATGAGTTAAGAAAACTCCCTCATTGACGAGTGACTCGATCATGTGAAGCTGGTGGTTTTCGTTCTCATCTTCGGGCTGTTTTGCAACATTGAAAATATTTACTTCAAGGGTCATATTGCCTAAGGACAGTTTCATGAGACCATTCCTACAATTTATTAGAGCATTTGCAGTAGCAAGAAAAGGTCTACCCAAAATCAAAGGGATTTTAGAGTTAGTGTCTACAGTAGAAGTAGTATCAAGAATTAAGAAATCAACAGGATAATAAAATTTATCAATTTGAATCAAAACATCCTCAACCACACCTCGGGGTACCTTGACTGAGCGATCAGCCAATTGTAATACCACGCCGGTTGGTTTGATTTCTCCTAACCCCAGCTGTAAGTAAATGGAAAATGGCATCAGGTTTACACTAGCTCCCAGATCTAGTAAGGCTTGTCCAACCTCATGATTTCCAATGCTGCAAGCAATGGTAGGACAGCCCGAATCTTTGTATTTCGGGGGAATTCTTCGCTCAATTAGTGCACTAACTTGCTCAGTTAGGAAAGCTGTTTTCTTGACATGATGTTTCCTCTTAATTGTGCATAAATCTTTGAGAACTTTTGCATAGGTGGGGACTTGTTTAATCACATGCAAAAGGGGAAGATTAAGTTTCACTTGCCTTAAGTTCTCAAGGATTTCATCATTCATTTCCAGATTTTTCTTGTTGGATTTTAAGGCTTGGGGGAATGGGGCCTTAACAGGACTTTGGGTCACTTCAGGGTCTTTAGGCAACTTGGTCTCACTACTGGTTTGACCCTTCACATTCTCGGGTTTATTCTCTGGTGGAATGTGTAGTGACTTACCTCTTCGGGTCACAATGGCATTTACATTTTTCACATTTTCTTGTGCCATATGTTGACCTTGAGGTATGGACTGAGCTTGAGCAGGGAACTTACCTCGCTCAGTCACACTCAAGGAGCTCATCAATTTAGACACTTGGCTCCTTATTTCTTTGTTTTCCTCAACCAACTGTGTAATTAATGCCTCACACTTTTGGTTTGTCTTGCCTTGTGCTTCTATAAAAGTATGTAAGGAGTCTTCTAAAGAGTTTCTAGAAGATGAGGGTGCATGATAAGGTGCTGGGTACGATCTAGGGGGCTGCACATGTTGCTGATTTTCAGGTTTCCAACTGAAGTTGGGGTGATTTCGCCACCCCGGATTATAAGTGTTAGAGAAGGGTGCTGAAGGCTTCTTGTACATGCCTAAGGTATTGCATTGTTCCTCGTACAGCCCTCTCATGTCAACAAAAGTAGGACAATCTTGGGTGGGATGATCAACCCTGCCACACACAAAACATGATTCTAAAGGTTCGGCCTGATTAACCATGTGTGTTGGTTTTTTTGTTTTTAATGCCTCCAACTCTCTAGTAAGCATTTCGACCTTGGCCTTGAGGTTATCCTCTTCCCTAAGATGGTAGATTCCTCCACCACTAGGTCGTGACCTATTTGTGCTCTCAGTAGCACTAGGTCCAGTCCATGTGTGAGCTTTCTCAGCAAGCTCATTGAGGTACTCAATAGCCTCATCAGGGTCTTTTTGCAGAAATTCTCCATTACACATCATCTCAACAAATTGGCGTTCTCTATAGGTAAGACCCTCATAGAAATAGCTCACTAAACGCCAATTTTCGTACCCATGATGTGGACACATACTTAACAGCTCTTTAAATTTCTCCCAAGACTGATACAAAGTCTCTTTTTCCTTTTGTGCAAAGGTGGAGATTTGTCTTTTCAAAGCGTTAGTCTTATGTTGAGGGAAGTACTTGTTAAAAAAGACTTGGGTCATCTCATTCCATGACCCAATTAATCGTGGTCTCAGCGAGTATAACCAACTCTTAGCTTTATCCTTTAATGAGAAAGGAAAAAACTTGAGTCTCACGATATCATCAGTTGCATCGTGACTATGGAAAGTCACAACTACTTCCTCAAATTCTCTAATGTGCACATAGGGGTTCTTGTTTTCCATGCCATGAAAAGTAGGGAGAAGTTGTATCATCCCTGTTTTAAAATCTTGATGACGGGTATTGGCTGGAAACATAATGCACGATGGTGTGGCTGTCCGGCTAGAATGTAGGTAATCTTTAAGTGTCCTAGCACCATTCTCATTAGGATTTTCAGCCATATTAACAAAATCCTCTAAATTCTCTGATGGGGGTGCACTATGGTTTGATCTAGGCGAGGTTTCACCAATGGAGGTGGAAGGAGAGGGTAACTCTAATTCGGGTTCTCTAATGAATCTACCTCGCGAATCTCTCGGTCTAAGCATGCACCAATTAATTTAGAGGGGGAATAAATAAATAAAACAAATAAATAAACAAATAAATAAAAACAAAAATAATAAACAGATAAATAAAACAGAATAATAAACAAATAAATAAAAACATAATAATAAACAGATAAATAAAACAGAATAATAAACAAATAAATAAAAACAGAATAATAAATAGATAAATAAAACAGAATAATAAACAAATAAATAAAAACAGAATAATAGACAGAATAATAAAACAGAATAATAAACAGGTAAATAAAAATAGAATAAAATAATAAACAGATAAATAAAAACAGAATAATAAAAGAAAATTAGAAAATCAAAACAAAAGTAAAGGAATAATATTGTCGTATTTACAAACTGCTGAAAAGAAAAATATTTAGGATTTTTTTTTTTTGGTTTTTTTTTTTACCGTCACACTCAAAGTTGACAAGTTTCCTTATACTTAAGAGCGTTTCCCTGGCAACGGCGCCAAAATTTGATTACGCCCAAAGTATAACACGGTTATTGTAGTACGGCTTTGGGGTGTCGATTCCTCAGGGAAACAAGTTAAGTACAAAGGAAAATGTGTGAACCTTAAAACGAACGATAAAAGTTAAACTCAAGATTTTTAAGCTTTGATGGTGAAATAATGTAAAGGAAAATTGCGTAAATGTAAATGAAATATAAATGAGAAATAACAAGGTTCCGGGAATCCTCCTTAGGTTTGTTCCTTATTTCCACTCTTGATTCAATTGATTTTACCTCGATTGCAAGTTTCAACTCCCAAACAAGCAATCGGAATATATTCAATCAAGCACATTTACAACTCTTATATAATTGCTACGAATTAATCATTGATTTCGGTTCATGCACACATGACCGATCTTAAAGATTATCAAGAAACGACAATATATCTTAAAAGACAATATCGCAATAATGGACAATCAATAAGATAAATCTACCGGAATCAATCACATCCAAGCAACCTCAATGGAGGAGAAGGATGCAATCACCGGATTAAGAGAGTCTAAAAGAAGAAGAATAAGAAGTACATCTATCACATGAACTCAAATCTTCTTACTTAATCAATGAATAATTCATAAACAATATTTAACAATAAATCCATACAACTGAATCAAGAACAAGAAATAAAGAACAAGAAATCCCTAAAGATTCATCCCTTTCCCTTGTAAAATGATTAGTTGGCCATGGAAATCAAGGTGGAAGAACAATAAGGATGCTCTCCCCTTGATTTGGCCATGGAGTTCAAGGTGGATGAACAATATGGATGTTCTCCCCTTGATTTGCAACCAAAGAAAACTTAGAAATAAAATGGAAGAATGCTGGATTTGAATCCCTTGAATCCTCTCTTTTTTCTCTCTTCCTTGCTTTCTCTCTTCAATGCCCAGCTGCACACTCCATAAAGATATATTTATAGAGCATGAGGAGGGTGTTTTGGTCTTGGAGAATGTCATTTGCTTGCCCTAATCCGGTCAAGAGGCGAGTGGGCCGTGCTGTGCGCCTGGGCCTGCTGTGCTGGCCTGAACTGTTTCCACTAAAACTGCCATAACTTTCTCTAGAAAAATCCTTTTTACGAACCGTAAAATTCCCCAGAAAATAGACTTCCGGATCTTTCTAAGCATATATGGCTCATCATCTGGTTCTTCCTACATCAATACAGTTTAATCTGCAAAGATGATTGATCTGTACGGGAAATTCTGGCAATTCAGTGAAACTTCTTCAGCTTGTATGCAGAAGTGCACACACTAGTGTGCCTACCCTTAACTTGCTCCAAAGTGATGCACACACTTGTGTGCAGTCTTTTAACTTACTGTACTTTATTACTCCAGCCTTAGTTTAGAGTTTAACCATTTTGAATCATGTTTGGACACGTCTAAACCTTGGACAAAAACGAGCACCGACACCCAAGATCTTTTGGTGCTTTAAACATGGATCGCTTTATTATCTCTTTTGTACTCAAAGCACCTGAAAATGCATCGAATTAAGTCAATGATTTATGAATATCACTTTAGAGTTATCAACATGTAAAAGTGCGATTACGACCAAGATCAACCCTAAAATGTTAACAATTAAGTATTGTTTAGATGCATTTTATGACTCTCATCAGCGCTCCAGGTACAAACGACCTAGGAGGGTCTTTCTCAGTAGGTGTGGCTGTAGATGGCTCAGCATCTCTCTTCTCTGTGTTGCCACTCCTTTGCCCTTGCTGCATAGCAGGGCTCTCTTCAACTTGATTGTCCACTTATCTCCCAGACCTCAGTGTGACAATCGACTGTACTTGTTCCTCCCCGTGCGTAGGAGTTGATGAACTCTCAACCGTAAATTGTCCTTTTGGGTTTTGCACGGGCTGACTGGGGAACTTTCCTTTCTCTCTCTCACCCAAATGACTTGCAATTTGCCCTATTTGACTCTCCAGCTTGGCAATTGCTTGGGTGTTTACCATTTTTGCACTCCTCACATCGCTCATATTTTGGCTAGTCGCTTTCATGAATTCCTTAAGGGTGTCCTCAAGCGACTGTGAAACTGGCGCTGGTGTTTGGGTGGGTGCATGGTAAGCAGGTGAAGGTGCTGGATGGGCAGAACGACCATGATTAGGAATTTGTAGGGCAAATCCGGGAGGATATTGATTTTGAGCATGATGAGAGGCTCTTCCCTGATTCATTGGTTGGTTCTGTCTCCATGAAAAATTTGGGTGGTTCCGTCACCCTGGATTGTACGTCTCGGAGTACGATCCATTTGACTGCCTTCGAAAGTCATTGAAAGCATTTACTTGTTCCATAGGATACTCGGCACAAGCCGGCATTGATGGGCAATTCTGTGCTAGATGCATGGGACTAGCACAGATGGAACAGCTTTCAACATTGAATGTGTTGGCAGCATTGATGGATTGGCTCACAGTGAGAGCGTCAATCTTCTTGGTGAGGGCATCTAACTTTATCCTCAAATCAGCGTCCTCTCTGACCTCATAGATGCCTCCCCTCTTAGGAGCACGAATGGACTTATCTCGACAGCTTGAAAAATCCCACTGCTATGAGTTGTCGGACAACTTGTCCAACGCCATATATGCTTCGTCTCCTGTCAGACTCAAGAATGCCCCCCCATTCATAGACTCGATCATGCTACGGTTGGGTTGAGTCAACCCTTGGTAGAAGAATTGAACGAGTCTCCACTTCTCATATCCATGTGGAGGGCATCTGATCAGTAACTCTTTAAAGCACTCCCAGCTTTCAGAGAACTTCTCATCCTCGTCCTGAGTGAAAGAGCTAATCTCCTTACGGCACTCATTCACTCTAGACATTGGGAAAAACTTATGGTAAAATTTGCTAAGTAGGTTTTCCCAAGATGTGATAGATCCGGACGTGTTGGAGTCCAACCACGCCCTAGCTCTATCATGAAGGGAGAAAGGGAAGAGTCGAAGATGGACTGACTCCTCAGAGAAGTTCTGGAATTTGAATGTAGCACAAATGTCTTTGAACTTCTTCACATGACTATAAGGATTTTCAAGATCTAAGCCATGGAATGAGGGTAGGAGTTGGATAACATGTGGCTTCAAATCAAAGTGTGTGGCATTGGTTGGTGGCAACACTATGCAGGAAGATGAGTTAGTCGCAACGGGTGCGAACAAATCCCTAAGGGATGTAGTGGAGTCCACGTTCCAAGCTCTAGGTTGCTCTACATGTTCAGGATGATTAAAATTTTCTCCCATCTCAGCAGTCTCTCTCTCAACTAGTGCTCTTTTCTGCCTCCTAAGAGTTCTTTCTAAGTCGGGATCTAAATGTGTCAAATCTAAGTTCAAGGATCTCCGACCAAGCATACACTAACAGAAAAATAATGAGATACTAACCAGCAGAAGCAACAGAATAAAGCAAACACAAAACTCAAATTTTTTTTTTTTTTTTATAACTAACTAGTAGAAAAATAAAATCAATTCAGACCAAAAATTTTCACAAATAAAACAACTCCCCGGCAACAGCGCCAAAAACTTGTTGTGAGTTTTAATTTACTCGCAAGCGCACGAGTCGTTTGCAGTATAGCGTTGTGCAAGTGCGAGGTCGAATCCACAGGGAATTGCGTTTGTGAAAATATATTTTTAATCTAAACTAACTCTATTTTAACCTAGTTCCAAATTTCATAATGATATTGCAAAATAAATTAAAACTAAATTAAATTGATTTAAAAACTAATAATAAAAAGCACTAAGGTTTCCGAATCCACCCCACCGAAGTTAAGCATACATGTTCTAAAAATATAGCCTATCAAAACATTCAATGAATCCAACTATAAGACAAAAAACAAAGAATATTCCAACTAAACCAAAAGCACCCGATGTATCCGCTCTTAACAAATCACAAAGGGAATCCAATTTAATCGAAAAACATTCAATGTATCCATCAGATGGAACACAAAGAAAATCCAACAGACAATTTAAACTCAATCAATTATAAGATTAACTAAAATAATTGACAGAATATTTATACTAAAAATTGTCAGATTTGTACAAGCAAATCTGAACTACTACGCCAAACAACGGCGGGGCTTCATCTTCAACCTTAGCTGAAGAGTCTAGCCACTCATAACTATAAAACTATAATAACAAGTGCTAAACATTTAAACTAAAACAACTGAATATAAAGAAATAAATAAACAACTTTACATGGGAGAAATTCCACTCGCTGACGGGCGGCGCTTCCCCTCGTGATAGCGATGCCTTCGGGATCCACCAGAATGCTGGCGGACATCCACCGGTAAACACCAAAGTGGCTCAGGAATTGTACCCTGGATTATGAAGCCAGATGGTGCTTATATAGGAGAAGACCCGGAGTAATGTGGCTTTCAGAAACGATGTGGGATACTGGCCCATGTGCGCTCGATCGCAGTGTGGTGCGATCGATCGCAGGTACAATCGATCGCATGTCTTGTGCGCACGATCTCATGTGCACTCGATCGCATGTCTGCTGCGATCGAGCGCAGATGCACTGAACTTCAAATATTTCGATGTGGGATGTTGACCTTGCGCTCGTTCATAGGCAGGTGCGCTCGAGCGCTGGTGCGCTCGATCGAATATCTGTTGCGATCGAGCGCAATGTCTCCAGAAGCTTCAAATCAACCTGAAATGCTTCACTTTCTCCACAAAGCTGTAAAAACACACAAAACACAAGAAAAACGTAAAATAAAGTAAAATAATACTAACTAAGAGCATAACAAATATAAGTTAAGGGTCTAAAATATGCAATATTTAAGACTCATCAATAGACACAAAGTTCAAAGGGTATCTCCTCTTTGAGATCATCACAGGCTCGCTCCCCTATCCCAACATTTCTAAGTCTATACTCTCTTAGGATCCTATACTTAATCCTAAGTACTTTGAGATCTTCCTCAGCTATATCATTTGGTTTTGATAGAGAACCAAATACAAATTCCCTAGTATCTTCACCTATCTCCTCCTGAAGCTTAGTAAGGGCATGATTATCCTCTGAAGAAGAAGTAGTAACATCTTCCCCAATACCACCATAGCACGAGATTCGGCCGAGGTCCTATTCACCTCAACCTCCATATGATTACGAGTGCTATCACTATCTTAAGACATTAGAAAAGTTCACTCACCAAAAAAGGCTCCGAGAATTTGTGCTTCCAAAAACTTTGAGGAACTGAGCTCCTAAAAAGTCCGAGTACTCTGCTTCCAAAAAACTTTGAAGGCTCTCAAGGATTCTCTTATTTAAAGACAGTGGGAGTGAAGTGAGGACTAAGTGAGGTCTTGCACTCCCTTATAAAGAACTCCTAATAATTGTAAAGTACTACGAACAACTGTAATTGATTTAAATGGAGTGCCATTTTAGATAACCGAGGAAAGGAAACGATTTGGTATACCTCCATTAATTTCAAAGGTATTCTAGCAACTCTCAAATGGTTAAGTACGCCTAGCTTATGGTCCATTTATCCAAAAGCTTGGCCCAGCCAATGGGCCCCTCATCCAAAACTTGGTCCAACTTACGAGCCACAAGTCCTTGCCTAGTCAATGGGCCCTTAAGACTCCATGGGCCACCAAATGTGCCAAACGCCCATAAATGCAAGCAAACCTACTTAAAAGAATTTTATGAAGCTTCAAGTGTAGGTTCCTCGAACCTAATCTCCAAAACTCCGAGGAGTTCGATCCAAGTCATCCTCTTTGGACCCAATCTTCAAACTCCAAGGAGTCTGATCCAAGTTATATTCCTCGGATCTAATCTCTAGAACTCTAAGGAGTTCGATCCAAGTCATCCTCCTCAGACCTAATCTCTAAAACTCCGAGGAGTTCGATCCAAGTCATCCTCTTCAAACCTAATTTTTAAAACTCTGAGGAGTTCGATCCAAGTCATCCTCTTCAAACCTAATTTTTAAAACTCTGAGGAGTTCGATCCAAGTTATTCTCCTCGGACCTAATCTCCAAAACTTTGAGGAGTTCGATCTAAGTCATCCTCATCTGATATAATCTTTAAAACTCTGAGGAGTTCGATCAAAGTCACCCTCCTCAGACCTAATCTCCAAAACTCTGAGGAGTTCGATCTAAGTCATCCTCTTTGGACCTAATCTCCAAAACTCTGAGAAGTTCGATCTGTGTCATACTCCTCAGACCTAATCTCTAAAACTCCAAGGAGTTCGATCCAAGTTATCCTCCTCGGACCTAATCTCCAAACTCTGAAGAGTTCGATCTAAGTCATTTTCCTCAAACCTAATCTCCAGAACTCCAAGGAGTTTAATTTAAGTCAACATTCTTGGAACTAATCTTCAAACTCCGAGGAGTTCAATCAAAGTCATTCTCCTCGAACTTAGTCTCCAAATTTCGAGGAGTTCGATCCAAGTAATCCTCCTTGGACCTAATCTCCTAACTCTAAGGAATTCGATCTAAGTCATCGTTCTCAGACCTAATCTCTAGAACTCCGAGAAGTTTGATCCAAGTCATCCTCTCCAGACCTAATCTCTAAACTCCGAGGAGTTCGATCGAAGTCATCCTCCTAGGACTTAATCTCTAAACTCTGAGGAGTTCGATCCAAGTCATCCTCCTCGAACCTAATCTTCAAACTCCGAGGAGTTTGATCCAAGTTATCCTTCTCAGACCTAATCTTCAAACTTTGAGAAGTTCGATCCAAGTCATCCTCCTCGGACCTAACCTCCGAATTCCGAGCGGTTTTACCCCGATTTCATCTCCTTGGACCTTCTAGTCTCAACTCACCTCAGGTTCGTGCTTCAACAAACTCATGGCTCTGAGAAGATTACCTTGAATTAACACCTCTTAAAACTCATCAAGAATAACTATAAGAAGTTCAGACCTTACACATTTCTTTCCCGCTGAGGTAGTGCCGAGCTATCAGGCCTTCTTGGAGCTTGAACATTTCTTTCTTGAGGAGGTAGAGCCGGGTTATCAGGCCTCCTTGGAGCTTGCACATTTCTTTTCCGATGAGGTAGTGTCGAGCTATTAGGCCTCCTCGGAGCCCATATTCCAAGGAGGTAGCATTGAGATATTAAGCTTCCTTGAAGCTCACACATTCTTCTTATAAGAAGGTAGCATCGAGCCATCAATCTTCCTTGAGCACGGGACACTTAAAATAGCCCTGAGCTATCCCATAGATTGCTCGAACAAGTTTTAGCCTCTATTCTCTACTTTCTCAATACGCGGGTACCTAAACAAAGCAAGGCCTGAACCGAACTACACAAAAATGAATGATACTCCAAACAACCTACTTCCTCAACCGCATAACTATGCTTAAGGAAGTGGGGGGACATTTGATGTAGGGAAAATTCCTCATCCAATAGTATCGTGACATGTAGCAACCTCCAAGGACAAAAAAGTAATTTTATGACTCAGATAAGTCGATTAATTGAATGGGTACACCTAGAAAAGGACGTAATGGTAATTTCACATCAAAAGCCCTATACTAACTTAGGCATTAGAGAGTCCCCCGGAGGCACAACCCCTCTAGTCCTCAGGTGACTTTTAGGTTTTCTCTCATTTTTTATACACAGGTATCACATTTCGGCTTTTCATTCATTTGGTAGATTTTCGGTATCAACAAGTCCCAATGTGTTTGTGTGTTAAATTTGCCTTAAAAAATGTATTGGTAGAGAAAATTTAGTATGCACTAGTAACAACATAAAATTAAGAAGATCGATTGAGAACCAGTTAAATCTAAGATATTAATATTGCTAAAAACACACACCCAGTAAGAAGACGACACGTGGACCATCACAAGGTTAAACAGCAGGGAAACACGCAGACGACCCAGGCTTAGACAACTGGACCCGATCACACAGCTGGGCCTCCTGGGCATCATTGCCCACCCAGCTGGGCCTCCACATCACCACCGCCCTGGATGAAAGACCGCCTCATCACCCTATAAAAAGACTCAGGTGCGTTTTCCAAAAGGACAGATTCTTCTTAACCTAAAAAAAAAGGAACATCACTATACATCTGATCATACACTAATAAAAGCTTCGGAGCATCCTCGAAGGCATCCCCTTCGGCGACCCCGTAGCCTACTTCTTCTCCCTTATGCAGGTTTCCATGAGGTCCGACCTCCAGCTCCGCAAACACATTTTTGGCATCAACAAATTGACGTCATCTGTGGGAAGCCACCATCTCTCACTAAACAGTAAAAATGAAGAAATCTAAATAACTCATCTGTTGCCATACCACCTAAACACACCGCCAAGGACGCCGATAAATGAGCAACGGGGGCTAATACTCACACCCATCGGTCTGGATCAAGTTCCTTAACCGAATCCGATGCGCACCCTAACATGGCTACGTTCCAAGCGCAGTTCGTAGAGCTTTCACGGCTAGTGGCCAACCTGGCCATCGAGGTTCACGGAGGGGCTTGCCAACCTTCTTCCCTACCATCACAGTCGAACCCTAGCCGCACCGGCTCAACCAGCCGCAGACACCCCATCGACGGCTGCTCAGAGGCTGAGTCCTCCCCACCTCATACGGCCAAATCTCGAGAAAGTCCCTCATCCAGAAGCAATGAGGGTCTCGGTAAGCGAATAGAGGACATGGAATGATGGATTAACGAAGTCCTCAAGGGTCGTAACCACAGCATCATGGACGAGCTCAATGTTCAGGACCCTTCCTTCACTGAGGAGGTCTTTAAGGCCCACCTCCCGCCAAAGTTCTGAATGCCCCAGATTAAACCTTATGACGGTTCTACAGACCAATTGGACCACCTCTAGCACTATAAAACCACGATGACACTCTACAAACATTCCAATCCAGTGACGTGTCGAGCTTTTCCCCTAACACTTGAAAAGGTGGCTAGGACATGGTATTCTCGTTTGAAACCAGGGGGTATCCGCACGTTCAAAGGGCTAAGTTACGCCTTCACCTCACACTTTCTTAACAACAAAGGCCTCAAGAAGACCTCGAAGTCCTTGTTTAACATCGTCCAGTTAAAAAGGGAAATGCTCCAAGCTTACATATCAAGGTTTAATTTCGCGGCTTGGGAGATTCCTGACCTGGACCCTAGTGTCCAGATGCTGGCATTTAAGAACGGGTTGAGATCTGGGATCTTCAGCTCAAAACTCATTGGGTGGCCGCCCGGTGACATGATTGAGATCTTGGCCTGAGCCAAAAAATACATACTGGCAGAGGATGACTAGGCCTTTTAGAGAGCGAAAAGGGGACGCTGAAAGGAAAAAAAAAAAAAAGGGGCTCTGCCAACCCACATCGAGAACTTATCAAGCGACCATTCCGCAAGGACAGACCCGGGGTCCCTAAGCCTTTCAGAAGCTTTACCCCTCTCAACATATCCAGAACTGATGTCTTGATACAGATCTAGGACAAGGTGATCTAGCAGTGGCCTCCCAAACTGCTGCGCCTCAATGAGGACCGAGAGAAATGGTGTCGTTTCCATAGGAACCACGGGCACAACACAGAAGATTGCCACGCAGTAAAGTACCAAATAGAAACCCTCATCAACAGGGGGTAGCTGAACGAAATCACTAGGCCCCAGTAGGAGAAGTTCGCAAGGCAATGCCGGAGGAGTCCCGAGCGCCCTTCCAATTAGGATAGGATGTCCGACCTACTCGAAAGAGTCCCAGACCAAGCCATGGAGAGCCCAGCCAGAAGAAATCAGCAGCCGTTGCTACCAAGGTCATTAAAACCATCTATAGATGGCCCATAGTAGGGGGCACTTTCGAGAACCGCGAAAAAACTTATGCCCGGTCCGTAACCTCAATCAATGTAACCCACAAGAGACGAAAGACGGATACGACATCACTTTTATAGATGAGAACCTGGAGGGAGTCCAAACCCCGCATGACGACGCCGTAGTTATCTCTCTCCTCGTGGCTAACCACGAGGTTAGACGTGTCCTAGATGACAACCGGAGTTCAACTGACATCCTGTTCTATGATATTTTCCAACAGATGTAACTGGGAGATTCTCGGCTAGAGTCGGTTCCACCCCGCTCTACGGTTTCTCAGGGGGCCCGGTGTTTGCAGAGGGCAGCATAGTTCTTTTAGTGACAGCAAGAACAGCCCCATGGACAACCACCATGTATACTACTTTCCTGATCATCCGGCAACCTTCGTCCTACAACATGATCTTGGGCTAGCCCACCTTCAACAGGCTCTGAGTGGTCGTCTCCACGTATCACTTAAAAGTGAAATTCTCGACTGAGGGCGAAGTGGGTGAAGTTAAATGGGACCAGTAGATCTCTAGGTCTTGCTATCTCAATGCAATAAAGGAAGACAAGAGGACGGAAGCTCTCCCACTCGAGGTGGATGACCTTAGGGATGAAGGGAGGAACCCACGAGGCCAACTGATGGAAGAGTTGACTCTAATCTCCCCGAGGACCTCAAGCGACCCTTACTCGCCTTTTTCATAGAGAACCAAGACCTCTTTGCCTGGTCAACGGCATATATGCTCGGGATCAGTCCTAAGGTGATCATACACAAGTTAAATGTGGATCCAAACCACAAACCAGTCATTCAGAAAAAGAGATCGTTCGCATTCAAATGACAAGTTGCTGTTCGGGCTGAGGTAGATAAGCTACTCGAGGCCAACTTTATTCGTGAGGCAAACTATCCAGATTGGATATTCAATATGGTGATGGTGAAAAAAGCCAGCGAAAAATGGCGGATTTGCATCGACTTCTCGGATCAAAATAAAGCCTGTCAAAAAGACAGCTTTCCTTTGCCAAGAATCGACCAACTCATCGATGCAACATTAGGGCACGAGCTGCTGACCTTTATGGACACTTACTCAGGGCATAACCAAATTCTTATGTACAGGCCCAATTAGGAGAAAATGGCCTTCATCAAGGAGCAAGGGCTCTACTACTATAAATTTATGCCATTCGGGTTAAAGAATGCTGGAGCCACCTACCAAAGGTTGGTAAATAAGATTTTTCGGGAACAGATTGATTGAAATATGGAGGTCTACATAGATGATATGCTGGTGAAAAGCATCGAAGATAAGGACCACAAAAATGACTTAAAAGAAGCCTTCAAAGTCTTTAAGTGCCATCAAATGAAGTTTAATCCCTCTAAATGTGCGTTCGGGGTCACTGGAGGAAAGTTCCTCGGCTTCATGGTGACACAAAGGGGCATCAAGGCAAACCTTAAAAAAATAGAGGTCGTTCTCAGTATGAAATCACCTCGGAATGTAAAGAAGGTCCAGTGACTCAGTAGGCGGATTGTGGCTTTAAGCCGATTCATGTCGAAATCAGCAGAAAAGTGTCTCCCTTTCTTCAAGGCCATTAGAAAGATCAAAGACTTCTTTTGGTCCGAAGATTTCCAGAAAGCATTTGGAGAACTAAAGAGGTATTTAGGCTTGCCCTTTTTACTTACTAAACCCATCATAAGTGAAGACCTTTTTTCTGTTCCTCTTGGTCGGGCACGAGGTGATGGCCTCCATCCTAATTTTGGAAGAAGAAAGCATCCAAAAGCCCTTGTACTATGCAAGCAAGGTTCTTCACAACACAGAAACCAGATACCTCCTTGTGGAGAATATAGTGTACGCACTCCGAATCACGGCCCGCAAGCTCCGACCATACTTTCAAGCACATACGATCGTCCTCCTAACCGACCAACCCCTTCAGCAAGTGCTCCACAAACCAGATATTTTCGGAAGAATGGTCAAATAGGTTGTGGAACTTGGGGAGTTTGACATTCATTACCGACCTCGCATGGCTATCAAAGCCTAGGCTTTAGCTGACTTTATTGTGGAAACCACCCTTCCAATTCAGGGTGATTCTACTCCAGACCTCATCGAGACCAAGATAGTCCCTCAATGGGCACTCCATGTCGATGGATCCTCCAGTGTTGCCAGGAGCAGTGTCGGACTCGTCCTAAGTGACCCGGATGGGTTTACCATCGAGTACACCCTAAGGTTCGGGTTTAAAGCCTCAAACAATGAGGTGAAATATGAAGCTTTACTGGCCAGGATGAAGCTAGCTAGGGTATTGTCCGTAGAAGCCCTTGGCGCATTCAGTGACTCACAGTTAGTGGTGAACCAGGTTAATGGGGAGTTCAAAGCCCGATGAGAGAAAATCACCTGCTACCTAGCAAAGGCTAGGGAACTCATCGCCAAGTTTAAAGTGTTTCGTATCAACCAAATTCCCCGAGCTTAAAACTCAAAAAATGACTCCTTAGCTCGGCTCACCTCCTCTCGACAACTAGAGTGCACCCGAGCGGTCTACCTGAAAGCACTCGTCGCCCCCAGCATCAATGAAACAATTGTGTTATCCATAGCCACTGGGGAAACCTGGATGGATTCTTTCATCAGGTATTTACAGGATGAGCATCTCCCGGGAGAAAAGAATGAGGCCAAAAAAGTCATCTCTCAAACAGCATGGTACGCAATCTTGAATGACCAACTATACAAAAGGGGTCTTACGACCTCTTATTTAAAATGTCTAGGCCTGATTGAGGCCAATTAAACCCTCTGAGAAGTCCATGAAGGGATCTGCGGGAATCACCTCGGGGGGCGAGCCCTCGCATTCAAGATCATTCGCCAAGGGTATTATTGGCCCGGGAGGCAAGGAGAAGCCATGAAACTAGTAAAGAAGTGCAAAAGTTGCCAGTAGTATGCTACTATCTCCCACAGACTGGTGAATCCTCTTACTCCGGTCACTAGCCCGCTTCCTTTTGCCATATGGGGGATAGACCTCCTTGAACCTTTCACTGGAGCGCTTGACCAACGGAAGTACCTCATCGTAGCAATAGATTATTTCACGAAGTGGGTGGAAACCGAAGAATTGGCCAGGCGATTTGTCTGGAAGTAGATAGTATGTCGCTTCGGTATACGCCGAGTGCTGGTGACGGAGAACGGCAAGCAGTTCGATAGCACTCGATTCAAAGCGTTTTGTGATGAGCTGCGTATCGAGCATCGCTTTTCCTCTGTCGGGTACTGATTATGCCCAAAATAAAATGCGGTTATTGTAGTACAGCTTTGGGGTGTCGATTCCACAGGAAAACAAGTTAATTACAAAAGAATGTGTGAATTTTAACACAGACGATAAAAGATTGATTGAAAGAATTTGAATTATGTGAAAATAGTGTGAAGGAAATTGTGTAAATAGATTTAATAAGAAATAACAAGGTTTCGAAAATCCTCTCTAGGTTCATTGCCCTAATCCTAACTTGATTCAGTCGTTTTTATCTCGATTGCAAGTTTCACATCCTAAACAGGCAATCGGCAAATGTTCAATTAAAGCGCATGTATAAACCCTAATGTAATTGATATGAATTATTCTTTACTTTCAAGCACACATGACCTAACTTATAAATTATCAAAAGACGACGATATATCTAAATGACAATACTGCAGCAATGGACAAATCTATAAAAGAGATCTATCGGACTCAATCACATCCAAACAGATACACATAAGAAAAGCATGACTAGACTTACATGGAAAAGAAGCATGCAATCACCGGACTAATAAAAAAATGTACTAATTAAATTAAAGAATAAAACATAACAATGTTTAATGAAAATAATATCCAACTACAACTGAATCAAATAAAAGAAAATAAGAACAACTACACTTAGGGATTCATCCCTTCGCCTTGCTTGGAGATTAGCTGGCCATGGAGCTCATGCCTCATTGAGTTACCTCTGGCCTCTCAACGATCATCACCTCCTTGGTAGCGAAAGCTTCGGTGATTCCTCAGCTTGCCCTCCAAAATTATACTACGGATTTTTCCTAAAGGCCATCTGGATTGCTCCTAAAGATCCTCTGGATTCACTCTCTGATGATTTCAGATGAGCCCCGATTGATGCCCCAAAGCTGAAGTGGAGTATGCCTTTTATAGGGAAATACCATGAGTGCAATGTGTTTCCAATCCGATGTGGGATGTGAGATATAGAAATGTGTTTTCCAACCGATGTGGGATGTGGGATTTAAGCCCAAAATCACGCTGAAATCCCGCACAGCCCGCATAGCCTGACCTTTGTCTACTAAAACTGTCATAACTTTCTCTAGAAAAATCATTTTTACAAGCCATAAAATTCTCCAGAAAATAGACTTCCGGATCTTTCTAAGCATATATGGCTTATCTCCTGGTTCTTCTTGCATCAATACAGTTTAATTTTCAAAGATGATTGATCCGTACGGGCAATTCTGGCAATTTAGTAAATCTCCTTTCTTGGTTTCTCTTCATCTTGGCTCTTCTGCGACCATTATCTCACTCGAGTATTCATTGAAGCTTCGTGTTTAAAATGATGATAGCTTTTCTATCTTTTTTTTAAGCTCAAAGTACCTGAAAATGCACTGAAATAAGTCAACGATTCAAGAATAACACTTTCGAGTTATTAAGGTATAAAAGTGTAATTCCAACCTCGATCAACCCTAAAATGCTAACAATTAAGTATTGTTTAGATGCATTTCATGACTCTCATCACAACCCCCAACTAGCTTATTGCTAGTCCCTAGTAATTGAAGTGAAAATAAGAGATGAATTCTATGGTAAGAGTTAAAAACAAAGTAAAGCAATGCTAGCGTTGAACCAAGAGTAATTCACTTTTTGTCTCAAAAATTGCACATAATATATAGCACATAGAATCATTAAATTTCACCTGAGTCAAAAAGTAATCTAAATATCAATCTTAAAATCGCTATTGACTCTTAACATCCATCTTACCACAAACCATTAATCCGAACACCCGAATGATTTTATGCATAACATTCATGAATATAAGTCTTGGCCTCTAAAAACATAATAAATTGCGTGACATCAATCACAAAAACAAGCTCCATAGGCTCACTTTTCAAATCACTCTCACTATTGTAGAAAAATCACACTACATTGGATCAAAAAGTCTTTAATAAGCTTGTAACATTAGGCTAAGGTAAAGGTTAAGAAAGAACAGGAAGGATTCAACAAGTAGAAGAACTTAATCTCTTAGTTTTGAACACAACTCTTTAAGCACTGGATAACCTTACTTCAACACCCAACTTTTTCAACCATTTTTCGAGCATTTCTTTCAACAAATCACCATTTTTTTCTTTTCTTTCTTTCTTCTTTCTTTGTCATAATTCTTTTTTTTTTGGCACATAACAATTCATCTTCTTTTTCATTTTTTTTTCTTTTCTTTTCCACAACCCCCAACTTATCTCCTTTAATGTACTTGGGTTGCGGTAGTGATATTTTTTCATATTTCCACCCTTACTCCTTTTAAGTACTTCTCACAACATGTGTATAACTAAGTTCTTTTAAAAGAAAGGTAAGGATAAAAATATTTTTAGGCTTATAAAGGTAAGTAAATGGTTTATCGAAAGTAACAAGGCTCAATTTTTCTTTTCAAGAAAAATGCTCAAATAGGTGACTAGTGATAAATATAACAATGGTAGGTTTGAAAGGCTCAAACGGTTCAAAAATGGCCTATATCATATCCTAAGTAGTGTGCATTCTAGGAATTCGCCTCAAGTGATTATCAAGTAAGTTCTAGAGCTTGTCGAGACCGCAAAAATATTCACAAAATAATCACACATAAAATTTCTCTAGATGTGATAGACTAATCATACAATCTTACCACAAACTAGAGTCTCAAACCAAATGAAGATTGATATTTAAATTAATTTCAAACCGAAACTAAATTTAACTCCTTCTAAATGCTATCTGCTATCTCAATTAAGTTTATATCATTGACATGTGAATTAACTCCAAGGCAACCACAAAGTATGCTTAAAACAAAAAGAGAGGGAAAATGACACCAAGCAGTTCAATGGAAAAAGAAAAATGTATGGAAATAAAGAAAATGGAAACAAAGAGATGCATTTCCTCCACCCCCAACTTAAAAATTTCATTGACCTCAATGTAAAAGAAAGAGTAAAGGAAACTCCCCTTGTAGCCAAAGGTGCACAGAAGCTGAAAATTGTGCTCCACCATTTGAACTACTTCGTATTCTTGTCCCTAAAAAAGAAATGTGAAAGTAAAAGTGGAAAACAGCAAGATAATAATAATAAATAAGAGAAAAAAGAAATATGAAAAACAATAAAAATAAAAGGATACGTTGTGGGCTGCTTCCCATGAGCGCTAAGTTTTACGTCTTCAGCCAGACGCTCTTATTCCCTACTTGAAAAACATAGGTTGAATGCATCCACCACTGTTTCATTGCTAAATTTGGTGCTTCTATGCTTTTGGGGTGCCTCAAGGATGTCATCAGTAACATCCTCAAATTCTGGCTCGATGTATGCCTTGGTGAAGCCATGGATGATGGTGGACTCAAATGGATTAAGATGCTGGACCTTTTCCATGAATGAGTCAATCATGTATGCTTGAGCTTGATGGCTTTCATCCACATCCTCTGATTTTTTTGTTGCTGGGATGTGTAATGACTTACCCCTCAGTGTCTCAATGGCATTCACCTCCTTCAAATTCTTTTGTGCTAGGTGCTGACTATGGGGTGTGGACTGAGCTTGAAAAGGAAACTTACCTTGCTCAATCACACTCAAGTAGCTCATCAACTTGGACACTTGGCTCTTTATCTCTTTATGTTCTTCAACAACCTGTACAATTAACGATTCAAGTCTTTTATTAGTCTTACCTTGTGCCTCAATAAAAGCATGTAAAGTGTCTTCTAAAGAACTCCTAGAAGACATAGGTGCATGATATGGTGCAGGGGTTTGTGCAAGCTGCTGGTTTTTAAACTTCCAGCTGAAATTGGGGTGATTTCGCCATCTTGGATTATAAGTATCAGAGAAAGGTATCAAAGGCTTCTTGTACATGCTTAAGGCATTACATTGTTCATTATACATCCCTCTCATCTCAACAAATGTGGGACACTCTTGGGTGAGATGATCTACCCCACCACACACAAAACATGGTTCAAAAGATTTTGCATTATTAGCTACGTGTGTTGGCTTTAAGCTTTTAGTCTTTAACTCATCGAGCTCCCTAGTGAGCATCTCGACCTTGGCTCTAAGGTTATCCTCTTCCCTAAGATGGTAAATTCCACCACCATTTAGGTGCCCTATAGGTCGTGACCTATTTGTGCTTTCAGTAGCACTAGGTCCAGTCCAAGTGTGAGCTTTTCAGCAAGCTCATTGAGGTACTCTATTGCCTCATCAGGATCTTTCTCTAAAAACTCACCATTACACATCATCTCTACAAATTGGCGCTCTCTATATGTAAGTCCCTCATAAAAATAACTCACTAAGTGTCAACTCTCATACCCATGGTGAGGGCACGTACTCAATAACTCTTTAAATCTCTCCCAAGACTGATACAAAGTCCCGCTGTCCTTTTGTGCAAAGGTGGAGATTTGCCTTTTTAAAGAATTGGTCTTATGTTGAGGAAAGTATTTATTAAAAAAAATCTGAGTCATCTCAGTCCACAACCCAATAGATTGTGGTCTAAGTGAGTATAGCCAACTCTTAGCTCTATCTTTCAAAGCGAAAGGAAAGAACTTAAGCCTCACAATGTCATCGGTTTCGTCTTGACTATGAAAAGTCGCGACTACTTCCTCAAACTCTCTAATGTGCACATACGGGTTTTCATTATCCAAGCCATGAAATGTAGGGAGTAAATGTATCATCCCTGTTTTAAACTCTAATAGGCGAGTATTGGCTGGAAATATAATGCATGATGGTGTGGCTGTGCGTGTAGGGTTGAGGTAATCCTGAAGGGTCCTAGGGGGTTGATATTCATGTTCACTCATTTCTTCCAGACTAGATGGACTGTCAAATAAAGGATTTAGAAATGAATTGAATTCAGACTCAAGCATAGGCCTATAAGCATCTCTATGTCTTTGCATTCAAGGTGACAAAATAATAAAAAAAATTACTATAAAAAAAAGAATAAGATAAAATAAAATAAAATTAATGCAGCAAGCTAAAAGAGAGAACGAAATTACCACCTTTACAAACTGCTGAAAAGAAAAACTATTTACAGCTCTTCTACTGTCATATCAAAAGTTGACAATCTTCATTGTACTTAAGCGTGTTTCCCCAGCAATGGCGCCAAAATTTGATTACACCCAAAACAAAACACGGTTATTGTAGTACAGCTTTGAGGTGTCGATTCCACAGGGAAACAAGTTAATTACAAAAGAAGGTGTGAATTTTAACATTGACGATAAAAGATTGATTGAAAGAATTTGAATTATGTGAAAATAGTGTGAAGGAAATTGTGTAAATAGATTTAATAAGAAATAACAAGGTTCTGGAAATCCTCCCTAGGTTCGTTGCCCTAATCTTAACTTGATTCAGTCGTTTTTTATCTCGATTGCAAGTTTCACATCCCAAACAGGCAATCGACAAATGTTCAATTAAGGCGCATGTATAAACCCTAATGTAATTGATATGAATTATTCTTTACTTTCAAGCACACATGACCTAACTTATAAATTATCAAAAGACGACAGTATATCTAAACGACAATACCGCAGCAATGGACAAATCTATAAAAGAGATCTACCAGACTCAATCACACCCAAACAGATACACATAAGAAAAGCATGACTAGACTTATATGGAAAAGAAGCATGCAATCACCGGACTAATAAAAAAATCTACTAAATTAATTAAAGAATAAAACATAACAATGTTTAATGAAAATAATATCCAACTACAAATGAATCAAATAAAGAAAAATAAGAACAACTACACCTAGGGATTCATTCCTTCACCTTGCTTGGAGATTAGCTGGCCATGGAGCTCATGCTTCCTTGAGTTGCCTCTGGCCTCTCAACGATCATCACCTCCTTGGTAGCGAAAGCTTCGGCGATTCCTCAGCTTGCCCTCCAAAATTATACTTCGTATTCATCCTAAAGGCCCTCTGGATTGCTCCTACAAGCCCTCTGGATTCACTCTGTGATGATTTCAGATGAGCTCCGATTGATGCCCCAAAGCTGAAGTGGAGTAGGCCTTTTATAGGGAAATACCACGAGTGCAATGTGTTTCCAATCCGATGTGAGATGTGGGATGTGGGATATAGAAATGTGTTTTCCAACTTGTAGCTCGAGGTTTCAACCCAAGACGAGGGGTGAATTGGATTTTTAAAAACTTTTTGCGGAATTAATACAAGTTTATAAAAACTGATAAGCAGCAAACAATTAATACAAGTAATGAGCTGTAAATAAAGAGTTTAAGGAAAGAGGATGCAAACACAGTTTATAGTGGTTCGGTAATATCGGATTCGTTCCGACCCTACGTCCACTCTCTTCAAAGAACTCCTTGAAGTAATCCACTAAGAAAACTTAGTCGCACAACTTAGTCGGGTGTTGCACAAACCGTACACAAACAAATTACAAGAATTGCTTAAACCGAACAATCCCTTTCCTTTCGAAAGTTTCCCCTTCCTCTCGGAAGTAATCCCTTTACAAAGATGGTGTAAAGTAAAAGGTAGAGAGACAGCAAATGAAAGCTTATTACAACAGAAATGTCTCTCTTTCAAAGTAAAGCTTGAAGAAATGGCTCAATAAGATTATTTCAAAGCTTTTGTGTTTCAAGAGTATAAAAACTTGATTATGTGAGATCAACTCTTTTTGAATATATGTAGCTTGTTATTGAATGCTTAACTGAATGGGTTTATATAGCAATCAATTAATATGGCCGTTTAGGACTTTAATTTGAAAAAGATTTACTTTAAAACGTTCAGATTTGGAGTCCAACGGTTATATTTTTGAACTACCAATCGACTGGGTCGAGATACCAGTCGACTGGGTTCACTTGAAAAATACTCATTTTCAGACCTTCTGGGTATCCAGTCGACTGGTATATATCATCCAGTCGACTGGGGACTTTCTGTCCATTTTACCAGTCGACTGGGTTATTTCTTCCAGTCGACTGGGTACCTTCTGTCCCATATACCAGTCGACTGGTATATGTACCCAGTCGACTAGGTTGTCTTCCAACCCAGTTTTTCTTCTGTTTTTCATAAAAAAAACATTTGTTTTAAAATTAATGGTTGTAGAAAACCTTTTGTGTTCGAGCCATTGAACAAGCTAATACCATAAGTGAGACTTACATTGGTTCTAAACCTTAAGACCTATACTAGATCTTCAGTCTTCACTTGATACTTGATTTGGTTCGAGTTCTTGCACTTTTTTCCTTGGTTGAATGTGTTTGATCCTTAATACAACTTAGTTTAAACTCGTTAGTCAAATAACAGTTGTGTTTTGCTATCATTAAAATATGGGCGAGGGTCAACAATCTCCCCCTTTTTGATGATGACAAAACTAATAATGTGAAAACAGTTTTAAAAGCTAAGTGTTAGGATTTTTCAAAAAATTGGACAGAGTCTCCTCTGTTTTTCGAGTAAAACCACCCTGTAAACAAGCAAACACAGTTTATATCTCTTTCAACCAATCTAAAATCAAACTCAACCAATCAATAAACATTTTTATAATGTTATGGAGCAATGCTCCCCCTAAATCTATGCATTGGTTGCGTTTACTTAGATTTTCTCATTTTTCTCCCCCGTTTTGACAACAGCAACCAAAGGGGGCATAACATGAAAAATAAGCTATTTAGCTAATATAGTCATCTAGAGTATAAGAAAACAAACTTGTATGCGAAAATTTGGCTTCATTCGGATTTCGGAAGCCTTCCCGGGAAGAATCGAAAGATTTCATACACGTATAATCATTTTAGAGCAGTTTAGTGGCTAAACAGAGATTTAAAATAGAGCTAACATATCACAAATAGCGTAAATAGATGCAAGAAATACGGCTAATAGAAATACATCATCATATATAAAAAGTCAATACATAAACGGGCTTCACAGAGCCATGATTAAGACAAAATAATACATGATATGTTCGTGCTATGTGATAAGAACTGGAAAATACTAAGTACAAGATAAAGATATGGACTCAAGGTGTGGGAGAGTTTGAGCTGTCATGAAGAAGTTCCCTAATCTCAGCTAGGGATCCCTCGGTGTGCTCTCGATGTATCTCGAAGTCGTCCTGTAAGTGGTCTATAGAGGAGCTCAATCTCTGGTAATCAAACTGCATGGACTGGAAACCGAACTTCATCATCATCTGGAGGCTCGTGATAGCTCGTAGGATGTCGTCGTAACCAGTCTAACCAGTACTCGAGTCACCAATGGGAGGTGCTCTGGTATCCGTCTCCATCTCAGCAGCCGTATCAGCATCCTCATCACTGTCACTATCATCCTCTCGGATCCTCAGGCGCTTTCCGGCCTTCGGATAGAGGAACGTTTCACGAACTGTACATCCCATCTTCTTCAGAGATGAGATGTTGATGATGTCCGTCAATCCGATATCTTGAGCCTCGGAGGCAGGCAAAGGTACCCGGAAGTGCAGGAGGATGAGCGTAATGAGCATCCCATAAGGAAGACACCCGGAGTCGTTTGCTTCGCTGTTAATCATGTTGGCGAGCAGTAGAGGATATATATTGAAATGGTGCCCAAATTTTAGGCACCAAATCAATACCGTATCTATTTTAAATAGATACCCTCGACTCCCGAGTCTCGGGTGGATGGTCCAACTGACAATCAGCTGAAACATCTTTGAGTCGAGGGGCAAGTCACTACATGTATGAAATGTAGTGGGTCTGTACACATAGTTAGGGTCGCCCCTGACTATCCGATAGGCCTCCTCAACCTCAAAGTTGTCTGGCCATCCATCCAGACTCCATTGAACCCCCTTTATAGGGATTCTCAGAATGCTCATCAAGAGGTCAGTGTTGACCTCAAACTCCACACCGCTAACTCTGGTTCTGAATCTCAGAGCTAGAGGACTGGGTTTCACCAAGTTCGCGTAGAACTGGTGAATCAGTCGCGGGTAATATTTCTCATGAATTCTAACCAGTGGGGTCAGATTTATTGCCTCAAAGGCTGGTAGAATATTGAAATTTCCATGGCGAATAGAGTCGAAATCAACGACTCTACCCATCATGATTTTCTTGTGACGGATTATAGAATTATACCTTGCATGAGCCGCTGGACTGTAAAATAGAGTCTACTCCAACTCTGTTCTGGGCTCCTTGCTAGATGAGCCCGCTGCTCCCTTTCCTTTCGACTCCAAAGCCGAAGATTTTGAAGACCTTGGCTTTTTAGGCGCATTAGGTCTACTTGTTGTGAGTTTTATACGGATCTTATCGTTTATTTTGAAGAAAAATGAGTTTTTAGGAAAAATGGATTTTGGTGAAAATAAGAGATTTTAACCGTAGAAAGTCAAAAATCTCTTTATGGATGAGTAGATCGGTGTGTTTAGATGAAGTTTGGATGGTTTTTGGATCAAAATGGTGAATTTTTCTAGAGAGAGAAAATTTGGGAGCTTGAAAATGGCGTAAAATTTCAGAAAAATGAACAGTCCTATTTATAATCTCGCGTTACCAGTCGACTGGGTCGAGTTACCAGTCGACTGGGTCCCATTGAGAAGATGAACAGTTTTCCTACCAGTCGACTGGGTAAACGTACCAATCGACTAGATAAATTGGCAGACATTTACCAATCGACTGGGATATCTTTACCAGTCGACTGGTGGACAAAGGTTTTTCAAAAATGGGCGTCAATCAGGGACTCGACCTCATAGACGACTGGAGAAGACTCACCAATCGTCTGGAATATTTGGCAGAGATTTACCAGTCGACTGGGTCAGAGGTACCAATCGACTGGAAAATCTGGCAGAGACTTACCAGTCGACTGGGTCACATGTACCAGTCGACTAGACCCTTAGTAAAATTTCCAGTCTTGAATTTTTAGCACGAATTTGTTTATCTATGACATTTTTGAGTGAGGGAAATAATTAAACAATGATTAATACTCTTTCACTCAATGTCAAACATGCAAATAATGAAATGAGATGCAATCAAACATTCAGTTTATCAAAATCAAGCAATCCCATCAACATTCTAATCTTACAAAAACTAGCTTCACTTAAGGGTTTTGTAAGAATATCAGCTATTTGATCTTCTGAAGGAATGAATTCCAATCTTATATCACCTTTTTTAGCATGGTCTCTTAGGAAATGATGTCTAATCTCTATATGCTTGGTTCTATAGTGCTGAATAGGATTTTTAGTTAGGTTGATGGCACTAGTATTATCACAAAATATAGGAATATTTTTTAGATTCATGTCATAGTCTTCTAGTTGTTGTTTCATCCATAATACTTGGGCACAACAACTGCCAACTGCTATATATTCTGCCTCAGCGGTTGATAGTGCAACAGAATTTTGTTTCTTGGAAAACCAAGACGTTAACATAGCACCTAAGAATTGACATATTCCACTTGTGCTCTTTCTATCTAACCTACATCCAGCAAAATCAGCATCTGAATATCCTACTAGCTCAAAAGATGATTCTCTAGAGTACTATAATCCTATGGTCTGGGTTCCTTGTAGATATCTAAGGATTCTTTTTACTGCAACTACATGTGATTCCTTAGGATTAGACTAAAATCTAGCACACATGCATACACTGAACATTATATCAGGTCTACTTGCAGTCAAATAAAGTAAAGCACCTATCATGCTTCTATAATATTTAGAATCTACAGTTTTACCTCCTTCATCAAGATCAAGTTTAGTAGTTGTGCTCATAGGCATTCCAATTGGCTTTGAGCTTTCCATCTCAAACCTCTTTAGTAGGTCTTTGATGTACTTTTGTTGATTGATGAAGATACCTCCTTTTAGTTGCTTGATTTGCAGTCCAAGGAAGTAGGTAAGTTCTCCCATCATGCTCATTTCAAATTCACCTTGCATGCACTTTGCAAACTCTTGACACATAGATTCATTAGTAGCACCAAATATAATATCATCAACATATATTTGAACTATCAAAGTGTCATTTTTGTGAGTTTTTGTGAAGAGAGTTGTATCTATTCTACCTCTTACAAAATCATTATCAACCAAAAATTTACTTAGTCTTTCATACCATGCTCTTGGAGCTTGCTTCAACCCATATAGAGCTTTAGAAAGCTTGTAGACATGATTTGGTAGACTAGGATTTTCAAATCCAAGAAGTTGCTCAACATAAACCTCTTCTTCTATAAAGCCATTTAAAAGGGCACTTTTCACATCCATTTGAAATAGCTTGAATTTATTAAAGCTTGCAAAGGCTAATAACATTCGAATAGCTTCTAATCTAGCTACGGGAGCATAGGTTTCATCAAAATCTATTCCTTCCTCTTGGTTATATCCCTTAGCAACTAATCTAGCTTTATTTCTAGTTACTATACCATTTTCATCCATTTTATTTCTATATACCCATTCAGTTCCAATTATTGAATGATCTTTAGGTCTTGGAACTAGTTTCCAAACATTGTTTCTCTCAAATTGATTTATCTCTTCCTGCATTGCAATTATCCAATCATTATCCTTTTCAGCTTCTATAAAGGACTTAGGTTCAACCTGAGACAGATAAGCTACATAATTGCAAATATTTCTAATAGAAGAGCGAGTTCTTACCCCTTGTGAATGATCACCAATTACTTGATCAATTGGATGATGATTTACATACTTCCAATCCTTGGGTAGATTTTTCTCTTGTTGACTTGAGGATGGTTGGTCCAAATTGGGAGTTGCCATCCCTTCATTTGCTTGAGGAGAACTCACTTTTGGGTCAACAATGGGAGTAGGAGTTTCCATTCTTGGAATAAAATCTGCATCATCTTTAAAGGAAACTTCTCTACTACTTATTGGATTAGATTCATCAATGGTTACATGCACAGATTCTTCTACTACTAGAGTTCTCTTATTGAAAACTCTATAAGCCTTACTAGTAGTTGAATATCCTAAAAATATTCCTTCATCGGTCTTGGAATCAAATTTACCCAAGTTAGTTTTATTGTTATTTAAGATGAAGCACTTACTACCAAAAGCACAAAAATAGGAAATATTGGGTTTTCTCCCTTTCAATAGTTCATATGGAGTTTTATCAAGCAAAGGCCTTATCAAAATTCTATTTAATATATAGCAAGAAGTATTCACGGCTTCAGCCCAAAAGTATTTTGGTAAACTATTTTCACAAAGCATAGTTCTTGAAAATTCTTCTAGAACTCTATTTTTCCTCTCAACAACTCCATTTTGTTGAGGAGTTCTAGGTGTGATTAATTCCATTTTCATCACAAAATTTTGAAAAGCTTTGATTTTCAAATTCTTTGCCATGATCACTTCTTATGCTTGAAATACAAATTCCTTTTTCATTTTGTACCTTTTTGCAAAACTTTTCAAATACTTTGAAAGCTTCATCCTTGTAAGCAATAAAAATAACAAAAGTATATCTTGAATAGTCATCAACAATAACAAGAGCATATTGATGGCCACCTAGACTAATGGTACTAATTGGACCAAATAAGTCCATATGCAAAAGTTCCAAAGGTCTAGTAGTTGAGACTACATTTTTTGCTTTAAAAGAAATCCTAGTTTGTTTTCCCATTTGACAAGCATTGCATACTTTGTCTTTTCAAAATTGATTTTAGGAAGTCCAATAACTAAATCTTTTCTTGAAACAATTTTTAGCAAGTTCATGTTTACATGACCAAGCCTTCTATGCCATAGCCATGGATTTTTACTAAAATCAGGAAAACATTTTTCATTATCAGAATGCAAGGATTTCAAATCAACTATGTAGACATTTTCATGTCTATGGCCAATGAATTTGATCTTGTTGCTCTTGATGTCTATAACTAGACAATGAGAGGTCTCAAATGTGACTTTGTATCCTTTTTCACATAATTGACTAATGCTAAGTAAATTTGGCTTAAGGCCTTGTACTAACAATACATTATCTAAGGTTGAGAAATCATTACCGACTTTTCCATGCCCGATGATCTTTATTTTAGTATTGTCTCCAACGGTCACAAGTCCACCATCTCTTAGAGTTAGCTCCTTGAATACGCTTTTATCACCGGTCATGTGCTTCGAGCATCCGCTATCAAGGTACCAACAGTTTCCTTTCTCCTTGGTGTGGAGGCAAATCTACATCACACAAGGATATACAATAGCACTTTTAGGTACCCAAAATTTCTTGGGTCCTTTAGGGTTAGTCCTTGAAAATATGGTTCCTTTTGGGACCCATACTTTCTTAACATGTGGTGCTCTATGAACAAGTTGATGATGCACAATCCTAGCATGATAGTCATAGAAATTTCTAGGATGTCTTACATGTGCATTCCTATAATCCTTAGGATAATAGTTCCTAGGATACATGTTTCTATGGTAAGGAGTATGAAAATGCATGTCATTTCTATAAAAAGTATGATGATGCATTCTAGGATACATGTTAGCATTATTTTGTGTGTGCATTTTGTTTCTAGGATAACCATGATGATAATTCCTAGGATGAGCATGAGCAGAATGCATTCTTTGATTATACACATTGTTCCTAGAATGAGCATGATAATTATTTCTAGGATGTGTATGAGCATTTCTAGAATGAGCATACATATAAGCATGAGTATTTTTAGGATGCTTCAATTTAGTATGATCATTTAAGTTTCTAGACTTCCTAGCATTTACCGAGGGAGTGATTTTAACCATGCTAGGAGCTTTTGAAGTAGAAGCTCCATCTACACAAGAGGCTTTCATGAATAAGCTCCCTTTTGTTTTTTGTTTCCCCAATGGAGAATATCCTACACCAGATTTTCCTCCACTTAATCTTTGGGAAGAAAGCACTTCATCAAGTTTTTCTTTACCAAGCATAAGTCTTGATATAGTGCTATTTAATTCAGAAATTTTATTTTTCAAATTCTCATTTTCATCTTTAAGAAAATCTTGAGAAGAATCATACAGTAAGGATGATAATTTTTCTTTTTCTTCTCTAAGAATTATCATTTCTTTAGAAAGAGATGATACTTCTTTCTTAAGAACAGAATTTCTAGAATCAAATTTCTTCAATTCTTCATGCATTTCATTTATAATTTCTAGCAGTTGTTCACTACTAGTAACAATATTATTTTTTGAAGATGGAGAAGATGTTACCTCACTTTCATCATCAATTGCCATCAAACAAAGGTTGGTAATTTCCTCGTATCCGATTTCTTTGTTTGATGACTCATCTTCTTCGTCATCACTCCAGGTAGTTGCTACCATAGCTTTCTTCTTGAAGCCCTTGTATGGTTTGTTTAAAACCGGACTGTCAGCTTTTATATGTCCTGGCTTCTTCCAGCCATAGCACATAAGTGGTTCCTTTTTTGAGGTGGGATCCTTTAAGTAAGGTTTCTTGCTTTTCTTCAAGAACCTATGGAATCGTCTGGTGATTAAAGCCATTTCACCATCCTCTTCACTGCTCTCTGCTTCTTGTTCTAATTCCTTTTCTTTGTTGCTCGTAGAAGCTTTGAGAGCAATTTGCTTTTTCTTCTTCTCATCATCATTGATGATGGGAGTCATTTCTTCCATCTCGTATGTCAATAATGACCCAAGCAGCGTCTCAACATCAAGCTTGTCAAGATTTTTGGCCTCCTGAATGGCTGTCCTCTTTGGTTTCCATTCTAGTGGCAGAGATCTCAAGATTTTTCTGGTTAGTTCAACTTCCTCAATATTCTTACCAAGCAATTTTAAACCATTTATAATAGTGGTGAATCGTGAGTGCATTTCAGAAATGGTTTCGTTAGGAGACATCTTAAAAGATTCATACTCAGAAATTAGCATGTAAATTTTAGACTTTTTTACTTCACTAGTTCCTTCATATTTGACTTGTAATTTGTCCCATATTTCTTTAGCAGAAACGCATGCAGATATTTTGTTATATTCAGAAATATCTAATGCACAATGTAGCATGCTTGTTGCTCTGCTATTAAGAGACATCGTTTTACAATCCTCATCAGTAAACTCAGTTTTGAGTTTAGGCATTGTATGAAGAGTCTCTCCAATAACTATTTCTTTTGAAGGAATTTTAGGTCATTCTTCTATGATTCTCCATAGATTGTAATCTTGTCATTCGACAATGATTTTCATTCTATTTTTCCAATAGTTATAATTTGAGCCATTGAACAATGGTGGTCTAGTATAAGAGTGTCTCTCAGAGTAGCTATTTGCTGCCATTGGATCAACTCAAGGATTTTAAGCCTAATTAAGAGAACGAAGCTCTGATACCAATTGTAGCTAGAGGTTTCAACCCAAGAGGGGGGTGAATTGGGTTTTTAAAAACTTTTTGCGGAATTAATACAAGTTTATAAAAACTGATAAGCAGTTAAACAATTAATACAAGTAATGAGCTGTAAATAAAGAGTTTAAGGAAATATGATGCAAACACAGTTTATAGTGGTTCGGCAATATCGAATTCGTTCTGACCCTACGTCCACTCTCTGCAAGGAACTCCTTAAAGTAATCCACTAAGAAAACTTAGTCGCACAACTTAGCCGGGTGTTGCACAAACCGTACACAAGCAAATTACAGGAATTGCTTAAACCGAACAATCCCCTTCCTTTCGGAAGTTTCCCCTTCCTCTCGGAAGTAATCCCTTTACAAAGATTGTGTAAAGTAAAAGGTAGAGAGACAGCAAATGAAAGCTTATTACAACAGAAATGTCTCTCTTTCAAAGTAAAGCTTGAAGAAATGGCTCAACAAGATTATTTCAAAGCCTTTTGTGTTTCAAGAGTATAAAAACTTGATTATGTGAGATCAACTCTTTTTGAATATATGTAGCTTGTTATTGAATGCTTAACTGAATGGGTTTATATAGCAATCAATTAATATGGTCGTTTAGGACTTTAATTTGAAAAAGATTTACTTTAAAACGTTCAGATTTGGAGTCCAACGGTTATATTTTTGAACTACCAGTCGACTGGGTCGAGATACCAGTCGACTGGGTTCACTTGAAAAATACTCGTTTTCAGATCTTCTGGGTATCCAGTCGACTGGTATATATCATCCAGTTGACTGGGTTGTTTCTTCCAGTCGATTGGGTACCTTTTGTCCCATATACCAGTCGAATGGTATATGTACCCAATCGACTAGGTTGTCTTCCAACCCTGTTTTTCTTCTGTTTTTCATAAAAAAAACATTTGTTTTAAAATTAACGGTTTTAGAAAACCTTTTGTGTTCGAGCAATTGAACAAGCTAATACCATAAGTGAGACTTACATTGGTTTTAAACCTTAATACCTATACTAGATCTTCAGTCTTCACTTGATACTTGATTTGGTTCGAGTTCTTGCACTTTGTTCATTGGTTGAATGTGTTTGATCCTTAATATAACTTAGTTTAAACTCGTTAGTCAAATAACAGTTGTGTTTTGCCATCATTAAAATACGGGCGAGGGTCAACACAACTGATGTGGGATGTGGGATTTAAGCCCAAAATCACGCTGAAATCCCGCATAGCCCGCACAACCTGACCTTTGTCTACTAAAACTGCCATAACTTTCTCTAGAAAAATCATTTTTACAAGCCGTAAAATTCTCTAGAAAATAGACTTCCGGATCTTTCTAAGAATATATGGCTCATCTCCTAGTTCGTCTTGCATCAATACAGTTTAATTTTCAAAGATGATTGATCTGTACGGGCAATTCTGGCAATTTAGTAAATCTCCTTTCTTGGTTTCTCTTCATCTTGGCTCTTCCGCGACCATTATCTCACTCGAGTATTCATTGAAGCTTCGTGTTTAAAATGGTGATAGCTTTTTTTATCTCTTTTTTAAGCTCAAAGTACCTGAAAATGCACTGAAATAAGTCAACGATTCAAGAATAACACTTTAGAGTTATTAAGGTATAAAAGTATAATTCCAACCTCGATCAACCCTAAAATGCTAACAATTAAGTATTGTTTAGATGCATTTTATGACTCTCATCAGGTACCCACAAGCCAACAGACAAGCTGAAGTAACTAACAGAACCCTCTTGTAGGGCATCAAAAGGAGATTAGACGAGGCAGACCGATAGTGGACGAACCAATTACCGAATATCCTCTGGGCATACTGAACTATTGCCCAAGTACCCACTAGCGAAACCCCATTCTTCATGACTTACGGCTCTGAAGCCGTCATCCCCTTGGAAATCGGAGTGCTCTCACTCCAAGTACAAATTTTAGAGTGTAATAGTAATGACAAGGCTCTTCGTATGAACGTCGATCTTCTCGACAAAGCCCAAGATAAAGCCTAGATTCGGCTAGCTGCCTACCAGCAGCAAGCCACTCGGTATTACAACTCTCAAGTACGAGGAAGGCATTTTCGGCTTCATGATCTCGTTCTACGAAATAATGAAATATCTTGTCCACGGGAAACAGGGAATTTGATCCCTAACTGGGAGGGCTCGTACCGCATCAATAGGGTATACCGTCTTGGCACCTTCGAGCTCGAAGAACTAAGTGGAAAACGTATTCCAAGAACTTGGAACGCCGAACATCTTCGACGTTTCTACCAATGAACTCGGATTCCGCACACGAGTTTCGAAAGAAAGTTCGGTTGAAATAAAGATTGTAACGGAAAAACTATTATAAACAACAAAGTTAGGAAAATAAGAATGTTCTATTAATATTTCCAAAAAGTTACAAAAGAAGGCATTAACGACCTTGAAATACAAAATGAAAAGCAAAAATCTAATATAGAGCCGGAGCCGCCTTAGCCTCGGCCTCTGGCTTGGTAGCTGTCTCCTCCCCGGCAGGGGCCTCAGCCTCATCCTCGGCAGCAGTAGGCTCCTAATCCTCCCCTTCCTCGGGATCCAGAAGGTCGAGGCTCGAAAAATTTATCTCGGGGTGCATGGCCTTGACCTTTTTCTTGGCCTCCAAGAAGCCCTCGAGGAACTGCTTCCCCCCTTCCAGGTCCATGGCTGTCCTGAAGGCGTTCAAACCCTAAAAAGTCATCAGGAACTCCTCAACAGCTGCTCGAGTATGGGCCTCACCCTCCACCACCAAGCGCTGTATGGCCCACTCAACCTCGATCTTGGCCCAGAGGGCCTCGGTCCTAACCTGGTTGGCTGCGTCTTTCGAGGCCCACAGTTGCTAGATGGCCTCGATATTCTCTTTCAGCTGGCGTTGGGTGCGGCCCAACAGCTTGGTCGTCTCCTTGCATTGGCGGGAAGTGATGCCGAGAAGTATGCTCATCTGCGACTAGACAAACAAGTGTTAGCTAAATAAACTAAGAAACACAAATAAAAGGGGAAAGTAAAGAGCTCGAGAAAGGGTATTACCTGGGACGCGACGGTCTTCACCACCGAGCACAAAGCCTCTGTGGGCCTCCGCGACAACTCCTGGAGATCATGGAGAAGGATCCCCATAATCAGTTGCTCCCGCGCCACTCGAGGGTGCACGAAGACGGAGTCATCAACCTTCAGGGCCTAGTTAGGCCTGAGACTGCCGCCCCCGAGGTAGCACCCATAGAGGGGCCAGGAGCAGCCGAAGATCCCGGGGCAGTGCAGGTCACCAGAATGGACTTCGGTTGGGTAGAGCTGCGAGGAGAGCTCTCCAAATCAATCGGGGTAGAGGCGAGAGGCCTCTTCCTGGCCCCCGATCCCGAGGCCTACTACCTCTCGACCACGGTGGCCTTCTTCCTCTCCATGGCGAGGTTCCTCGCTTGCTCTCTAGCACGAGTCGTGGCCTCCATCTTTGCTTAGCATAAAAGAAAGGAAAATGCATAAGTGTAGATCTAAGGCAAAACTAAAAGCAGAAATGAAAGGAAAACTAGAAGTATAAAGGACACGAGTTTTTACCACTCTCAAGCGAAGACTCAGGGCATGGGGGGCACAGGCCGCGCCTCGCTAGCTCCTCGTTATTGTAGAGGACTTTGACATCCAACGGCAAGGCCACCATGGCTTCAATGGTTTTCTGCTCGCGAGGGAGGAGACTCGACTTCTTACGTTTCCCCGCTCGGTCCAGGCTCCACAAGAGGGGAAGGCCGAAGTTCTCCGTAGACCGGACGAAGAAAAAATTCTTCTCCCATCTCGTGATCGAGGACAGAGTCTTCTTCAAAAGTCTTCTCTTGGCCCTGGTACTGATGACTACGCACCCGGCTTGACCATGCCTGCTGATCTGGAAGTGGGCCTTAAAAACGTCCATATTCATTTGCCCGCCCACTTCCGAGCAGACAATGATATAGGCCATTATTAGTCGTACCGAGTTCGGCACTAGCTGACACAATGAAATATCAAAGTACCGCAAGACGGCATAGAAAAAGAGGTGAAGAGGAAACCGAAGCCCGGCCCTCATGTGGTGTTTGTACACACACAGTTCGTAGGGCACACGGCTCGGTAGGGCATCGCAAGCCCTCTCTCTTACCCCAGCCAGCCGGAGGGCGTACCAGCACGAAATACGGTACATCTTCCGGATTACCTCCAGGTCTTCCTCCTTTAATTGACTGGGGACCTCATTGGCAGTAAGATTCCATTCATCCCTTTCATCCGCGACCGATACCCCCCTGATATCGGCCAGGACCTCATCTGTCTCGTCCCCAGAGGAGGAGTTCTCTTCATACTCCTCTATAACAGGGATGTATGACACCATTGCCAAGGGCCCTTCCCTTACTATGGCCCTTTTCGGGGTCACGCTCTTAGAGGAGGACGTGACTGACCCCGACTCCTCGGTACTACCACTACCACTATCACTTTCATTAACACTACTCCTACTATTACCGTTCTCACTACTAGGCCAATCTCTGTATGCATCAAATGAAGACATATTTAAAACAAAGAGGGTGGACGTAACTCACCAAAAGTTTGAGGGATTTGGACTATAACTCCTCTTAAAGAATGAAACTCCCCATAAACCTCATCTTCAGCAACTCTCCAAATGTCACGACAACCAAGCAACCGCACCGCCAACCAAGCTTGAACCACTAGGAAATACCGAACACCAGAACTCCAAAAAATTCAGGACGAAAGCCCTCGAACACTTGGGATGAAGACTAAGACTCTGAGGGGTTTGAACGAAAATGAAAGCTCACAGCGGTTTGGGATGAAGACTCTCAAACACTTGGGGATGAGGATGAAGGCTCTCAAGGAAATCCTTCTCTCTTTTGCAAAACTTATTATGATTTGAAGTGAAGAAGGAAGGAAGCCAAGGCCTCTTTATATAGGAAAAGAAGGCACAACGAGCGAGGGCATTAAATGAAGAAATGGATGAGGGAGTGACACTTCAAGAGCTTGAGAAAACTTTCACTCTCCCCAAGGAGTCCGCCGCCACAAATTAGGCAGTCCATGATTAAACCTAGGGGTCGTTCCATTCCCTTAGGCATCGTCCCTCTCTCTTAGGTGTCGTTTTAGTGAGTGAAAGCGCTGTTTCATTCCCCAAGGAACTCAATCATTAACAAGCGCCATCATTTTTGCGAAAAAAGGCTGCTAGCATTTAATTGGGACTGATACACGCCATGTATCGAAAAAATCAAGGAACCCAAGGAAAGTGGGCCCAGGAGAGCCCAAAAAGCCCACCAAGCAAAACCCATGTCTTCCAAAAGCCCAAGAAACATTTCTCATAGGCTCAAAAAATAAGAAACCCAAAAATCCTCTTAAAATTCAAAACCTCTTCAAGGCCGAGCAGATGGATTGCTCCTCACATGCTCGGCCCACTTGCTCCAAGTCCGAGCATATAGATTGCTCCACACATGCTCAGACCCATGTCTCCAAGGTCGAGCAGATGGATTGCTGCTCACATGCTCAGCCCACTTGCTCCAAGACCGAGCATATGGATTACTCCACACATGCTCGGACCCATGTCTCCAAGGCCGAGCAAATGGATTGCTCATCACATGCTTGGCTCACTAGCTCCAAGTCCTAGCAGATGAATTGCTCCACACATGCTCGGACCCATGTCTCCAAGGTCGAGTAGATAGATTGCTCCACACATGCTTGCCCCACTAGCTCCAAGTCCAAGCAGATGGATTGCTCCACACATGCTCGGACCCATGTCTCCAAGGCCGAGCAGATAGATTGCTCTACACATGCTTGGCCCAAAAGCTCTAAGTCTGAGCTTATGGATTGCTCCATACATGCTCGGACCCATGTCTCCAAGGCCGAGCAGATGGATTGCTCCACACATGCTTGGCCCACTAGCTCTAAGTCTAAGCAGATGGATTGCTCCACACATGCTCGAACTTATGTCTCCAAGATCGAGTAGATGGATTGCTCCTCATATGCTCGGCCAACTTGCTCCAAGTTCGAGCTTATGGATTGCTCCACACATGCTCGGTTCGACGCTGTTGAAAGCACGCAATATTTCCCTTTCTTCTATAGACCGGACCCTACGATACTTCCTTAAGCACATAAATATGCTCAAGGAAGTGGGGCGCCTCTGATACTGCTAAAAAACACACACCCAGTAAGAAGACGACACGTAGACCATCCCAAGGTTAGACAGTAGGGAAACCCACGGATGACCCAGGCTCGGACAGCTAGACTTGGTCACACAGCTGGGCCTCTTGGGCATCATTGCCCACCCAACTGGGCCTCCACATCACCACCGCCCTGGATGAAAGACCGCCTCAACATCCTATAAAAAAACTAAGGTGCACTTTCCAAAAGGACATATTCTTCTTAACCTAAAAAAAAAAACATCGCTATACATCTAATCATACACTAATAAAAGCTTCGGAGCATCCTCAGAGGCATCCCCTCTGGCGACCCCCTAGCCTACTTCTTCTCCCTTATGTAGGTTTCCACGAGGTCCGGCCTCCAGCTTAGCAAACACGTTTTTGGCATCAATATATATATATATATATATAAGAATTAAGCCTTAATATGAATAGGTTTTGCTGGTGCCTCCCTAATATTAATAGATATTGTGTTTGTGAAAATTCTTTTAAGCCGATGGTTGTGATGATTATGGATCTATAACCAATTCCTCAACTCCTCCCGTGTGGCACCATTTTTGGGTGGCCAAGATTTTTTTCCTTTGGAGGCCAACATTGTCTATCAGAAAGTGCAATTCTGTTTGAATATGTTTTTCAGTTATTAGTTATTCATTTTTTCTTTCTTTTTTTTCAATGAATTTTCTTCTTTAATGGGTGTGGTTTCTGTTTTGGCGTGAAAGATTTCTACATTATAGCAGTGTGATTAGGCTGTTATGTATTGTGTTTCAGTCAGTGGCTTAACTTTCTGATGAAGATGCATTGGATTACTCATATTCTTTGCAATTAGAAATTTTAGTTGTGGGTTACAGGGTTACAATTGATGAAAAAAGGGATAGAGAAAGAGGGAGACAACTTTAAATTGTTCACGAGGGAAAGTGAGGGAAGATAGTCCATCAGAATAAATCTCCATTAATTGAGGGTACTTTTGTTAATTAATGCATAAAAATAAAGTGAGAGTGTCAATATTGTATCATTTTAATTTTTATGTGAAAAAATAATGATATAATAATTGACACGGTAAAATATACAATGACATGAAAAACAAATTTAGAAATACTATGATTTTTGAAAAATAAGATTTTAAAACAGAAGAGTGGTAAAAAACTCGTTCATAATACATAAAACGTAAAATTACTTTCGATATAAAATAGTAATTTAAAAATTAAATTTATGTAAAATAATATCTTACTAATATTTAAATTTTATGAAAATTAATTTTATATAAAACGAGATTTTATATTAATGTGTGATAAGTTTAATAAAATAATTTACATCATTTTTTGACGTAAATTGTTTTAAATATGATTGGAAAATGATTATTTTTTTATAAAAATACCATTTCTTAACTTTATAAAAATTTCTCTCATGTTATAACACTAATTTTTTTCACTTATTTATTTTTTACATTTATCATCAGTCATTTTCAAATTTAAAAAAACAAAAATTTAAGGGAAAACTTATAATTTCAATTTCACGAGAAATTATTTTTCGTTACGAACAGAGCCTAGATTAAAAGACACAATGGAAGTAAAACGAATAAAAAATTGTGCAAAAACGGAAAGGTTGAGAGTCCGCAATAATTGGCATCGAATGCTTACGGGGATTCGCACTTGCTGAATTCCAAGATCTGCGTTCAACAATATTATTATATACATTTTATATTTTATTTTAAAATTAAAATTAAAAGAAAATCCTCAAAGCCTTTTTCCGTATGCCTGCTTGCCCATTTGCAGGGCTCTAAGCTATCTCTTGTCTCTCTGAGGGGGAGAGGGAGAGGGAGGAGAGAAAGCAAACCAAAGAACCCCACACAAAACGTAGCAGTAACAGTAGTACTTAGTAAGCAGTAGTTTAGTGAGAAAAAAGACAGTGTCAATTAGGGCTCCCGTCGGAAAGTTGCCCACAAAAGGTAACTCTCCCCTTCTTTCCTTTTCTTCTTTCTTTCTCTCTTTCATTTGCTTTCTCTCGCTACCACACGTCCGTTTTTGTGCTGTTGAAGAGATTTCATTTTCTGCCATTTGGAGCTTCTGTGGACTCAGATTCTGTCTTTTCAGAGATGGAAAACTGACCTTTTTTTGGTCTTTGGGTCTGATTCAATTAGTGAATTAGGCTTTCTTTTAGGTCTAACCTTGAATATTAGGATTCAGCTTTGCTTGGGGAATTCTAGGGTTCAATTATTTTAAAGAATTTCTCATCAATTGCAGCGTGTCAGGTGGCATTTGTATTGATCATTGAGCTCTATTTCGTGTCCGGGAAATGGATTGTAGGGACTTTGATTAGCAAAAGCTTTCAGTAAATGTGAGTTACTCGGTGAGTTTATGGGCTTATAGTCTATTTTCTTTGATTTCTTTTTGGTGGCTATATGGGGATTTAGTGGATAAAATGGCAACGGAATCGAACACCGGCTTTCACGACGAGAAAACGTTGGGTTCTGTGATGAATCGTCGGCATGCAATATCCTTCCAATCCGGCGCGATAAACAGCACGTTGGAGATGATTCCTATGGGCTCTTACTTTGGGGTGAATACATGCACGGCGGGCATGATCTTGCCGAGGAATTCGAACTTCATTAACACTACTCATCCTGGAATTATTCAAGCTGGGAATTCTTCTGGTTCTTCGCTTATACTTGATTCTGTGCCCGGGCTCAAGCACGACGCCGGTTTGGCAGTTGAGTGGTCTGTTGAGGAACAGTACAAATTAGAGCAAGGCCTTGAAAAGTACGTACTTTCTTCTGGGTTGTGTATAATTTTTTTTTTATATTTTATTTTAAATAACCAAATATTTATTTAATTATGTTGTGCAAGATTGAGTGCCAGTGCTGTTATAGTCTGATGAAGGGCATCTAGTGCTCCAATTTTTGTTTCTGATGTATTGGCCTTTAACTTATTACCTATTTTAATTGGTGTTTGGTTGGATTCTTCTTATTGAGCTATTGTGAATGCTAGGATATTCATCTTTTTTCTGTAGATGACTCTTTGGACGGTTGTTTCATTTTGTGGTTAATGTTAGGAGCATTTTCCCCTATTTTATTATATATAATTCTTAAATTATTGTTTCATTGCATTTTGGTGATGAATGATATCAACATTTATTGTGAGTTTGTTAGGGATTTATATCGTAGCTTGTGATTGATTAATGAAGTCCATAGTAGTAGGGACTTACAAATTGTAATTAGCATAGATGTTTTTCTTGGCTTTAATTATTGCATATAATGAAACAGTTTTTTTTTTTTTTTTTTTTTTAAACTATTTGCAATATTGGTGATTGTTTCCTTTCTTTTCTTGCGTTGCAGCCTATAAGATTTATTGGCATAATTACAGTAGTAGGACTGCAGTATATCTGCTATATTTTGTCATGTAGAACAAATTTTATAGTGATATGGCTTTCACTTCTTTCATTTTCTTACTTCATGTTGCTCAGTTGTTTTAATTACAGTGAATTTCACTTGTATCTGTTTTTTTTTTTTTTTTGGGGGGGGGGGGGGGGCGAATGTTCAAGCTTCGATTACTTTTTATGTAAACAGATTTAAAGGTGAACCAAGTATTATGAGGTACATTAAGATTGCAGCCACTTTACGTGACAAAACTGTACATGATGTTGCATTGAGGTGTAGGTGGATGACAGTAAGCTCTTCACTCCTTTTAATGATGCCTTTCAAGTTTCAATTCTCACTTCAGATCTTACACATTTTTTGTTTACTTCTAATTGTTTAACCATCTTGTGAATTATGATTCTAGAATGGTTTAAACTTACTTTCTTTATACTATTGACTATTTCTATTCTAATAATTATTGAACCATATGGGGTTATTATGTAGTTAAACCCTAATGCCTCTGTTAAGCTAATTTCACTTGGCATAACATTACCAGTTTAATTGGTCTTTCTGCACTGGCATTGCAAAATGATTGATTATTATATAGCTTTCAGGAGTGTACCACGGGAGCTTAAAACCGATAGGTATTTTTATAGCTGTGTATTTAGTCATACTTAGGTGTTCTGATAACGTCCTTCCATACAGTGCACAGTACAAATTTGAGGTAGGGCATAACATTACCAGTTTAATTGCTCTTTCTGCACTGGCATTGCAAAATGATTGATTATTGTATAGCTTTCAGGAGTGTACCACGGGAGCTTAAAATCGACAGGTATTTTTATAGCTGTGTATTTAGTCACACTTAGTTGTTCTGATTACGTCCTTCCATACAGTGCTCAGTACAAATTTGAGGTAGGGCTTTCTTAATGTTATCACACAGATTCACACACACTCACACACACATTCATACACACACATACTCGCACACTCACACACACACACACTCACACTCACACACACACATTTATAATCTTATAGATAATTTATTTTTTATCCTTAAATATATAAATAGCTTAAGGTGTAAACTTCTGTACAAAAAAACCATCAGATCATTATATATTAAATTCCTAAAACATCCAATTATAATACTGGAACAGAACTTACTGCTTCAAATTTGACTTATGATTTGTTGCTATTACGACTTGTTATATCCTTTTAACTTTTAATTATGATTTTAACTATAATTTGTTTTTGTTGGAGATTATTGAGAGTCCTAATTAGGTTTATGTTGAGAGTTATAATTAGGTTTTCTATTATGTGTCGTAGTATGTTTCTTAGTCCTACTTAGTTTATGTCTCCTAGTCCTATTAGGTTTGATATTCATAAGTCTATATATAGGACTGCTGAATTGTATTCAGATCATTAACAATAATAATAAGAATTCTTCTACAATATTTTTTTTCTCAATCTCTCATTTTTCTAACCTAAATTTCAACATTTGATAAGAAGAATTGAAAAGAATTCTATGTATTATTGTTAATATTTAATAATGTGAATACAATTCGACAGTCCTATATATAAACCTATGAATATCAAACTTAATAGGATTAAAAGACATAAGCTAAGTAAGACTAAGAAACTTACTAAGACACATAATAGGAAGCCTAATTAGGAGTCTCAACATAAACCTAATTAGGACTCTCAACACTTTCTCTCAAGTTGAAGCATACACATGCACCAATTTGTTACAAAGAAACCCATACTAATAATAAATCTGATCCGATTTGAAACAAATAAACCTAAACCCATAAATTACAATAACCCATGAGAATCTGTTGGGGCTCCACACCCATGACAAACAGTTAGGTTACCACGTTGGCACCACCTAGCGAGACAAGATCTGAGAACGCTAGATCAACAAGACTTTGACTTTTTTGTCTTGTGTTTTACTAACTTTGACTTTGAATTTGACTTGAATGGGCTGCGATCAATGAGTCAAGATGATACAACATCAACACAGGTTGGATCAGGTTAATAACATCAACATGCACGGGTCAACAACATCAACATCGGGGTGAGGAACTTTTCTTCAGGCAGGGTAGCTTTGACTTGAATGAGCTGCAATCAAGGAGTTAGGAGAATACAATTGATAGACCATTTATTTCGGTCATCAACAAACTCTGCAGAAGATTGTAGTAAAGTGATTAGTAGGGTATCGTTATTGGCCGAGGATTGCGGGTACTCTATACTAAAGAGTCATAAAAATAATAAAAAATAATTTGATTGGTTTAATTAGCAGTTTATAAACAAATATAAATCTACATCTATTAACATTACACAAGATTAGGGGGTTTTCATGATCTGATTTTTCTTTTTACTAATTTTACTAAGGAAATTAAAGAACAATTATTTACAGTTGATCATTTTCTCTCACAATTTAGAAAATCAAGTTTTTTAAACGACTAATCAAATTGTTTCAATGTAGACAACGAATTCGTGCCTCAATCACATATCAGAATTGAATCAAAGTGCAAGCCTAAAGAGATCATGCACTTTATAAATTCATTCTTAGATAATCACTAAGCTTAGGAAAAGTCCATCAGCTAGTTATTTTGTTTAAGCAATCAAGTTAATACTCAGCGCATCCTTACAATTACTTAAACAAATCATTAAGATCAAAAAGAATTATGATTCAATAACATGTTCCTTATTCCTATGAAAAAGTCCATGGATAAAGAACATGCAATTTCCAGAACATTGACTATTGTTCATATCTTTTACCACTTTAAATCGTACTCCAGATCAATAAGGTGATCGAAAGTGCGATTATGGCTTCAATGATTTGCAATATCAAAGTTTTCAATATAACAAAACTGAAAATTCAACATATGTCTACATATCATGAGCAATTCAAAAACATTAAAGAATAAATCTGAAAATTAACCAACTCATTGAATTAATAATAATCTCTAACATAAGAATCCAAAGCTGAAACAATTAAAAAGAATAGCCGTAAGGGGTACACTTCTTGAACACACTCAAGGAAGCTTGAGATGTTAATGGTGATGAACCTCACGGCTATGATGATAGATGAAGGAGAACACATTTTGGAAAAGTCCTAATGTACTCACAATTGGAGATGGAATGGTGGAGTGTTTCAGCCTTTTGCTTCTTGAATTTTGAGTAGAGATGGTTCCAAGAGAAAAGATGATCTCTTTCAGCTTACAAAAACCCTATTTATAGAGCTTATAACAACCCTCTAAGCTTAGGAAAAGCAAGAAAACAATGCTAAAAACAAGCCATGAAACATGCAAGGAAACAATCCCTAAAACATACAAGGAAACAATCCCTAAAACATGCAAAGAATCAAGGAATGGCCAAAAGTAAGAAAGAGGAATACAATCCCGAAATTTCAGGAGGACCCATCTAGTAGAATTCAAACGGTCATATCTTCTTCCACACATCTCTAAATGAGCTGAAACTTGTTGGGCTGGAAAGAAGACGTCTTGAACTTCAATTTGGACCTAAGAAAGTCTCAAAAATGCTATTGTTTGGGCCTGTTATGATGAGCCAAAATCCAGTAGGCTGTTGCATCCGAATCTTCCTCCATTTTGGGCTTGGACCTTGCACCTTGCTTAGTTGACAAGAGATTATGTGATTTTTTGTTGGGTAAGCCCATGTTAGGTTGGACATACCCATGTCACTAATGGACTCCAATATTCTCTTGTGTTTTGACACATCATCCAAATAATTCCAAGGTGGAACCCTACAAAGAAATCAGAAAATAATAGATAAGGAAAGTTTCCATAATTAGAAAAGTTTCTTAGAATGATAAGACTATTTTCTCAATCCACTTAGATTTCCTAAAGTAACTAGGAAAACTCATTTTAGCACCTTATTTTATCATTCCCACGTTCACAAGCTTTCTAAATACTAAGAAAAGAAACTAAGCTCAAAATAACAAAGTTAAGAGAATTACAAAGCCAAATAGGGTAGGAAAGGTATTAAAAACGTAACACAAAGTGTTCTTATCAAATTCCCCCACACTTAGCTTTGGCTAGTCCCTTAGCAAAACAAAACAGTATGTAACCTAGTAGAATCTCAAGAGAAACAACATAAACTAAATAACACCACAATGACATAACACAAATTAAATGACTCTAATCCTTCCAACTTACGTCTCAGAGATCCCTTAGGAAATATGGCATAATAAAGTATGGAGAGCACAAGTTTACCTCAAATAAACAAGCTACGGAGTTATTAATATTATATAACATTCGTACTTTGAGTGTGTGTGAATAATCAGCCAAGAGTAAGTGTAATATGCCACCCTTGAGTTAATGCACAAATAGTATCAAATTTTCCTTCTCACAATGCATCACTCTGGTTTTCACTCATTTAAATGTGGTGCTAGCTATACTAATTACTCAATCACTTGTGAAAACAGTTTAAACCATAGGCTTGCTTGTGCACCCACTCTCCACATCAAAAACAGAACATCAAAGGATCAGGAGGTCTTTAAAAGGGTTGTAATGGGGCTAAAGGGTCAAGGTTTCATAAGAAAGAAGAGAAAGGATGTCACAAAATTTCCTTAGAACTAGAAAGCATTCAATAACGTCATAAATAGATCATCATTATCAAGTACCACGTTTCCATCACAATAGGGTGGATTTAATCACTTTGGCTTTCAACTTGCTTTAAAGACTCATAATACTCCCAATTCTTCAGAACTTGTATTCTTTGAATCACAACAGTTTTTTTTTTTTTTTTTCCCGAAACAACCACCTTAGAACCACATGAAATTCCCCCACACTTATGCTTTTCCACCATCTCCACATTACAAATCAATATAAACAAGATCCAAGCTCTCTAGTTCCAAGGAAAAAGGGTAGGTAAAGTGTTTAAGTTCGTAAGGGTAAATGAATGTGGGTTAATGAAGAAAATAAGCTAATTCAGGCTCAAAATGCTATCTAGGGGTCAAATCATGATCAGGATAAAGGCTATTTAGTCATGGTGGTAAAATTCTAATTTGCCTCCGTCTTCTCCAAATCTGAACATGTACGATCGTCTCAAGTGGTTTAAAAGCAAGTTCTAGAAAACATTATATTCACAAGATGCACTCAGAAGAAAATTTGAATTGATATGCATAATGAATCAATTATAAGGCTCGAAAAACTCACAAATATTGTGGGATTATGCAAGTATCATTCAATATGTCTCCATGCTTCACTCTAAGGCAACAGATTACTCAAATCAAGGCTAATGTGCATCAAAATTTCAATTTCCAAGTATGACTACAATATAAGCAAATTAACTCTATTTCTTGTTTTATCTTTAAAAGTATGCTCAAACTCTTTAAAAACCATTAAGAATCAGTTTCATCATTGAGTTGGAAGAGGTCCTAAAACCTAAAAAGCAATGATATGACTCAAAAAGATGTAAATCCCTCTCCCACACTTAAATCGTACATTGTCCTCAATGTATATCAGAATAAGCATGTAATATAGAATATAAACATGGGTAAGGTATTTACGAAAATCACACAAAACAAATAACATATAAAGATCAACCAACGTAAATGGAAGAGAGAAAGAGAATGCAAATCTGTGTTAATGACTCCTCCACAGCTTCTGTTGAATTGGGTTGCCTCCCAAGCAGCGCTTTAATGTTTACAGTCTTTCAGCCTAGACTTTGTACCTTGTTTTTAGTCCTTTGTGAGTGGCACCTCTAGGAGGGGTACATCTTCCACAATGTGCTCCTCAAAAGCCTCATAGTAAGGTTTCAAGCGATGACCATTCACCTTGAATTCATTTCCAGTTTTGTCACTTTTTATCTGCATAGCACCCACCATGAGGAAAAATATTAGTGACAATGAATGGACCCACCCATCTAGAACATAACTTACCAGAAAAAAGTTTAAGTCTAGAATGGAAGAGAAGAACTTTTTGGCCCACAACAAAGGCTTTGCCACAGATCATCTTATCATGAAAAGCTCTAGTTTTCTCGTAGATCCATGCACTATCATATGCCTCGTTTCTGATTTCCTCAAGTTCATTCAGTTGGAGTTTTCTATGTAAACCAGCCTCATCAATGTCCATGTTGAAAGACTTAACAGCCCACCATGCCCTATGCTCAAGCTCAACTGGTAAGTGACACGCTTTACCATAGACAAGTCTGAATGGAGACATCCCAATTGGCGTCTTGTAAGCTGTCCTATAAGCCCAAAGTGCATCATCAAGTCTTTTGCTCCAATCCTTGCGTGTAGGGCCCATAGTCTTCTCCAAAATCCCCTTAATCTCACGATTTGAGACCTCTGCTTGTCCACTCGTCTGAGGATGATAAGGTGTTGCCACCTTATGAGTCACTTTGTACTTCTTGAGCAGGGCCTCAATTGTACGGTTGCAGAAGTGTAATCCACCATCACTAATAATCACACGAGGCATTCCAAACCTAGCAAATATGTTAGATCTCAAGAAATCTACAACAATTTTAGAGTCATTAGTTCTGGTGGCTTTAGCCTCCACCCATTTAGACACATAATCAACAGCCAAAAGAATGTAAAGAAACCCGTTAGATGAAGGAAACGGCCCCATGAAATCAATGCCCCAAACATCGAAAATCTCAACAGTTATAATATGGGCCATGGGCATCTGATCCCTAGAGCCTAAGTTACCTGTCCTCTGGCACCTGTCACAAGTCATGCAATACAAGTATGCATCCTTAAAAATAGAAGGCCAGAAAAAACCACAATTTAATACCTTACGGGCTGTCCTACGAGCACCAAAGTGTCCACCACAAGACTCAGAATGACAAAAGGCAAGTATCGATTTATGCTCAGATTCAGGGACACACCTCCTAATGATTTGATCACTACAAGGCTTCCACAAATAAGGTTCATCCCATATATAATGCCTAGCCATATGCTTAAGTTTTTCTTTATTAGAACGAGGTAAAGTGTCAGGAAATTGCTTAGTAACTAAATAATTCACAATATCAGCATACCAAGGCTCACTTACCTCAATCCCAAAGAGCTACTCATCTGGGAATGATTCTTGCAGGGGTAGGACGTCCTCCTCATGAACAAGTCTGCTCAAATGGTCAGCTACCAAGTTTTCACTCCCCTTCTTGTCCTTGATCTCCAAATCAAATTCTTGAAGCAAAAGCACCCATCTAATCAGTCTCGGTTTGGCCTCCTTCTTTGTCATCAAATACTTCAAAGCTGCATGATCAGTATAAACAACAACTTTAGTTTGAAGTAAATAAGAGCGAAATTTATCTAAGGCAAAAACAACAGCAAGGAGCTCTTTTTCAGTTGTGGAATAGTTTAGTTGAGCATCATTGAGTGTCCTAGAGGCATAGTAGATGGCATAGGGCTTCTTGTCCATTCTTTGTCCCAAAACAGCCCCAATGGCGTAATCTGAGGCGTCACACATCAATTCAAAAGGTAAGGACCAATTAGGTGGAGACATGATGGGAGCAGTAGTCAATAACTCCTTCAGCTTCTCAAAAGCTTTCTTGCACTCCTCATCAAACTCAAAGGGAGTGTCCTTCTGAAGTAAACGGCACAAGGGCCTTGATACATTGGAGAAATCCTTGATAAACCTCCTGTAAAATCCTGCATGACCAAGAAACGAACGAACCTCTCTCACACAAGTGGGAGAGGGTAAGTAACGCACAAGATCTACCTTAGATTTATCAACCTCAATCCCCCTAGCAGATATGATATGTCCTAAAACAATCCCTTGAGTCACCATGAAGTGACATTTTTCCCAATTTAGAACCAAGTTAGTTTCAACACAACGTTTCAGAATAAGTTCCAAATTTCCTAAGCATGCATCAAAATCTCTACCAAAGACACTAAAATCATCCATAAAGACCTCAATGATATTCTCGATGTATTCAGAGAAAATGGAGAGCATACAACGTTGAAACGTACCTGGTGCATTGCACAATCCGAATGGCATACGTCTGTAGGCATAAGTGCCAAAAGGGCAAGTGAAGGTGGTCTTCTCTTGGTCCTCTTGCGCTATACAGATCTGGTTGTACCCACTATATCCATCCAAAAAACAATAAAAAGGATAACCAGCTAACCTCTCGAGCATCTGATCGATGAAGGGTAGAGGGAAATGGTCCTTTCTTGTTGAAGCATTGAGCTTCCTATAGTCTATGCAAACTCGATAACCAGTTACCACTCTTTGAGGTACAAGCTCATTCTCCTCATTCTTTACCACAGTAACTCTTGACTTCTTTGGCACAACTTGAACAGGAGACACCCACTTGCTATCTGAAATAGGGTAAATAACGCCACAATCAAGTAACTTAATTACCTCATCTTGCACAACCTTTATCATAGGTGGATGTAGGCGTCTCTGGGCATCTCTGGTGGGTTTGGCACCATCCTCCAACAGGATCCTATGGACGCACATGGTTGGGCTAATTCCCTTGATATATGCCAAAGTCCAACCAATGGCGGTCTTGTACTTCTTCAGAACGTTCACAAGCTTCTTTTCTTGGTCCTCCTCCAACTTCGAGGATATAATAACAGGCAGTGTCTCCTTGTCCCCCAAAAAGACATACTTCAAGTGATCTGGCAAAACCTTAAGCTCAAGTGTAGGGTCCTGTATCACTGAAGGTAACATTTTGTTAGTGGAAATAGGAAAGGACAAAGGAGGAATAGACCTTGGTAATATGGGTCGGGCCTCAAGGGAGGCTACGGTTTTGATCACAATGGGCTCTTCAGCCTTCTCTAACTCAGCCCTAGAAATGGATTCTCCATTCTCAGTATAACCAACTCCTTGAGAGAGTGTTACTTTCAACTCATCCTCTTCCATTGCTTCCAAAAATCTCTGCGCAAATGAGTTAATATCATCAATAGAAAAACAGGGTTTAATGTCAGTCAATGGATACCTCATGGCTTCAAAGATATTGAAGCGTATAACTTCATTATCAAATTCCATGGTTAGAGTTCCCTCATAAACATCGATCTTTGTTCTTGCGGTCCTCATGAATGGGTGCCCTAAAAGCAACGGAGTAGAATTTAGGGGCGAATCTTCCATATCAATGATATAGAAGTCTGCAGGAAAAATAAGTTGGTACCAATCACACAAAGAATAGAAAAACTCCCTAGATCCTTAAGCTTTGGTGGCAATTTCCTTTGGATGACAGCAGAGACTGTCTCATTCAACTTCACCACCTCCTTCTCACGAGTCTGCCTCCTTGTAGTGTAAAGCTCCTTCAGAAACTTGGTATATCTTGGCACTTGCTTCAAGCACTCAATCAAAGGCATGTTGACTTGTACCTTCTTAAAAATCTCCAAGATGGTCTGATCAGATTCATCCTTCTTGGTTTTGGCAAACCTACTAGGAAAAGGTACACGAGCAAAAGGATTAGAATCAAAAGAGTGTTTAGGGTTTTGTTCGTTACCTTGAGGTTTTAAAGCATTCTCAGATGATGGAGGACCAATCATTTCCGCCATTGTGGTGGTGGGATCTTTCTGTATTTCCTTCTTGGTGCTCTCAACGTCCTCTTCCTCATGGTGGGTCACTTTGGCTTTCATCTGAGTTTTAAGAACATCCACAAGGGTCTTGCCACTCCTTGTGGTAACAACTTTAGCTTGCTCGATAATTGGGTTGGGAACAGTGTTGCTAGGCAATTTTCCACTCTCTGTTATCTTCCCCATGAAGTCCACCACTTGTCCCAATTGCTTCTTCAGCTCTGCAATATCCTTAGAGTGAGCCTGTTGACCTGTAACAAGAGCTTGAGTAGCAGTAGTTAAATTCTGTTGCCCTTGAGCAAGGGACTTTAAAATTTCATCATAATTAGAAGCAACAGAATTTGTAGGTACAATAGGATTAGGGACAAAGTTTTGAGGTACCTGATGCCTCATAAACAAACCTGGAGGGCGTGGAAACACTTGCCCTTGACCTTGAGGGTTCTGAACATTATCATTGTTGGCCCAACGAAAATTGGGGTGATCTCTAAGCCCAGGGTTATATGTGTTAGAGAAAGGGTTGTTCCTTTGTCCACCTTGATCACCTTGAAACCCAACAGCGTTAAGAGACTCCCATCCTCCATTGTTGATCAGTTGGGGACATTGGTCAGTTGGATGCCCTTGAGTACAACACACACCACAGATTTGAGCAACTTGTTGTACTTGTGCTCCATTCACGTTCAGTACCTGAGACAGAAGAGTAGACATTTTATTAACTTTTTCCTCAAGAGCAGAGTTAGAAGATACCTCATTCACCCCATGAGTGGAGTTTAACACTCCCTTGTATTGTTGATAATTAAGAGCACGTTGGGCGAGTAACTCCTTAGCAACATCAGGTGTCTTATCGACAAAAGAACCTCCGGCAGCAGCATCTAACAATTGACGTTCGAGGGGGAGAAGTCCCTCATAAAAGTAAGTGAGAAGATTCCCTTCTTTCATCCCATGTGAAGGACATGATGCAATTAAGCTCTTGAATCTTTCGTAGTAGGCATAGAACGCCTCATCCTTCCTTTGCTCAATTCCGGTTATCTGCTTCCTCAAGACAGTAATCCTTGAGGCAGGGAAGTACTTAGTCAGAAACTCAGTCATCAGCTTCTCCCATGTGTTGATGTAACCCGAGGGTAGATCAAACAACCAAGTCTTTGCCCTATCTTCAAGTGAAAAAGGGAATGACTTCAGCTTCAGAACGTTGAGATCCGCATTTTGTGGGCACATACTTGAACACACAAACTGGAACTCCTTGAGATGTTTGTGAGGATCTTCGTTAGTAGGCCCATGGAATTTGGGCAAATGGTGCAAGAACCCACTCTTCAGTTCGAACTCAACTATCTTGCCAACTGCTGGTTCTGGATAAGTAATACAAGTTGGTGCAATTCCCTCATCAGTTGAAGAAGACATTTGCCTAATAGTTTCAGCCATTGGTACTTCGTCTTCCTTACTTGCGTCTTCTAAGTCAGGTATGTCTTCTTCCTCGTCTGACAAGTGATGTGAAAAATTATCTGACTCCTCCGACTCTAGCCTCCCTACTTGATGAGGTGGGGGTTGATTTATAGAAAGTGCAACTTCTTTTAGTAAAGCCAAGCGTTTTCTAAGTTCTTGAGTCTTTCTACTAACTGCTGACATTCATGGACCTAAATAACAAAAGCAAATGAATCAATATATAAGTTAAAGTTTGAAATACAAATAATAATGAGCTTCCCTTACAAACGTTACAAATGGTTTTAAGGAAGTCACATGCTAAAATTACAATCAAGTAAATCACAAGTTATATTATATGCTAAGCAGAATATTAACAAGTTAAATGACACTAAAATATAGAGATTTTGCAATCCTTGGCAACGGCGCCATTTGATAGACCATTTGTTTCGGTCATCAACAAACCTTGCAGAAGATTGTAGTAAAGTGATTAGTAGGGCATCGTTATTGGCCGGTGATTGCGGGTACTCTATACTAAAGAGTCATAAAAATAATAAAAAATGATTTGATTGGTTTAATTAGCAGTTTATAAACAAATATAAATCTACATCTATTAACATTACACAAGATTAAGGGGTTTTCATTATCTGATTTTTCTTTTTACTAATTTTACTAAGGAAATTAAAGAACAATTATTTACAGTTGATCATTTTCTCTTACAATTCAGAAAATCAAGTTTGTTAAATGACTAATCAAATTGTTTCAATGTAGACAACGAATTCGTGCCTCAATCACATATCAGAATTGAATCAAAGTGCAAGCCTAAAGAGATCATGCACTTTATAAATTCCTTCTTAGATAATCACTAAGCTTAGGAAAAGTCCATCAGCTAGTTATTTTGTTTAAGCAATCAAATTAATACTCAGCACATCCTTACAATTACTTAAACAAATCATTAAGATCAAAAGGAATTATGATTCAATAACATGTTCCTTATTCCTATGAAAAAGTCCATGGATAAAGAACATGCAATTTCCAGAACATTGGCTATTGTTCATAGCTTTTACCACTTTAAATCGTACTCCAGATCAATTAGGTGATCGAAAGTGCGATTATGGCTTCAATGATTTGCAATATCAAAGTTTTCAATATAACAAAACTGAAAATTCAACATATGTAATGAATTAGTATGTCTACATATCATGAACAATTCAAAAACATTAAAGAATAAATCTGAAAATTAACCAACTCATTGAATTAATAATAATCTCTAACATAAGAATCCAAGGCTGAAACAATTAAAAAGAATAGCCGTAAGGGGTACACTTCTTGAACACACTCAAGGAAGCTTGATATGTTAATGGTGATGAACCTCACGGCTATGATGATAGATGAAGGAGAACACATTTTGGAAAAGTCCTAATGTGCTCACAATTGGAGATGGAATGGTGGAGTGTTTCAGCCTTTTGCTTCTTGAATTTTGAGTAGAGATGGTTCCAAGAGAAAAGATGATCTCTTTCAGCTTACAAAAACCCTATTTATAGAGCTTAGAACAACCCTCTTAGCTTAGGAAAAGCAAGAAAACAATGCTAAAAACAAGCCATGAAACATGCAAGGAAACAATCCCTAAAACATGCAAGGAAACAATCCCTAAAACATGCAAAGAATCAAGGAATGGCCAAAAGTAAGGAAGAGGAATACAATCCCGAAATTTCAGGAGGACCCAACTAGTAGAATTCAAATGGTCATATCTTCTTCCACACATCTCTAAATGAGCTGAAACTTGTTGGGCTGGAAAGAAGACGTCTTGAACTTCAATTTGGACCTAAGAAACTCTCAAAAATGATATTGTTTGGGCCTGTTATGATGAGCCAAAGTCCAGTAGGCTGTTGCATCCGAATCTTCCTCCATTTTGGGCTTGGACCTTGCACCTTGCTTAGTTGACAAGAGATTATGTGATTTTTTGTTGGGTAAGCCCATGTTAGGTTGGACATACCCATGTCACTAATGGACTCCAATATTCTCTTGTGTTTTGACACATCATCCAAATAATTCCAAGGTGGAACCCTACATAGAAATCAGAAAATAATAGATAAGGAAAGTTTTCATAATTAGAAAAGTTTCTTAGAATGATAAGACTATTTTCTCAATCCACTTAGATTTCCTAAAGTAACTAGGAAAACTCATTTTAGCACCTTATTTTACCATTCCCACGTTCACAAGCTTTCTAAATACTAAGAAAAGAAACTAAGCTCAAAATAACAAAGTTAAGAGAATTACAAAGCCAAATAGGGTAGGAAAGGCATTAAAAACGTAACACAAAGTGTTCTTATCGACAACATCAACACTGGTTAGATCGCGTTAACAACATCATTAATGGTGTTTATCCTCAGATCACCACCAGGATCCCAAACCAAGAGCTTTGATACCATGTTGACAAGAAGAATTGAAAATATTTCTTTTTTTTTTTATTGTTAATAATATGAATACAATTCAACAGTCCTATGTATAGATTTATGAATATCAAACCTTATAGGATTAGGAGACATAAACTAAGTAAGACTAAAAAATCTACTAGGATATATAGAGGATGTTTGGAACCCAGTAAGTTGGATTTAAGCCCACTTAAAGTGGGTTCCCAAACTTGGCCATAATAGGAAACCTAATTAGGACACTCAACATAAACCTAATTAGGTATCTCAACCGAGATCATGTCTCACAAAATTTTCATTTTGTATCCAAATTATTAATTTTAAGTTCTAATTGGTTTTTGGTGGGAGAATGACATTTTTAGCAATTACTTGGTATTTGAATCATAAGTTTTCTTTTTCAGATTGTGACGATGGTAGTTGTGATCGAACATGGGATAGGGCTGGCAATAAACCACGCTATTCTCGAATTGCTCAAGCTCGAATTCAAGTTTAGAACTAGGCTCGTTTTGTTAGTTAGCCATGCTCAAACATAAAAAAAGCTCAGCTCATGAGCTTTCGAGCTCAGCTTGAATATATATTATTTTTCGATATATTTTTATTTACATATGTATTTTATGTTGTTCAATATATTAAAAAATATATATTTAAACATAATTATATGTAAGCTATGTTGGCTATGTGTCCGAGTTTGTATGAATGTTAGATTCATCTATTTTTAGTAAAGTTTTGTAAGTTTTCCTTTGGTTTGGAGTCTCAAAGGAAGAGTTCATATTTGGATTGTCATGTACGACACAAGTACGGTAGGGTAAAATTAAGAGTCCAAGCAACCATGGATTTAAGTATATGTTTTTAAAATATATTTTATATTATGTATTTTTATTTTATTGTTAGGCTCATTAGTTCGAGCTCGAGCTTGAGGTCCACTTGAACTCGAGCCAAGCAAATCTAGAGCCCAACGAGTACTCATCAAGACGAATCCAAGCACGGGTTTTAATGCTCTTGTAGAAATTTGTAGATCTCGAAATTTATTGAAACTTGAGTAGTAAAAAGAAGCAGGATACTGTATATCCAGGATTGGATTTCATTTTCAAACGATCCTTTTAATGGTAGAAGTAGCTCTTTTAGTTATAGGCCTTGCAAAAGAAAAATTGGGATAGGATCTCCCCCACCCTTTCAAAACCGGCATGAAAGTTTACTCTCATCCGGCTCAAATAGTTGACCAAATAAGATAAAGAGAGGAGGTCTCGCTTTCTAATTTTTTTCTAGAATACCCCCCAAAATTCTAATCTACTTCTTGCTCGAGTTCTCAGTAAAGATCAAGCAATGTTTCATTGATTAAGTTCAGTTTTCTTTTTATATATATTTTCTAAATTCTTGTCAATTATAAATTACAACTGAAATAAAATGTGAAATTCTTCAGTATTCTACCTCCCTTCGAATGCTGAATTCTCCTTATTAAATGAAAGTAGTGCCTTGGATTTGAAGAATGCATATTTGTCTTGAATTAAACTTTAAACTTAATACTTGTGGATCATCATTCAATTAGTTTTTCACATTTGTTAGTGATAGAAACTCAATTTTTTATAGCAGTATAATTGTTAATGAGTGTTTTAATTATATGCTAAAATTGGATACCTAGAAATTAACATTGATCTTTTAGTTTTTGAGTTAGCATTTGTGGAATTTTTTCACAGCGAAAGCGAAGGAAACCTGAAGAACATAATGCTGGAAAGAAGGTTAACAACAGGAAGGTATGTCAGTGAAATTATTCTAAATCTGTGATATAAATATATAAAATCAAATTACCTAAATTATATTAGGTCTGACCTTGACAAGAAAAAATGGTTGAAGTTCTAATTTTAGAGTCTCATCCCTGCGCTATGGAACTTAATAATATCGGTGAACAATGTTAACAGCAGCTTTTGCAACAATTTTGTTCCGTTCTCTGATTTTTGGTACAGGGATCTCGTCAAATATCATATTCATTTATAAGTAAAAATTTGACCATTTTAAAATGTATAGTAGCCATTGCCTTACTCATCTCATTACATCTATGAGGGTATTCCAGGGTGAAATGTCTTGGTGATGTGATGCTAGATTTATTGTTTCTTGTTTGTATGAATTCTGGTCTTGCTTGTCACTCTCCATATTAAACATCAGATCTCTTAACTCTTAAGTACCAGTTCTGAATAATGATGACAAACACACATTGAGTATATTTTATAGTTACAACTCAAGTTACATGAGTTATAGTGCAATAGATGGAATTTCTATTTTAATTTACTGAATCAATTAATGTCTTTAGGATGTAATGTTGATTGAAGAACCAGTATTCTAAAGATCATGCTTCTTCAGGATAAGCTGGTGGAATCATCCGCAAAGGCGAACACAGCTTCAGCTTTGCCACAGAATGTGGCCACATATCCTCTCATGATGCACCATGTGGGTCAGAGCGAACTTATGCCATCTGAAGGTCAATGTTTTATATTATAATGAGAAATATCTTTGTTTCTATCTCACTTTTCATTTTCTGAGTAAGTATTTTTTTCCCAATTTGTTTGCGTTTCCTTTTTAGCATGCCATGAGACATCTGATATGGTCATCTTTTGCTACTTAAGACTTCCAGAAGCTGGAAGTACTGATATAATATCAGGTCTCTTGAAGGAAGTAATGTCAGCAAGACTTAATATGCCTAACTGTATGTTTTTTATATACTTTTGATGCTGCTTCACATCATCTTGGTTTCCAGATTTGGTTTAAAGAAGGGAGAAAAGACTAAAAGAATGTTGAACTGCAAAATGACAGTCAACAAAGAGGTTTCTTTTTTGTTTGGAGAATAGGTCAATAAAATGCTCTCTTTGTCAAGGATATTCAAGTCATATTGTTGATTGTAATTTCAAGGTGCAGTGTTTAGTTCATATTTCATATCAAGCATATTTAGATATTTAGATTGGTGGAATTCTAGGAACATATAATTTATATTCAGCAACCTCCTAAAGAATACATGGGAATTGGGAAGTAATATAATTGCATGGTGAATGGTGGTGCAGTGCAACAGGGGGTTGAATCAGAGTTCTATCTTCTTTAGATTTTATTGTTTTGGTATTTTTCATTAATCTACCTTTAAGTTTTCAAAATTGTTTGTGCTTCTTTATTTATTCCATCTTCTTTTGCTTTGTTTTTCTGTAATCTGTTACGTTTCTCATTCACTTCTTAAAGCAGCATAGACCAGTGTAATTTTTTTTTTTTTTTTTAACTAATTGTTGGTTGCAAAGTATACTATTTGTATAATTTTTTGTCTAGTCTCAGGATTAAGTAGCACTGCCATGCAACTTTGGGAACAGAATGCTCAAGCTTTTACACAAATCACAGCTAACCTTTCTACATATAAGGTGAAATCCTATTGCCTGGTTTATGGTGATTATTTAACTGTTAATCTGAGATTGATGCAAGCAAGAAATGTTAGTGGTTGTAGGAAGAAAATAAAGACGCCCTCACTGGCTTGTTCACCATTGTTAATGACTACCCATTTTTCAATTTGGGACTTAATAGTATTCTGTTGGCATCTGCCCGCCAGTTGGCAGATATGATTCAATTAATACAATGACCAAATTTGTTACTCTGATTTAAGCCAAGTTTGGCTTAAATCTTGCCTTGGAATTGGTAAATCAACCCTGAATTTAAGCCAAACTTGGCTTAAATTAGGGTACCAAACAAGGCCAATATATTAAAGCAATCACCTATAGTGACTTTGAAAATGGCCTCATTGTTTTAAGTCGAAGATAGTCTGAATATGATAGATATCACTTTTTCCATGTGAAGAATGTGAGCACGTAGTGCACATCCCGCAGTATTAAGTTTGGAAACCGTGTTCGCCAATGACCCTATAGGATGCCTACAATGTGTCCCTCCCTCAAATGGAATTGAATGGCCCGGTTAATGGTGGTGGCAGGCCGCACCACCACCCCACGGTGGTTGTCGCGGTGGTCACCGAATGGTAGCCAAAAAAATTGTTGCAAAAATGCGGGCAATCGTGTGCGCCAAATTGAGAACAATGTGCGGCCAATGACTGTATAGGAGGTCTACTAGTCTGAATATGATAGATATCACTTTTTCCATGTGAAGAATGTGAGCACGTATGCCCATTTCTCTTTACCTTCCATTTGATGGCATCCACTAGTCAATCTTCACTTATAAAAAAATAGCTTATAAAAAAAACTAGTCAATCTTCTTGTGCTAGCCTACCATCCGAGATTTCTTTGTTTCAGTTGGGGATCAGTGAGTAGAATATAGGATGAAGGATGGATGCGTGTGCTTTGCACGATGTTTGGGTCCAGCTTAAAGCCAACTTTAAGTTGGAGCTTATTTTTTAAAATTTTCCAAATGTTGTCAAATCAAATCAAATCTTATTAAATTTCATTAAATAACAATTAAACATCAATTAATAGGTGGTTTGATTTGATTTGATTAAGTTTTTGACAAATTTTAAAAAATAGGTTTCAACATAAAGTTGGCATTAAGTTGGACCCAAACATCTCATAAAGAAGTTCTTCAATTTGATCATGCAAGGTTTAGCATTTATCATAGGGGTTATCATACATGCACCTTGCACCTGTAGCCAAATACCAATTTCCATCCCAAACTTTCAATTACCTGTGTCCAACCCACATTTTATCCTAATACCCAATAATACTATACCATGGAATTTTGATGCATGTGCGATACATGTAAAACCTCACACACTTCGAACATGCTTTTCAAGGGTAAAAAACTTAGATTTTCTCAAAAAATTTAAAGGAAAATAATGAAAACTGTTTTGCGAGGGGTACTGTAATCTTTTGTAAATTCTCCCTTAAATGACGTGCGCAATGCGTTTGAGTTTTCACGTGTTGTATGCAAGTTCACAAGCATCTCATGCGAGTAGAAATTATGTTAATTTTAACTTATCGTAGAAGGCAGGATGCTAATGGGTGCTATTGAAAAGTGCAGGTGAAAATTGTACGAGCAATTAAAAATTGTGGGATATAAATTGATTATTTGATTCAAAGTGCAAGGTGCGTGTATGATAAATCCCTTTGTCATATTTGTGACCTTGCCTTCGATGATATATAAACTTTTAGTTATGTTAGATTGTAACACAAGGATCCATAAGCGTCCAGTAGTCATACTTTTAACTTTAAAATAACAGGATTCTTATTATTTGTGATTTTTGACTCGTGTTCATGTTCTACATTCCTGATTAGGAGAAGCAAATTGTCTGTTATGTTACCTATTGGACTATTGAAACATCCTGAGAGAGAGGATTATTAGGAGGGGTTAATTGGTTATTTGGTTTCCCTCTCTCTCTCTCTCTCTTTGGAGATATTTGTGGTGGGGGGAAGTTTTAGGTCCTCTAGAGAGTAGTCCTTGCAGAATGCAGTAGATTATACACTGTACAGCAGTTTGTCAAATTAGTTCCCCAAGTCTGTACATTCATTCTAAATTAGTTCCCCAAGTCAGCAGTAGCCATTTGCAGTATATTTCATTCTAAATTTTCAACAGTGTCATGTCTTAAAAGGTTTTGTTGGGTTTTACTTTACCATATACTAGAGGGTCTTGGTGCATGCCTTAATTCTGAACATTCAACCACCTCCAAATTTTGTGGTTGTCAATCTTCAAAAAGTAACGATGGCCTTGAATAATGTTAAAGACATTCAATGCAAAACCAAAACAGATTAGAAGAAGATCCAAGCATAATATTTTTAGGGAAGCCTAGATTTAAGAGAATGAAAAAGTGGCCAAGCCTGTCAAAGAGAAAAATAAACACGTAAAATGGAAGAAAAATCAAGAAGAGAAGTTTCTAGGAAAAAAGGAAAAACTATAGGCTTGTTGCTGGAGGGATTTAACATCTATATCATAACATGTTTTTTTTTAGTTGCCACTTTTCTAACTCTTTCTAATTCGCTTCTGCAGAATCATATCAGTGAATTATCCCACATGATGAATGCATACTTTTTCTGTAATTTTATTGTAAGATAATACATGGTTATTGAGGCTGCCATGTTCGTGTAATAATTTTATGAACAGTTACAGGATAACATCGATCTATTTTGTCAGGCGAGGAACAATATTTATGCCATCCTAAATGAGTACGTTGATTTCTTAATATGTTCTGTTCGTTATGAATGCCATCGATTCCCAATTTAGTTTATAATGGCGTTCATTCTTGGCAATTACTTGATTTGCAAAAGTGCTATGTTGTTTTTTGTAGCATCAAAAATATGCCTGGCATAATGAGCCAGATGCCACCATTGCTGGTATCGATTAATGAGGATCTTGCAAATAGTTTATTAGTATGACTTAGGTAAGCTCGAGTAATTTTACTCTATTTGCTCAGTGAAGTGTGTGTGTGAGAGAGAGATGAATTTTCTCTTCTTTGTGAAGTCCTTTGTGCCTTTTTATCTAAACTTCCATGTTTCATATTCTCTGCACATGGTCATTCAAATGAGAAATAGAGTAGTAGTTATGTTTTGACCTTAATCATTAGCTTAAAGTTCTTTTATTAGAATTTGTTAGATACATCGGGTTTTCCTGATTAGCGTAGTTAGGAACTTGAGATTCAATGATCTTTTATCAGGGTTTATTTTTTATTATATATGTTAACTACATATGACATACTATTTAATAACCATATATCAAACGAAACTCTGATAAAGGAACATTAAATCTCAAGTTCCTAGTTACATAAGTAATCTTTATTAGATTTTGTTGGATACATGGGGTTTTACTGATTGCCGTAACTGGGAACTTTACATATGTAGTATATGTACTAGTATGAGTCAGAAGCATGGCAAAAGTATCCTTTTCACACTGTAGTTTGCATAGTGACTTCTTCTCCAAGTTAGGACGGTAGGCTACTTTAGATGATGGAAACAACTAAAGCAAAAGTACAGTTTCCACAGGAAGCATTTCCTAAACCATTCCCAAAATGTAAAGGAAAACTAGACAACATAAAGAGAATGAACATGAAACTATCTAAACGTTATGGAATTGTCTGCACTCTGCAGTAATATTTACTGATTGTTCTGCTTGAATAAACAAAGCATTCCAATCTCTTTAAAACAAGCCTGGTCATTGAATCTATTAAAGAGAGGGCTTGAGCGCAGGGAAGGATGCATTAGGAAGTGCCACCACTGAAATCGAAATCCCAATGACCTTTGAAATTTTTGTAAATTATTTAAGCGATTTTAAGATGCCACACAAACATTTTTAATTTGCCCCCACCCCACTAATATTCAAGTGAAAAATTACCCTTGAAAAGTGAAAAATTGCCTCCAATTCCCAAGTGGTTCACAAGAAATAAAATATGATAAAGGCATAATGTAAAAACAATAGACATTTTAAAGAAATAAAAAAAGGATAAAGAATGTTTTCAAATAAGTGTTTTATAAAATTACCTTTATATTTTCTCTCAAATTATAGATAAATATTCTCTAATAGCTTTGCCCCCACTAATTGAAAAATCCTAGATCCGTCCATGCTCGAGGTCCAATGTTCAATCATAGTTGAATCGTGGCATCAACATGACATGGCAAACATATAAATAATCAATTAAAGTAAAAAAAAATAAAAATAAAAATATTTCATTACAAGTTTATTGAATCTCATGAACAAACTTGATTAAAAGCTCATTTAAAAAAGAATATCTTCTTTAAAACTAAAGATATTTTGATATTTTGTGTTAAGAGTATTAGTATATTGCATGATAAGTTTCAATTCCAAATGCTAATGGGTTTATTGTTTTCTAAGAATTTTGATTGTTTGAGTGGGTGGGATTATTACCAATACCATCAATAAAAGAACCCATCAACCAAAAACCAAAGAAAAGAAAAATACTTGCTAGGTTCAAAGCAAGTGTATGAATAAAAGGAAGACAAAACCCATACAAAGGCCGCCCCATCACACATTTGTCTGTGATGTTGGATTTCTAAATGGCATATTGGCTAGGATAAGGGAGTTGGGTTATGTGTCTCTTTAAATTTAAAATTGCTTCCAGCCTCCAGATAATTCTCATTCAAGTAAGGCAACTTAAAGGCCTACTGGTGTTGGGCTATCACACGTTATTAATATGAAGCCCATTGATGTGTTGTCTTGGGCTAAGGAAACTGAGAAGTAAAGGACACGTCTGGGTAACAGTTTTCTGCTTTCAGTTTCGAAAATAAAAACTGAAAACAGTTTTATGAAGAAAACATGTTTGGAAAACAGTTTTTGAAAATTGTTTTAGAAAATTACTTTTGAAAACTTTTTGCCAAACATGGGAAGGAGATTTTGAAAACTAAAAATAGTTTTCAAAAACCCCTTCCAAACATGCCCAAAATGATCTTGGAAGAAACTGAATCTTTGGGTGTTGGAATCCCTGCAGGATTGGGGAACCTGGGCCTGGTCTGGTGGTTCATGCCCTTCAGGGTGTAAGCATATTATTCATCTTGGCATTGCATCATTGTTGCAATATGGTTCTGGTCACATCAAATATGTAATTCGTCTTCAGTGATTGTTTTCTGTCAGATAAATTAGATGTTGGGGTTGGCAGAAAACTGACTGCGATGTTGGGGTTGGCAGAAAACTGACTGCGATCTTTATGGTAGCATCAGTTGCCACCATGTGTAACAATTATTGACACTCAAGTTACTCTTTTTTGTTAAAGATTAATATTGTCGTGATGTGACTTGCCAATGTTTGTGGACACATATTTTACTTCAGTGTTTTTTCTTCTGTATCCACAGCCGATTACGTTTGGCTCGCCTAGTGGCATCCATCTGAAGCAAGAGCCAAGGTGCTGATGGAGAAATCTTGAGGTTGCGCTTGGATGTATCTGGTTTGTGTAAGTACCAAAAATTTTCTACTGTAAATGCGTAAGAAGCTGGTAGGAGGTTGTTCTTCCTTTAATGTGCACATATTACACATTGGGTGCCACAATGGAAAAATTTGTAGAGATCCCATTTTTTGGAACCTGAAATGTTTACCATGCCAGATATTGAACCCGAGCATCAGATAATATGAATGCAGACCACCTGTCATCGCCTTGCTCCAGGGAGAAAATCTCTAACAAGATTTAGCTGAATTTTCAGTTGAAGCTTCATGTGTATAAATTTATGAGACAAAAACAACTTGGAGTGGATCTTATTTGGTGCTTCATTAATAACAACTTGAAATATGTTTCCTTTTGTTTCTTTTTTCGTTAATATGCTTATTAGACCAATGCAAATTCTTGGTTAAGGTTGATTTTCTTTTATTTCTTTTTAAAGTATACTTGTTTAAAATGTCCTGTCATTTGAATGCGTTCTATCTTGGCATGATTGGTATATGTGGAATTTTACGCAATCATTCGTTTTTTCATATTTATCTTTTAATTTTTGGCCTGGGAAAATGAGAACTCAATCACCACATGCATGGCAAGAAGATATCTCCCCCCAAAATTAAATTGAGCGGGGACAGAGGAGGCCGACTGAATGGGCGGAGGAAGATGGATCAGTACCCCTGGATTACATGAGCGAGAAAATTGGTGTAAGAACATATATATATATATGCTTATTGTATGAAAATGTCACTCGTTATGTCTAGGTGGTATTCCTTACTGATTCATTTAGTATGGTTTTATTATTAATAGTTTTGTTTGTTAAAAAAAAAAAAAACAATTGGGTTATCACAATCCACAACGAACCAGCTTTCTGCGTTCTGCAGAGCTTTGGATTGCACCCGCTTACATTCAATAGTACACGAGCAAGAACATAAAAGATGTTTCAGTTGTGAATAGATGCTCTACTACTTTATGAATAAGTGGTGTTTCATATTATAAATAATTTTTAGTTCTCTTGGCCATTCTCTGTTTGAGGAATTGATATGATTACGAAGACAATTAAAAGCTTCTAATAGATAGGAATATATTTTGATAGCCATCGATTATTTCATCAATTGAAGCAACATAATTCATCTTCTAGGTTAAACATGTCATATTCAATTGTTCCAACATTATAAGCCATTTTGGAATTTTGCATGATATAACTTTTTATAATGGTTCACATTTTCTGAGGTGAGGTATTAGATTTTCTATAGGAATACAATATTATTCATCAGTCTTCCCCATATCATTTTTAGGGTGTAGTGGAAGGCACGAATAAAAATGTCAAATAGATTGAACTTATACGGATTGACATGAAAAGTAGTATGCTTTATGGGGATTAGCGGAAATCCTTTAGAACTTCAACTGGCGCCATTCCTACTAGATTTGTGAAATGGAAGCCTTGTTGCCTATTAAAATAGAAGTGTCATCTTTGACGTTAGTTTTGTAAAGCAAGGTCCCAGGAAAAAAAATGGTTGCGAGCTCAATAGGAAGAATTAACAATCTTGGATGAAAAGAATTTTGAGGGCTTTGCATCATGTGCAAATTTATCGGAATGGCCTCTTACAAACTTTCCCTCATAAATTTGGCCACATAATCATGGGTTTCAAGGACACAAACTACTGCCAAGCTCTCATTATCTATACAACTAAAAATGTGTTTTCGTAAAACAAAGTTTGCATAGTCATTATGTTCGACCATAACATAACTTTCGTAAAACAAATACTTAAATAGTTGTCAACTACTATTATATAATTAAAAAGGTTCATTCGTGAAACAAAGCTTGCATGGTCATGATCTTCGATAAGAACATGACTTTCGTAAAACAAGGAGTTAAATAGTTGTCAGCTACTATTATGTGACTAAAAAAGTTCATTTGTAAAACAAGGCTTGCATGGTCATGATGTTCGACTATAACACGACCTTAGTAAAAAAAGTACCTAAGTAGTCGCCATATACTACAAAACCAAAAAGGCACCTTTGTAAAACAAGACTTGCATGGTCATAATCTTCAACCATAACAAAGCTTTAGTAAAATAAGGACCTAAATGGTTACAAATCATTTACAAGCTACTGTTGCAACACAAGCCACGACTGTAACTAGTACAACAGGAAGCTCCAAGCCAAGTGAAGATCATTATAAGGCCAACCCAACTAGCCCAAACTACAAAGCTCTACATGGGCCTTAACCCAACACTTATCTTCTAAAAAACTTTCCAAGGGCCTACCTACATCAATAAGAAGATTGTTGAATGAAATTGAGAATCAAACATAAAGCTACTGCTGTAATGGGAGCTACGACTGTAAATGATCCAACAATAAGCTCCAAGATAGATGAAAATCATTATAAGGCTAGTCCAGCTAGCCTAAGCAACAAAACCCATCAAAACAAGTCCAATAAGCCCACAAAAGAGTTACAATGTCAACAAGGGGTAAAAAGGTCTAATTCCATGCACACTCCACTCTCTAAAGCTCTTACTATACTATTATGCATACACACATCATGCATCATGTGGATCCCAAGCCACCCCTTTGAGATCTCAAGTGGGGTTGTTGTTTGGTTGGCAAAGGAGAACATGATCAAAGCCTTACGGGAATCAAGTGAGCTCACATTTTCTTGAGGTGACTTGGGAACATCTTGGAAGACTTTTTAGACACTAGGAATACACATGGCTAGCTGGGGATTCATCATACACACTTGGCACACACACTAATTAACTTTCATTCTTGCCATTTGCCTACACTTACAATAGCATATCTAAGCCCATCTCCATTATTTAGCCACTTGACCATTTATTTGCAAGAGGACTGATACACACTCGTGAAGAGGCTCATTCTCTCTACAACCACACACTAATCTTTCAATTACCTTTTAATTAACCAAAATCTTGGTTAATCATCATCACAATGCTAGAGACGCACTCCCTTTTGAAGAAACACTGCATGACCACTATTCAAACCTTACTAGCTATTGTTGAGAAGATCTAGCACTCAAACAACACCCAAACAGTGCCCCAAATAGTGACTGATGACTCCCTTCCACACATAGGGCACCATTTTGGCCACTGTTCACCAGTCTCTCCCTCATCGCAATAGTGAAATAGCGCTTGATAGAGCCCCTATACCTAGGTGATACAGCTAAAAAATACCCCTCCAATAGGAAGACGACACGTGGATCCTCTTGACAGCAGGTCATAAGAAGACAAGTGGACGATCCCGGACCCGACAGCTCAGCCTCTAGGTCATAACCGGCTTTCAAGGCTCCGCCGCCCCTCGTTGGGCCTCCACGTCACCACCACCTACCAAGCCATCATTGCCCAACCAAGTTGGGTGTCAGGTCGGCAGACTGCTCCAAACACATTAACGGCTCATGATCAGCCATCGAGGCGAAGCCCTAACGAACAGCCCCCAGTTACCCAACTGGGCCTCTTAGGCATCATTGCGAAACCAAGTTGGGATGCCAGGTGATCAACCGCCCTTATATCTGGAGGGCTCCTGATCAAGCCAGCAAGGCAAAAGCCCCAGCGAACGGCCCCTAGCCACCTAGCTGGGCCTCCTAGGCATCATTACCCAACCCAGTTGGGATACCGTGTCACTGCCGCCCTAGGCCCAATACCGCATTCGAAACTCTATAAAAAGGACCAGGTTAGCATTCAAAGGGAGAGATTCGTTTTTCAGCTGACCCGATACACACCTAATTTTGCCCTAACTTAAGCATCGGAGCATCCTCAGAGGCACCCCCTCCGTCGACCCCATAGCCCCTCTCTTTCTCTGTGCAGGTACCCCAGTGCGACCTCTAGTTCAGCACGTTTTTGGCATCAACAGATTGGCGCCGTCTGTGGGAATCCACATCTCTCGCTGACAGTAACAGCGAAAAAGTCCAAAGAACTCATCTGTGATCATGCCCCCCAAAACACCCGCCAGGGATCTAGGTGTTCGTATACTACGGTCGGGACCACGGTCGGAAGCAAGTTCCTCAGTCGAACCCGAGGCTCACCCAAATGAAGGTACACTCCAGGTGTAATTCACAGAGCTCACACAACTAGTAGCTGATCTGGCCGTCGAAGTTCACGGGAGACCTCAGCGTACTGTACCACTCCCATCTCAGGAACCAGGTCACTATGGTTCTGCCAACCGCCGTCCACCAGCAGATGACTGTTCGGCAACCCACTCACCTCCCCCAGCCAAGTTCGGAGAAAATCCCATGTCCAAAAATAGCGAAGGGTTTAGCAAGTGGATCGAGGACATAGAGGGGAGAATTAATGAGGTATTTAGATAACTCGGCCACAGTATTAGTGATGATCTCGATGTGCAGGACCCACCTTTCACACAAGAAGTCCTTGACGCCCCCCTCCCATCAAATTTCTAAATGCCGCAAATCAAACCTTACGATGGATCCACTGATCCCCTAAATCATCTCCAACACTACCGAACCACAATGACCCTCCACAGACATTCGGACCCTGTGATGTGCCGGGCATTCCCATTGACCCTTAAGAAAGCGATCGGGACGTGGTATTCTCGTTTGAAACCAGGAGGCATACGCACCTTCAAAGATCTAAGCTATACTTTCGCCTCTCATTTCATCAGCAGCAAAGGACCCAAGAAAACCTCGGAGTCTCTGTTCAATATTGTCCAGTCAAAAGGAGAAAAGCTTCGCGCCTGTATTTCTAGATTCAATACGGCAGCTTGGGAGATCCCAGATCTTGATCCTAGTGTTCAACTCTTGGCATTCAAAAATGGACTAAGATTCGGGTTCTTCAGTTCAAAACTCATCAGACGTCCGCCTATGGATATGAGTGAAGTCCTGGCGCGAGCCGAAAAATACATGCTGGCAGAAGACGATCAGGCGTTCCGAAAAGAACGCGAAGGAGACACGAAAAGGAGGAAGAGAGGCCCCACTAGTCCCTGCCGTGAGCCCACTAAGCGGTCGTTTCGCGATGAGAAACCCAGAACCCTCAGGCCTTTCGAGGATAGACCGCGAAATCCTGCAACCTTCAGAACCGGAGCCCGAACTCCGGGGCAAATCCATAAATATTCACCACTGAATGCCTCCAGGACCAACATTCTAATGCAGATTCATGACAGGGACCTCTTGCAGTGGCCCCCAAGACCGCCAAACCTCAACCCAGATCGAAACACTTGGTGTAGATTCCATAGAAACTTTGGCCATGACACGGAAGAATGTAAGGCCTTATAAAACCAGATCGAGGCCCTCATTAATTGGGGACATCTAAAAGAATATGTCGGACCACGACAGGAGAAATTCGATGAACGAGCACGCAGAAGCCCTGAACGCCCTCTCGAGCGAAACAGACCTACAAGGGCAAATTGAAAGAGCCCGGGGCCAAGTTATAGGGAGCCTAGCCAGAAAAAACCAGAGGCCCCCGTGGCAAAGATAATCAAGACCATTTACGGAGGACCCGCAGCTGGTGGGGAGTCGCATGCTCATAGTAGGTCTTACGTCAAGTCAATAGCCTCTGTCTCGGGACCTCATAAGCGACCTAAGACCGGAGAGATCATTTTTTTTTCGGACGAAGACTTAGAAGGAGTGCAGATCCCACACGACGATGCTGTTGTAATTTCACTTCTCGTGGCCAATCACGAAATAAGACGAGTCCTGGTCGATAACAGGAGCTCAGCCGACATTCTCTTTTATGATGCCTTTCAACAAATACAACTGGGTGATACACATCTAGAGCTGGTCTCCACCCCACTCTATGGCTTCTCAGGGGGTTACAGAAGGTAGCATAACCCTCATGGTAACTGCAGGGACGACACCCCGAATAACAACTGTGCACTCCACTTTGTTAATTGTTCGACAACCCTCCTCATACAATATGATACTTGGACGACCTAAACTGAATAAACTCTGAGCGGTTGTCTCCACCCATCACCTCAAAATCAAATTCCCCACGGAAGACGGAGTAGGCGAAATCAAAGGAGATTAACGAATCACGAGATCCTGTTATCTCAGTGCAGTAAAAGGTAAGAAGACGGAAGCCCTACCACTTGAACTGGATGACCTTAGAGACGAAGGGAGCAACCTACGAGGTCGGCCCGTACTAGATGTACTTATGGTCCCCCTTGGCGAAGACAGCACCAGAACTGTTCAAATTGGTTCAAGCCTATCCAATACATTCCAGGAATCTCTGTTAGCCCTCCTACGGGCAAACCAAGACCTATTCACCTGGACCGCTGCAAATATGCCGGGGATCAGCCCAGATGTCATCGTACATCGCTTAAGTGTGGATCCGACCCACAAACCAGTCATCCAGAAGAAAAGGTTATTTGCTCCTAAGCGACAGACAGTTGTCCGGACAGAAGTTGACAAATTATGTTCGGCTAACTTCATCTGAGAGGTGAGCTATCCAGACTGGGTGTCCAATGTTGTAATGGTAAAAAAGGCAAACGGCAAGTGGCGAATCTTTATAGACTTTTCAGATCTAAATAAAACCTGTCCAAAAGACAGTTTTCCTTTGCCCCGGATTGACCAACTCGTTGACGCAACATCCGGCCATGAACTGTTAACATTCATGGATGCCTACTCCGGGTATAACCAGATCCTCATGCACCAGCCTGACCAAGAAAAAACGGCGTTTGTCATAGAACAAGGCCTCTTTTATTATAAAGTCATGCCATTCGGTTTGAAAAACGCCGGGGCCACGTACCAGAGGTTAGTGAACAAGATATTCAAAGGACAGATAGGTCGGAATATGGAGGTATATGTAGATGACATACTGGTCAAAAGCATCGAAGCAAAAGACCACGAGGTTGATCTCCAAGAAGCTTTTGATATCTTCCGCCATCATCACATGAAGTTGAATCCCACGAAATGTGCCTTTGGAGTCATTGGGGGAAATTCCTCGGCTTTATAGTAACCCACAAAGGTATAGAAGCCAATCCAGAGAAGATCGATGCTATTCTTAACATGAGCCCACCTCGGACTGTGAGGGAAGTCCAGTGACTCACTGGAAGGATAGCGGCTCTCAGCCGATTCATGTCAAAGTTTGCCGAGAAGTGCCTACCCTTTTTTAAGGCCATTCATCGGACCCAGAACTTCATATGGAATGAAGATTGTCAAGAAGCATTTAGTGCGCTAAAAAGATATCTGGGGACACCCCTCGTACTTACCAAACCTGTAGTCGGCGAAGAACTTTTCTTGTATCTCTCGGCCGAACCCGAAGTAGTGGCCTCCATCCTAATTCGGGAGGAGGAAGGCGCACAGAAACCAGTGTATTATGTCAGCAAGGTACTTCATGACGCCGAGATAAGATATCTTCCTACGGAAAAAATGGTGTATGCTCTACTGATTTCGGCCCGAAAGCTTCGGCCCTATTTTCAAGCCCATACCATCACACTCCTCACCAACCAGCCCCCTGCGACAAATACTCCACAAGCCAGATGTTTCTGGCAGAATGGTCAAATGATCAATAGAGTTGGGCAAGTTCGACATCCGCTATCGGCCCCGGACGGCCATCAAAGCCCAAGCCCTTGCTGATTTCATCATGGAAACTACTTTGCCATTAACGGAAGGATAGTCTCCGCAGGCTATTAACAACTCTAGCCCATCTTCACGGTGGACCCTTGATTACGCCCAAAGTATAACACGGTTATTGTAGTACGACTTTGGGGTGTCGATTCCACAGGGAAACAAGTTAAGTACAAAGGAAAATATGTGAACCTTAAAACGAACGATAAAAGTTAAACTCAAGATTTTTAAGCTTTGATGGTGAAATAATGTAAAGGAAAATTGCGTAAATGTAAATGAAATATAAATGAGAAATAACAAGGTTCCGGGAATCCTCCTTAGGTATGTTCCCTATTTCCACTCTTGATTCAATTGATTTTATCTCGATTGCAAGTTTCAACTCCCAAACAAGCAATCGGAATATATTCAATCAAGCACATTTACAATTCTTATATAATTGCTACGAATTAATCATTGATTTCGGTTCATGCACACATGACCGATCTTAAAGATTATCAAGAAACGACAATATATCTTAAAATACAATATCGCAATAACGGACAATCAATAAGATAAATCTACCGGAATCAATCACATCCAAGCAACCTCAATGGAGGAGAAGGATGCAATCACCGGATTAAGAGAGTCTAAAAGAAGAAGAATAAGAAGTACATCGATCACATGAACTCAAATCTTCTTTCTTAATCAATGAATAATTCATAAACAATATTTAACAATAAATCCATACAACTGAATCAAGAACAAGAAATAAAGAACAAGAAATCCCTAAAGATTCATCCCTTTCCCTTGTAAAATGATTAGTTGGCCATGGAAATCAAGGTGGAAGAACAATAAGGATGCTTTCCCCTTGATTTGGCCATGGAGTTCAAGGTGGATGAACAATATGGATGTTCTCCCCTTGATTTGCAACCAAAGAAAACTTAGAAATAAAATGGAAGAATGCTGGATTTGGATCCCTTGAATCCTCTCTTTTTTCTCTCTTCCTTGCTTTCTCTCTTCAATGCCCAGCTGCACACTCCATAAAGATATATTTATAGAGCATGAGGGGGGTGTTTTGGTCTTGGAGAATGTCATTTGCTTGCCCTAATCCGGTCAAGAGGCGAGTGGGCCGTGCTGTGCGCCTGGGCCTGCTGTGCGTCTGGGCCTGCTGTGCTGGCCTGAACTGTTTCCACTAAAACTGCCATAACTTTCTCTAGAAAAATCCTTTTTACGAACCGTAAAATTCTCCAGAAAATAGACTTCCGGATCTTTCTAAGCATATATGGCTCATCATTTGGTTCTTCCTACATCAATACAGTTTAATCTGCAAAGATGATTGATCTGTACGGGAAATTCTGGCAATTCAGTGAAACTTCTTCAGCTTGTATGCAGAAGTGCACACACTAGTGTGCCTACCCTTAACTTGCTCCAAAGTGATGCACACACTTGTGTGCAGTCTTTTAACTTACTGTACTTTATTAGTCCAGCCTTAGTTTAGAGTTTAACCATCTTTGAATCATGTTTGGACACGTCTAAACCTTGGACAAAAACGAGCACCGACACCCAAGATCTTTTGGTGCTTTAAACATGGATCACTTTATTATCTCTTTTGTACTCAAAGCACCTGAAAATGCATCGAATTAAGTCAATGATTTATGAATATCACTTTAGAGTTATCAACATGTAAAAGTGCGATTACGACTGAGATCAACCCTAAAATGTTAACAATTAAGTATTGTTTAGATGCATTTTATGACTCTCATCACAACCCCCAACTAGCTTATTGCTAGTCCCTAGCAATTCAAGCGAAAGGAATGAAATGAATTCTTTATATAGAAATCAAAACAAAATACAGCAATGCTGGCGTTAACCAAGAGTGATTCAAAAATCTATCTCAAAAATCATGCATAACATACAACACATAGAATCATTAAATATCACTCAGGTCCAAGAATAATCCAAATGTCAACCTTAAAATCGTTATCGACTCTTACCATCCATCTTACCACAATACATTAGTCCGAACACCTAGATGATTTTATGCACAACATATCATGAATACAAGTCTTGGCCTCTAAAAACATATTAATTTGTGTGACATCAATCACAAATCAAGCTCCATATGCTCACTTTTCAAATCACTCTCCACTATGTAGAAAAATCACACTTCATCGGATCAATAGGTCTTTAATAAGCTTGCAACATTAGGCTAGGGTAAAGGTCAAGAAAGAATGGGAAAGTTTAAACAAATAAAAGAACTAAGTCTCTTAATTTAAACACAACCACTTTAAGCACAAGATAACCTTACTTCAACACCCAACTCTTTCAACCATTTTTCGAGCATTTCTGGCAATAAATCACCATTTTTTTTTTCTTTCTTTGCCATAATTCATTTTTTCTCTTTTTTTTTTATTTTTTGTTTTGACATAAGATCATTCACCTCCTCTTTCATTCTTTTCTTTTCTTTTCCACAACCCCCAACTTATCTCTTTTAATGTACTTGGGTTATGATAGTAATATTTTCTCATATTTCCACCCTTACTCCTTTTAAGTGCTTCTCACAACATGTGTATAACTAAGTTCTTTTAAAAGAGAGGTAAGGATAAAATATTTTTAGGCTCATAAAGGTAAGTAAATGGTTTATCGAAAGAAACAAGGCTCAATTTTTCTTTTCAAGAAAAAGGCTCAAATAGGTGACTAGCGATAAATATAACAAGGGTAAGTTTAAAAAGGCTCAAACGGTCCAAAAATGGCCTATATCATATCCTAAGTAGTGTGCATTCTATGATTTTTCGCCTCAAGTGATTATTAAATAAGTTCTAGAGCTTGTAGAGACCGCAAAAGTATTCACAAAACAACCGCGCATAAAACTTTTCCAAATGCTTTAGACTAATCATGCAATCTTACCACAAACCAAAGTCTCAAACCAAAGAAAAATTGACACTTAATTTATTCTCAAAGCGAAGCAAGATTTAACTTCTTCTAAATGCTATATACTATCTCGATTAAGCTCATATCATTGACATGTGAATTAACTCCAAGGCTAACACAAAACATGCTAAAAACAAACAAACAAATTTTTTTTTTTTTATCATAACAACGAAAAGAAAGAAAGTGACACCACGCAGTTCAATGAAAAAAAGAAAAGAAATATGTTTCCTACACCCCCAACCTAAACATTGCATTGACCTCAATGTAAAAGAAAAAGGAAAGGAAACTCCCTGTGTGGCCAAAAATGCACAAAAGCTGAAAATTGCGCGCCACCAATTGAACTGCATACCGTTCTTTTCGCTGAAATCAACTAGAAACTAAAAATTAAAATAGACTTAACACAACCAAAATTCAAAGTTAATAAAGACTTGACAACGAAATATTAATATATATATATTATTATTTTTTTGAAATTTGAAGTAAACTAAAAACTAATAATTAAGATTGAATGAAAACTAACCAAAAACATAACAAAAATTAAAAGGAATAACGTACCTTTGTTGTGTGGTCAAGGTGAATAGACCGGATCCATAAGCGGAATGTCTTCCATCTCCGGATCATGTCTATCAATTAAGATCTTAAGTCGTTGACCGTTTACTTTAAAGACCCGACCATCTCTAGTATCCTCAATTTCTACCGCCCCATTTTCAAAAACATTTTTTACTATAAAAGGGCCGGTCCATCTTGACCGAAGTTTTCCAGGATGCTTATGAAGTCTAGAGTCGTATAAGAATACCCGATCATTGGGTTTAAATGTTTTCCTCAAAATGTTTTTGTCATGGAATACTTTCATCTTAGCCTTATAGATTCTAGAATTTTCATAAGCATCGTTTCTTAATTCTTCTAACTCGGTCAGCTGATATTTTCGAAGTTTACCCGCTTCGCCCATGTCAAAATTGAAAGACTTGATGGCCCAATAAGCTCGATGCTCGAGCTCCACGGGTAAGTGGCAAGGCTTTCCAAAAACAAGCCGATAGGGTGACATACCTAAGGGAGTTTTAAAGGCTGTACGGTAAGCCCAAAGCGCATCAGTTAGTCTCAAAGACCAATCTTTGCGATCGGGGTTAACCGTTTTTTCTAAAATTTGTTTAATCTCCCTATTAGCAAGCTCTACTTGTCCACTAGTCTGAGGATGATAGGCAGTAGAGATTTTATGTAATACCCCAAATTTTTTCATTAAAGCTTCAAAGGAACGGTTGCAAAAATGTGTACCTCAATCACTAATTATAGCACGTGGTGTACCAAATCGAGATAACACCTTTTCTTTAAGGAATTTAATCACCGTTCCATTATCATTGTTTCGACAAGCTGCTGCCTCTACCCACTTGGATACATAATCTATTGCTACAATGATATACTGGTACCCGAAGGAAGGAGGGAAGGGTCCCATGAAATCGATGCCCCAACAATCAAAGATTTCAATCACTAAAATAGGGTTCAGGGGCATCATATTTCGGCGAGACACAACTCCTAACTTTTGACATCTTTCACAAGAGCGACAATAGGTGTTTGTATCTTTAGACAAAGTAGGCCAATAAAATCCACACTGCAAAATTTTTGCAGCGGTTTTTTTCATCGAAAAGTGGCCTCCACAAGCTTGGGAGTGACAAAATTCTAAGACACTTGAAATCTCTTCATTAGGGATGCAACGCCTTAGAATTTGGTCAGGGCAGTACTTGAAAAGATAGGGGTCATCCCAATAAAAATTACGTACCTCATATAAGAATTTCCTCTTGTCTTGAGCGCTCCAATCCATAGGTATCTCACCTGTAGCCAAATAATTTACGATGTGAGCAAACCATGGTAGAGAAGTAATGGAAAGTAATTGCTCATCGGGAAAATCATCTTTGATTGGCATGTCATCACAAGTGTCCTCAAAAGTGAGTCTGGATAAATGGTCAGCTACTACGTTCTCCACTCCTTTTTTATCCTTGATGGTGATATCAAATTCTTGCAAGAGGAGGATCCATCGGATTAGTCGTGCCTTAGCATCCTTCTTCGTAAGAAGATACTTGAGGGCTGCATGATCTGTAAAAATAAGGATAGGAGAACCAATTAGATGAGCACGAAATTTATCTAAAGCAAATACTACAGCTAGCAACTCTTTTTCAGTTGTAGAGTAATTCATTTGAGCACTATTTAAAGTCTTACTAGCATAGTAAATGACAAAAGGTTTACCTTCCCTTCGCTGTCCAAGAACAGCACCTACAGCGTAGTCACTAGCATCACACATGATTTCAAAAGGTAAAGTCCAATCTGGCGACTGCATTATAGGTGCGGAAGTAAGCTTGCCAATCAACGTTTTAAAGGCCTCTTGACAAGCTTGACTCCACTCAAAGGGGGTATCTTTAACTAGGAGGGCGCATAGCGGTCTAGATATTTTTGAAAAATTTTGTATGAACCTCCTATAAAAACCAGCATGACCAAGGAAAGATCTCACATCCTTTATTGTCTTAGGGGCAGACAACTTAGAGATTAACTCAATCTTAGATTGATCAACCTCTATTCCTTTAGAAGAGACAATATGCCCTAAGACAATACCGGATGGTACCATGAAATGGCACTTTTCCCAATTTAAAACCAATTCTTTTTCCTCACAGCGAATTAATACTCTTTCTAAATTCATTAAGCATGTTTCAAATGAAGATCCAAAAACAGTTAGGTCATCCATAAAAACCTCCATGCAATTTTCAACCATGTCACTAAAAATGCTCATCATGCAGCGTTGAAAAGTAGCAGGGGCGTTACATAATCCGAATGGCATTCTACGAAAAGCATAGGTGCCAAAGGGACAAGTAAAGGTGGTCTTTTCTTGGTCTTCTAATGCAATTTCTATTTGATAGTAACCAGAATAACCATCTAGAAAACAGTAGAAGGGATGACCAGCTACACGCTCAAGAATTTGATCAATAAAAGGGAGTGGGAAGTGGTCTTTCTTGGTGGCAGCATTTAATTTTCTGTAATCAATGCACACACGCCACCCATTCACAAGTTTGGTAGGGACTAACTCTCCTAGATCATTTTTTATCACAGTGACTCCGGACTTTTTCGGGACGACTTGCGTAGGGCTTACCCACTTACTATCAGCTATAGGATATATAATACCCGCATCTAATAGTTTCAATACTTCATTTTTCACTACTTCTTTCATAGTGGGGTTAAGCCTACGTTGAGGGTCTCTACGAGGACTGGTTCCTTCATCCAGATTTATTTTATGGGAGCAGATTAGGGGACTAATTCCCTTTAAATCAGCCATGCTCCATCCCAGGGCTGATTTGTGTTCATTTAAAGTTTGAATTAATCTCTTACCTTGGGTCTCAGTTAATTCAGAAGAAATTATAATAGGAAAGGTATCACCTGGACCGAGAAAGACATGTTTTAGACCCTTAGGTAGTGGCTTCAATTCGACTTTAGGTGCTTCCACACTTGAGGGGACTTGAGTCTTGCTTCTTTCGGGCAGCTCCTCAAACCTTGGTTGCCATGCCCGATTTCCATAATCCTGAGATTTGTCAAAAACAACACATATATCAATTATATCAGTTTTATCATCAAATAAATCTATCTCAGAATTAACAAGAAAATTTTCAAGAGGGTCATAATCATGAGTTAAGAAAACTCCCTCATTGACGAGTGACTCGATCATGTAAAGCTGGTGGTTTTCGTCCTCATCTTCGGGCTGTTTTGCAACATTGAAAATATTTACTTCAAGGGTCATGTTGCCAAAGGACAGTTTCATGAGACCATTCCTACAATTTATTAGAGCATTTGCAGTAGCAAGAAAAGGTCTACCCAAAATCAAAGGAATTTTAGAGTTAGTGTCTACAGCAGAAGTAGTATCAAGAATTAAGAAATCAACAGGATAATAAAATTTATCAATTTGAATCAAAACATCCTCAACCACACCTCGGGGTACCTTGACTGAGCGATCAGCCAATTGTAATACCACGCCGGTTGGTTTGATTTCTCCTAACCCTAGCTGTAAGTAAATTGAAAATGGCATCAGGTTTACACTAGCTCCCAGATCTAGTAAGGCTTGTCCAACCTCATGATTTCCAATGCTGCAAGCAATGGTAGGACAGCCCGGATCTTTGTATTTCGGGGGAATTCTTTGCTCAATTAGTGCACTAACTTGCTCAGTTAGGAAAGCTGTTTTCTTGACATGATGTTTCCTCTTAATTGTGCATAAATCTTTGAGAACTTTTGCATAGGTGGGGACTTGTTTAATCACATGCAAAAGGGGAAGATTAAGTTTCACTTGCCTTAAGTTCTCAAGGATTTCATCATTCATTTCCAGATTTTTCTTGTTGGATTTGAAGGCTTGGGGGAATGGGGCCTTAACAGGACTTTGGGTCACTTCAGGGTCTTTAGGCAACTTGGTCTCACTACTGGTTTGACCCTTCACATTCTCGGGTTTATTCTCTGGTGGAATGTGTAGTGACTTACCTCTTCGGGTCACAATGGCATTTACATTTTTCACATTTTCTTGTGCCATATGTTGACCGTGAGGTATGGACTGAGCTTGAGCAGGGAACTTACCTCGCTCAGTCACACTCAAGGAGTTCATCAATTTAGACACTTGGCTCCTTATTTCTTTGTTTTCCTCAACCAACTGTGTAATTAATGCCTCATACTTTTGGTTTGTCTTGCCTTGTGCTTCTATAAAAGTATGTAAGGAGTCTTCTAAAGAGTTCCTAAAAGATGAGGGTGCATGATAAGGTGCTGGGTACGATCTAGGGGGCTGCACATGCTGCTGATTTTCAGATTTCCAACTGAAGTTGGGGTGATTTCGCCACCCCGGATTATAAGTGTTAGAGAAGGGTGCTGAGGGCTTCTTGTACATGCCTAAGGTATTGCATTGTTCCTCGTACAGCCCTCTCATGTCAACAAAAGTGGGACAATCTTGGGCAGGATGATCAACCCCACCACACACAAAACATGATTCTAAAGGTTCGGCCTGATTAACTATGTGTGTTGGTTTTTTCGTTTTTAATGCCTCCAACTCTCTAGTAAGCATTTCGACCTTGGCCTTGAGGTTATCCTCTTCCCTAAGATGGTAGATTCCTCCACCACTAGGTCGTGACCTATTTGTGCTCTCAGTAGCACTAGGTCCAGTCCATGTGTGAGCTTTCTCAGCAAGCTCATTGAGGTACTCAATAGCCTCATCAGGGTCTTTTTGCAGAAATTCTCCATTACACATCATCTCAACAAATTGGCGTTCTCTATAGGTAAGACCCTCATAGAAATAGCTCACTAAACGCCAATTTTCGTACCCATGATGTGGACACATACTTAACAGCTCTTTAAATTTCTCCCAAGACTGATACAAAGTCTCGTTTTCCTTTTGCGCAAAGGTGGAGATTTGTCTTTTCAAAGCGTTAGTCTTATGTTGAGGGAAGTACTTGTTAAAAAAGACTTGGGTCATCTCATTCCATGACCCAATTGATTGTGGTCTCAGCGAGTATAACCAACTCTTAGCTTTATCCTTTAAGGAGAAAGGAAAAAACTTGAGTCTCACGATATCATCAGTTGCATCGTGACTATGGAAAGTCGCAACTACTTCCTCAAATTCTCTAATGTGCACATAGGGGTTCTCGTTTTCCATGCCATGAAAAGTAGGGAGAAGTTGTATCATCCCTGTTTTAAAATCTTGATGACGGGTATTGGCTGGAAACATAATGCACGATGGTGTGGCTGTCCGGCTAGGATGTAGGTAATCTTTAAGTGTCCTAGCACCATTCTCATTAGGATTTTCAGCCATGTTAACAAAATCCTCTAAATTCTCTGATGGGGGTGCACTATGGTTTGATCTAGGCGAGGTTTCACCAATGGAGATGGAAGGAGAGGGTAACTCTAATTCGGGTCCTCTAATGAATCTACCTCGCGAATCTCTCGGTCTAAGCATGCACCAATTAATTTAGAGGGGGAATAAATAAATAAAAACAAAATAATAAACAGATAAATAAAACAGAATAATAAACAAATAAATAAAAACAGAATAATAAACAGATAAATAAAACAGAATAATAAACAAATAAATAAAAACAGAATAATAAACAGATAAATAAAAACAAAATAATAAACAGATAAATAAAACAGAATAATAAACAAATAAATAAAAACAGAATAATAGACAGAATAATAAAACAGAATAATAAACAGGTAAATAAAAACAGAATAAAATAATAAACAGATAAATAAAAACAGAATAATAAAAGAAAATTAGAAAATCAAAACAAAAGTAAAGGAATAATATTGCCGTATTTACAAACTGCTAAAAAGAAAAATATTTACGATTTTTTTTTTTTGGTTTTTTTTTTTTTACTATCACACTCAAAGTTGACAAGTTTCCTTATACTTAAGCGCGTTTCCTTGGCAACGGCGCCAAAATTTGATTACGCCCAAAGTATAACACGGTTATTGTAGTACGACTTTGGGGTGTCGATTCCACAGGGAAACAAGTTAAGTACAAAGGAAAATATGTGAACCTTAAAACGAACGATAAAAGTTAAACTCAAGATTTTTAAGTTTTGATGGTGAAATAATGTAAAGGAAAATTGCGTAAATGTAAATGAAATATAAATGAGAAATAACAAGGTTCCGGGAATCCTCCTTAGGTATGTTCCCTATTTCCACTCTTGATTCAATTGATTTTATCTCGATTGCAAGTTTCAACTCCCAAACAAGCAATCGGAATATATTCAATCAAGCACATTTACAATTCTTATATAATTGCTACGAATTAATCATTGATTTCGGTTCATGCACACATGACCGATCTTAAAGATTATCAAGAAACGACAATATATCTTAAAAGACAATATCGCAATAATGGACAATCAATAAGATAAATCTACCGGAATCAATCACATCCAAGCAACCTCAATGGAGGAGAAGGATGCAATCACCGGATTAAGAGAGTCTAAAAGAAGAAGAATAAGAAGTACATCTATCACATGAACTCAGATCTTCTTACTTAATCAATGAATAATTCATAAACAATATTTAACAATAAATCCATACAACTGAATCAAGAACAAGAAATAAAGAACAAGAAATCCCTAAAGATTCATCCCTTTCCCTTGTAAAATGATTAGTTGGCCATGGAAATCAAGGTGGAAGAACAATAAGGATGCTTTCCCCTTGATTTGGCCATGGAGTTCAAGGTGGATGAACAATATGGATGTTCTCCCCTTGATTTGCAACCAAAGAAAACTTAGAAATAAAATGGAAGAATGCTGGATTTGGATCCCTTGAATCCTCTCTTTTTTCTCTCTTCCTTGCTTTCTCTCTTCAATGCCCAGCTGCACACTCCATAAAGATATATTTATAGAGCATGAGGGGGGTGTTTTGGTCTTGGAGAATGTCATTTGCTTGCCCTAATCCGGTCAAGAGGCGAGTGGGCCGTGCTGTGCGCCTGGGCCTGCTGTGCTGGCCTGAACTGTTTCCACTAAAACTGCCATAACTTTCTCTAGAAAAATCCTTTTTACGAACCGTAAAATTCTCCAGAAAATAGACTTCCGGATCTTTCTAAGCATATATGGCTCATCATTTGGTTCTTCCTACATCAATACAGTTTAATCTGAAAAGATGATTGATCTGTACGGGAAATTCTGGCAATTCAGTGAAACTTCTTCAGCTTGTATGCAGAAGTGCACACACTAGTGTGCCTACCCTTAACTTGCTCCAAAGTGATGCACACACTTGTGTGCAGTCTTTTAACTTACTGTACTTTATTAGTCCAGCCTTAGTTTAGAGTTTAACCATCTTTGAATCATGTTTGGACACGTCTAAACCTTGGACAAAAACGAGCACCGACACCCAAGATCTTTTGGTGCTTTAAACATGGATCGCTTTATTATCTCTTTTGTACTCAAAGCACCTGAAAATGCATCGAATTAAGTCAATGATTTATGAATATCACTTTAGAGTTATCAACATGTAAAAGTGCGATTACGACCGAGATCAACCCTAAAATGTTAACAATTAAGTATTGTTTAGATGCATTTTATGACTCTCATCAACCCTCCATGTCGATGGATCCTCCACTGACTCTGGAAGCGGCGCCGGGCTCATCTTGAGCGGTCCTGACAACTTCACCATTGAGTACGCCTTGAGGTTTGAATTCCCAACATCCAACAACGAGGCCGAGTATGAAGCTCTACTTGCGGGCATGAAATTAGCCAAGGTGATTTCTGTACAGAATTTGCATGTATATAGCGACTCCCAACTAGTGGTGAACCAGGATAACGGCGAGTTTGAGGCCCGAGGAGAAAAAATCGCTCGTTACCTAGCAGCAGCGAAGACACTAGCTGCATAGTTTGAAGTATTTTTCCTAAGCCAGATTTCGCGGGCGAAAAATACGAAGGCCGACTCATTAGCCCGGCTTGCATCATCTCGCTAGCTAGAGTCAAGGTGAGCAGTCAACCTCGAAACCCTAACCCTACCTAGTATCGATGAAATAATGGTATTGCCTGTGGTTGGTGAGAGAACATGGATGAGTCCTATCCTGGAATATCTGCGTGACTGTTTTCTTCCTGACAACAAAAGCGAAGCCCGAAAGATTGTGTCTCGAGCCGCCCGATATGCAATTTTGGACGATTGCTTGTACAAACGAGGGCTGACAATGCCCTACTTGAAATTTTTTGACCCAACCGAAGCTAATTACGCTCTTCGCGAAGTCCACGAAGGTATATGTGGAAATCACCTCGGTGGACGTGCCTTGGCATTCAAGATCCTTCGTCAAGGATACTATTGGCTAAAGATAAGGGAAACCGCCATGGAATTGGTAAACAAATGTCAAAGCTATCAGCGGTATGTCGCTGTGCCGCATCGACCAGCAAACCTCTTGACTCCAATAGTCAGTCCACTTCCTTTTGCTATGTGGGGAATGGACCTTCTCGGGCCTTTTCCTGGAGCAACCAGCCAACGAAAGTACCTCATAGTCGCAATAGATTATTTTACAAAATGGGTGGAAGCTGAGCCCTTAGCCAGCATCACCGACTTTCTAGCCCGAGCCTTCGTGTGGAAGTCAATCGTATGTCGGTTTGGAGTACCCCAAGTATTAGTAACAGACAAAGGCAAACAGTTCGACAGTGTTTGGTTCAAAGCATTTTGCGATGAATTGCACATCGACCATCGGTTCTCCTCGATTGGATACCCACAAGCTAACGGACAAGCCGAAGTTACCAACCGAACGATCCTACAAGGCATCAAGAGGCGAATAGACGAAGCAGATAAGCAATGGACAAACCATTTACCCAACCTACTTTGGGCATATCGAACCACGGCCCGAGTGATAAGAGTTATAAAATGCATCTAAACAATACTTAATTGTTAACACTTTAGGGTTAATCTCAGTCGTAATCGCACTTTTAAATGTTGATAACTCTAAAGTGTTATTAATAAATCATTGACTTAATTCGATGCATTTTCAGGTGCGTTGAGTACAAAAGAGATGATAAAGCGATCCATGTTTAAAGCACCAAAAGATCTTGGGTGTCGGTGCTCGTTTTTGTCCAAGGTTTAGACATTTCCAAAAATGATTTAAAGATAATTAAAAGTCTAAACCAAGGTTGGAACAATAAAGTACATTGAGTTGAAAGACTGCACACAAGTGTGTGCATCACTTTGGAACAAGTTAAGGGTAGGCACACTAGTGTGTGCACTTCTGCATACAAGCTGAAGGTGTTTCACTGAATTGCCAGAATTTCCTGTACAGATCAATCAACTTTGCAGATTAAACTGTATTGATGTAGGAAGAACCAGGAGATGAGCTATATATGCCTAGAAAGATCCGGAAGTCTATTTTCTGGAGAATTTTACGGTTCAGAAAAAGGATTTTTCTAGTGAAAGTTATGGCAGTTTTAGCGGAAACAGTTCAGGGCCTCCAGAACAATGCCCAGCGCCTCACCTCTCACTGTCCAGCGCCCCAGCGCCCAGGAAAACAAGAACCAGCGCCTAGGCGCCCATGAACCAGCGCCCCAGCGCCCAGGCAAACAAGAACCAGCACCTAGGCGCCCAGGAACCAGCGCTGCGCCCCTCAGCCATCAGCGCCGCGCCCCTCGCCAGCTGCACCTTTACTTTCCAGCGCCCAGGCGCACACTTGGACACGCGCACATGCTGCTGGACCCACCTTCACTTTCCAGCCTTCACTTTCCAGCGCCCGGGCGCACGCTCAGACAAAGCCAGCAGCGCGCACATGCTGCTGGACCACCTTCACGTTCCAGCTTTCACTTTCCATCACGTTCCAGCTTTCACTTTCCAGCAGTGCGCACATGGACTCCAATTCAGACTCAAATTAGAGCTGTGCAAAGACAGCTCTCCCTCGTGGGCTATAAATATATGCTTAAGGTTTGCAGCCAAGGGAGAGCTCGGGGAGAAAAATAAAGACAGTTTTTGATAGATAAAAATTGAAGAAGTTTTTAGCATTTCGTTTAAGTTTTCGTAAGTTGGAAATCAAGGAGAGAACATCCACATTGTTCTTCCACCTTGAGCTCCATGGCCAAGAAATCAAGGGGAGAACATCTATATTGTTTTTCCACCTTGAGTTTCATGGCTAACTAATCATCAAACAAGGGAAAGGGATGAATCCTTAGGGTTTTATTGTTCCTTATTTCCTGTTCTTGATTCATTTGTATGGACTTTTTGTTAAAACATTGTCTATGATTTACTCTTTGATTAATTAAGAAGGATTTGAGTTCATGTGATAGCTGTATTCTATATTCTTCTTCTTTTAGTTTCTTTCAATCCGGTGATTGCATCCTTCTACTCCACATAAGTCTAGTCAAGCTTTTCTTATGTCAAGTTGTTTGGATGTAATTGATTTCGGTATATTTATCTTATAGATCGGCCATTACTGTGATATCATTATTGCAATATATTGTCGTTTCTTGCTAATCTATAAGATAAATCATGTGTGCTTGAATTGAAATCAAAGAGTAATTTGTAGCAATTATATTAGAGATATAAATGTGCTTGATTGAATAATTTCCGATTGCCGGTTTAGGATGTGAAACTTGCAATCGAGATAAAAATTTGAATCAAGAGTGGAAATAGGGAACGAACCTAAGGAGGATTCCCGGAACCTTGTTATTTCTTATTTATATTCTTCGTTATATTCGCACAACTCTTTTACACAATATTGCATTATCAAAACTCATATTCTCTCACTTAATCATTGTCGTTAGTGGTAAAGTTTATAACTTCTTTCGTAATTAACTTGTTTCCCTGTGGAATCGACACCCCAAAACTATACTACTTTATGTTTTGGGCGTAATCACCGAGCACCTATGGGGGAAACCCCCTTCTTCATGACTTATGGAGCCAAGGCAGTGATCCCTTTGGAAATAGGAGTGCCTTCCTTACCAGTACAGAGCTTCGAGGAACGAAGTAATGAGGAAATCCTCCGCATGAATGTCAATCTTCTCGATGAAGCCCGGGATAAAGCCCAAATCTGACTTGTCGTTTATCAATAGCGAGCTGCCAGGTACTTCAATTCAAGAGTAAAAGTAAGGCACTTCTGTCTCCATGACCTCGTCTTACGAAAGAATGAAGTATCTAGACCTCGAGAATTAGGCAAACTGGTCCCTAACTGGGAGGGGCCATATCGAATCAGAAGGATATGTCACCCTGGAACTTTTGAGCTCGAGGAGCTCGGTGGGAAGCCCATTCCCCGAACGTGGAACGCCGAACACCTTCGACGTTTTTTTCCAGTAAAACACAAGTGTAAAAGCTTAACACCCAAAGTAAAAGCATAGCCGTTATATATATATATAAAGTTTGGAGTTCGATACAAAAAGTGTTAGCATTTCCATACAAAAAACAAAAGAAGCACTACTGGCTCCGAAATACAAAACTGGCTAAAACTTCTGGTTAGGGTCAGATGAAGAGCCCAGTCAGTCTAAAGGCGCATCACCCTGCACCGGAGACCCAGTGCCTGGATGCTCCTCCTGATCCCCATGTTGCTCCTGCTCCTTTTTCTGATCCTCATCCAGAATCTCCAGCTCCTCGTCTTCAGGACCCAGTAAGTCTAGGCGGGAAAAATCAAGCTCAGGGTATAGAGCCTCAGCCTTCCCCCTCGCGTCCATAAACCTGGAGTAGTATTGTTGGCCCCCCTCGGTGACGACGACCGACTGATATGCCTCCGACTCCTTAAACAAAGCCAGAGCCTGCTCCATAGCCATTTGTGCACAAGCCTCTGCGCCTTCCACAGCGGCCCGAATGCGAGACTCGGTCTCCTCCTCGATAGCCCGAGTACGAGCCTCAGCCTCCTGAGCTCGAGCCTCAGCATCAGACCGAGCCTAAATGGCAGATTCCAACAAAGCCTAAAGATGGAATGCTGCCTCGGTTTTCTCCTCTACTTGGCACTGAGCCCGCCCAAGAAGCTCAGCTGTCTCCATACAGCGACGAACGGTCGCGCCCATGATGGCTCCCATCTGATATCCATCAAAAAAGTGTTAGGAAATAAAAACTAGAAATGAGAAAACGAGAGATTTAAAGGATTAACTGAAAGCAGAAAACATACCTGGGATGCTACTGTCTCAGCAGCTACGCAGAAGGACTCGGTGGTCTTCCGCCCTAGTTTCGCGATATCTCGAGGGAGAGTCCCCTTCGTCAGATGTTCACGCGCTATTCGGGGATACGCGAAAACGAAGTCGTCTGACCTCAAGGCCCACTCGGGTATGAACGCAGAGGCCTCAGCAGTAGTCCCTTGACTCGGAGCTGGAGCCGGGATAGGCCTGACCATGGGTAAGTTTGGTGGAGGAGTGATAGGATCAGAAACTATCTCTAGCTGAGACTGGGACCTCGGAGGAGTCTCTAGCTCTATGGGTATGGGGGGCTGGGTCCGTGACATCTTCCTGCTTCCTGACCCAGAAGCCTACTGTTTCTCAGCTCGGGCAGCCCTCCACTTCTCCAGGGCCACCTTCTTGGCATACTCCTTCGCACGAGCCGCGGTCTCCATCTCTGCCCACATAAACAAGGAAAAAGTGTCAAAAAAGTGTAAAGCATAGACAAATAAGCTAGAAAGGGAAAAGTGACGAACAAAAAGTGTACCACTCTCGAGGGAAGGCCCAGGACAGGGGGGCAGAGACCTCGCCGAGCCAATGCCTCATTATCATAGAGGACTTGGACGTCAATAGGTGAGCCCACCATTGCATCTACAGTCTCCTGTTCATAGGGGCGAAGACCCACCTTCTTGCACTTCCCGGTCCGGTCCATACTCTAGGATCGATGAAGGCCAAAGTCCTTATCCGACTGAATGAAGAAAAAATTCTTCTTCCATCTCTTAATGGATGAAGGTGTCTTCTGCAACAACCTTCTTCTCGGTCGAGTACTAAATACTTCCCAGCCGGTCTGACCGTGCCTACTAATGAGAAAATGAGCTTTGAACACATCGATAGTCAACGGTCTACCCATTGCCCCACCAACATAGAGGAATGCTATGATTAGCCGCACCGAATTTAGTACAATCTGACATAGTACGATACCGAAATATCAGAGGATACTTCGGAAAAAGGGATGGAGAGGGAACCACAGCTCGGCTTGCATCTGTTGTTTATAGACGCAAAGCTCGTAAGGGGCTCAGTCTAGAAGAACATCACAAGCCCTCTCCCCTACTCTAGGCAGTCGAAGAGCGTACTCGTCTTGAATACGGTACGTCTTCTGAATCACTGTTAAGTCTTCTCCCTTGATCTGACTGGGGACCTCTATTGCAGCATAGTGCCATTTCTCTCGCTCCTCCCCAGCCGAGGTCTCTCTAATCTCAGTCAAAGCCCTATCCCTATCTGTTAGAACCCTGACCTCTCTTTCTCCTGAGGAAGGGCTCCCTTCAGACCCAAACCCTTCCCCCAGAGGGACATATCGCACTAAGGCCCAAGGACTTGGAGACGGCCCGGTCCCTTCAGGACGTTCTCCCTTTGACGAGGATGAGGATGTCTCCCCGTCCTCGGTACTACAACTACTACGAGTACTTTCCATACTACTCCTACTAATACTGCTACTACTAGGCCTATCGCGATAAATTTCAAATGAAGACATGAGAAAAGAAAAGGGAAGGCGAACTCACCAAAGTCCGAAGAATTTGGACTTAAGCGCCTCCTAAGCTTTCAAAAGTTGTTGAAAGACACTCCTTCTTCACGACCTCAGCACAACCACGAAACACTAACACCGAGACAGACCCTAGCCCTGAAGGAGAAGACTGCGGGCGAGGATGAGGACTCTTAAGAAATTACTCTAAACTAGGGCGCGAATGAAGACTCTCAAGAAATTACTCTCAAAACTAGCTAACTCAGATTGAAAGTGAATGAAGGGAGAAGAGCCAAAACCTCCTTATATAGGAAATAGAAACGGTAAACGAGGAGTATTTAATGCGGGCGAAAAAGCGGGAGACCTTTGGGAAGCCCAAGGCAAACTCTCACACTTCCCTAAAAAACATTCCATTCCCCGAAGCAACCGCCGTTTTCCCTAAGATGGCTACTCAGTTCCCAAGGGAAAACCATCATTGCTATGCTCCGCCATTTTACGCTAAATACAACCACGTGTCACTCCCACCGCCATTACGGAGACGAAAGTCCCATTGTCTTCAAGATCCGAGGAGATGGATTGCTCCACTTGTCCTCGGACCCCTAGTGTTCTTGGCCGAAGAGATTGATTGATCTACAAGTCCTCGGTCCATTCACTTCAAGGCCCGAGGAGATGGATTGCTACACTCGTCCTCAGACCCCTGGTGTTCTTGGTCGAGGAGATGGATTGCTCCACAAGTCCTCGGTCCATTCTCTTCAAAATCCGAGGAGATGGATTGCTCCACTTGTCCTCGGACCCCTGGTATTCTTGGCCGAGGAGATGGATTGATCCACAAGTCCTCGGCCCATTCTCTTCAAGGTTCGAGTAGATGGATTGCTCCACTTGTCCTCGGACCCATGGTGCTCTTGGCCGAGGAGATGGATTGATCCACAAGTCCTCGGCCCATTCTCTTCAAGGTCTGAGGAGATGGATAGCTCCACTTGTCCTCGGACCCAAGGTGCTCTTGGCCGAGGAGATGGATTGATCCACAAGTCCTCGGCCCATTTTCTTCAAGGTCCGAGAAGACGGATTACTCCACTTGTCCTCGGACCCCTGGTATTCTTGACCGAGGAGATTAATTGATCCACAAGTCCTCGGCCTATTCTCTTCAAGGTACGAGGAGATTAATTGCTCTACTTGTCCTCGGACCCATGGTACTCTTGGCCGAGGAGATGGATTGATCCATAAGTCCTCGGCCCATTCTCTTCAAGATCCGAGGAGATGGATTGCTCCACTTGTCCTCGGACCCCTGGTATTCTTGGCCGAGGAGATTGATTGATCCACAAGTCCTCGGCCAATTCTCTTCAAGGTCCGAGGAGATGGATATCTCCACTTGTCCTCGGACCCCTGGTATTCTTGGCTGAGGAGATGGATTGATCCACAAGTCCTCGGCCCATTCTCTTCAAGGTCCGAGGATATGTATTGCTCCACTTGTCCTCAGACCCATGGTGCTCTTGGCTGAGGAGATGGATTGATCCACAAGTCCTCGGCCCATTCTCTTCAAGGTCCGAGGAGATGGATTGCTCCACTTGTCCTCGGACCCATGGTATTCTTGGCCGAGGAGATGGATTGATCCACAAGTCCTCGGCCTATTCTCTTCAAGGTCCGAGGAGATGAATTGCTCCACTTGTCCTCAGACCCATGGTGCTCTTGGCCGAGGAGATGGATTGATCCACAAGTCCTCGGCCTATTCTCTTCAAGGTCCAAGGTGATGGATTGCTCCACTTGTCCTTGGACCCATGGCGCTCTTGGCCGAGGAGATGGATTGATCCACAAGTCCTCGGCCCATTCTCTTCAAGGTCCAAGGAGATGGATTGCTCCACTTGTCCTCGAACCCATGGTGCTCTTGGCCAAGGAGATGGATTGATCCACAAGTCCTCCGCCCATTCTCTTCAAGGTCCGAGGAGATGGATTGCTCCACTTGTCCTCAGACCCATGGTGCTCTTGGCCGAGGAGATGGATTGATCCACAAGTCCTCGGCCCATTCTCTTCAAGGTCCGAGGAGATGGATTGCTCCACTTGTCCTCAGACCCATGGTGCTCTTGGCCGAGGAGATGGATTGATCCACAAGTCCTCGGCCCATTCTCTTCAAGGTCCGAGGAGATGGATTGCTCCACTTGTCCTCAGACTCTTGATATTCTTGGCCGAGGAGATGGATTGATCCACAAGTCCTCGGCCCATTCTCTTCAAGGTCCAAGGAGATGTATTGCTCCACTTGTCCTCAGACCCATGGTGCTCTTGGCCGAGGAGATGGATTGATCCACAAGTCCTCGGCCCATTCTCTTCAAGGTCGGAGGAGATGGATTGCTCCACTTGTCCTCGGACCCCTGGTATTTTTGGCCGAGGAGATGGATTGATCCACAAGTCCTCGGCTTATTCTCTTCAAGGTCCGAGGAGATGAATTGCTCCACTTGTCCTCAGACCCATGGTGCTCTTGGCCGAGGAGATGGATTGATCCACAAGTCCTCGGCCAATTCTCTTCAAGGTCCGAGGAGATGGATATCTCCACTTGTCCTTGGACCCCTGGTATTCTTGGCTGAGGAGATGGATTGATCCACAAGTCCTCGGCCCATTCTCTTCAAGGTCCAAGGATATGTATTGCTCCACTTGTCCTCAGACCCATGGTGCTCTTGGCCGAGGAGATGGATTGATCCACAAGTCCTCGGCCCATTCTCTTCAAGGTCCGAGGAGATGGATTGCTCCACTTGTCCTCGGACCCCTGGTATTCTTGGCCGAGGAGATGGATTGATCCACAAGTCCTCGGCCTATTCTCTTCAAGGTCCGAGGAGATGAATTGCTCCACTTGTCCTCAGACCCATGGTGCTCTTGGCCAAGGAGATGGATTGATCCACAAGTCCTCGGCCTATTCTCTTCAAGGTCCAAGGTGATGGATTGATCCACAAGTCCTCGGCCCATTCTCTTCAAGGTCTGAGGAGATGGATAGCTCCACTTGTCCTCGGACCAAAGGTGCTCTTGGCCGAGGAGATGGATTGAGCCACAAGTCCTCGGCCCATTTTCTTCAAGGTCCGAGAAGACGGATTACTCCACTTGTCCTCGGACCCCTGGTATTCTTGACCGAGGAGATTAATTGATCCACAAGTCCTCGGCCTATTCTCTTCAAGGTACGAGGAGATTAATTGCTCTACTTGTCCTCGGACCCATGGTACTCTTGGCCGAGGAGATGGATTGATCCATAAGTCCTCGGCCCATTCTCTTCAAGATCCGAGGAGATGGATTGCTCCACTTGTCCTCGGACCCCTGGTATTCTTGGCCGAGGAGATGGATTGATCCACAAGTCCTCGGCCAATTCTCTTCAAGGTCCGAGGAGATGGATATCTCCACTTGTCCTCGGACCCCTGGTATTCTTGGCTGAGGAGATGGATTGATCCACAAGTCCTCGGCCCATTCTCTTCAAGGTCCGAGGATATGTATTGCTCCACTTGTCCTCAGACCCATGGTGCTCTTGGCCGAGGAGATGGATTGATCCACAAGTCCTCGGCCCATTCTCTTCAAGGTCCAAGGAGATGTATTGCTCCACTTGTCCTCAGACCCATGGTGCTCTTGGCCGAGGAGATGGATTGATCCACAAGTCCTCGGCCCATTCTCTTCAAGGTCCGAGGAGATGGATTGCTCCACTTGTCCTCAGACCCCTGGTATTTTTGGCCGAGGAGATGGATTGATCCACAAGTCCTCGGCTTATTCTCTTCAAGGTCCGAGGAGATGAATTGCTCCACTTGTCCTCAGACCCATGGTGCTCTTGGCCGAGGAGATGGATTGATCCACAAGTCCTCGGCCCATTCTCTTCAAGGTCCAAGGAGATGGATTGCTCCACTTGTCCTCGAACCCATGGTGCTCTTGGCCAAGGAGATGGATTGATCCACAAGTCCTCCGCCCATTCTCTTCAAGGTCCGAGGAGATGGATTGCTCCACTTGTCCTCGGACCCATGGTGCTCTTGGCCGAGGAGATGGATTGATCCACAAGTCCTCGGCCCATTCTCTTCAAGGTCCGAGGAGATGGATTGCTCCACTTGTCCTCAGACTCTTGGAATTCTTGGCCGAGGAGATGGATTGATCCACAAGTCCTCGGCCCATTCTCTTCAAAGTCCGAGGAGATGGATTGCTCCACTTGTCCTCGAACCCATGGTGCTCTTGGCCAAGGAGATGGATTGATCCACAAGTCCTCGGCCCATTCTCTTCAAGGTCAGAGGAGATGGATTGCTCCACTTGTCCTCGGACCCCTGGTATTCTTGGCCGAGGAGATGGATTGATCCACAGGTCCTCGGCCCATTCTCTTCAAGGTCCGAGGAGATGGATTGCTCCACTTGTCCTTGGACCCATGGTGCTCTTGGCCGAGGAGATGGACTGATCCACAAGTCCTCGGCCCATTCTCTTCAAGGTCCGAGGAGATGGATTGCTCCACTTGTCCTCGGACCCTTGGTATTCTTAGCCGAGGAGATGGATTGATCCACAAGTCCTCGGCCCATTCTCTTCAAGGTCCGAGAAGATGGATTGCTCCACTTATCCTCGGACCCATGGTGCTCTTGGTCGAGGAGATGGATTGATCCACAAGTCCTCGGCCCATTCCCTTAGAGGTCCAAGGAGATGGATTGCTCCACTTGTCCTCGAACCCATGGTGCTCTTGGCCAAGGAGATGGATTGATCCACAAGTCCTCGGCCCATTCTCTTCAAGGTCCGAGGAGATGGATTGCTCCACTTGTCCTCGGACCCATGGTGCTCTTGGCCGAGGAGATGGATTGATCCACAAGTCCTCGGCCCATTCTCTTCAAGGTCCGAGGAGATGGATTGCTCCACTTGTCCTCGGACCCATGGTGCTCTTGGCCGAGGAGATGGATTGATCCACAAGTCCTCGGCCCATTCTCTTCAAGGTCTGAGGTGATGGATTGCTTCACTTGTCCCCAGACCCATGGTGCTCTTGACCGAGGAGATGGATTGATCCACAAGTCCTCGGTCTATTCTCTTCAAGGTCCAAGGAGATAGATTGCTCCACTTGTCCTTGGACCCATTGTGCTTTTGGCCGAGGAGATGGATTGATCCACAAGTCACCGGCCAATTTTTTTCAAGGTCCGAGGAGATGGATTGCTCCACTTGTCCTCAGACTCTTGGTAATCTTGGCCGAGGAGATGGATTGATCCACAAGTCCTCGGCCCATTCTCTTCAAGGTCCGAGGAGATGTATTGCTCCACTTGTCCTCAGACCCATGGTGATCTTGGCCGAGGAGATGGATTGATCCACAAGTCCTCGGCCCATTCTCTTCATGGTCCGAGGAGATCGATTGCTCCACTTGTCCTTGGACCCATGGCGCTCTTGGCCGAGGAGATGGATTGATCCACAAGTCCTCGGCCCATTCCCTTAGAGGTCCAAGGAGATGGATTGCTCCACTTGTCCTCGAACCCATGGTGCTCTTGGCCAAGGAGATGGATTGATCCACAAGTCCTCGGCCCATTCTCTTCAAGGTCCGAGGAGATGGATTGCTCCACTTGTCCTCGGACCCATGGTGCTCTTGGCCGAGGAGATGGATTGATCCACAAGTCCTCGGCCCATTCTCTTCAAGGTCCGAGGAGATGGATTGCTCCACTTGTCCTCGGACCCATGGTGCTCTTGGCCGAGGAGATGGATTGATCCACAAGTCCTCGGCCCATTCTCTTCAAGGTCCGAGGTGATGGAGTGCTTCACTTGTCCCCAGACCCATGGTGTTCTTGACCGAGGAGATGGATTGATCCACAAGTCCTCAGCCTATTCTCTTCAAGGTCCAAGGAGATGGATTGCTCCACTTGTCCTTGGACCCATGGTGCTTTTGGCCGAGGAGATGGATTGATCCACAAGTCCTCGGCCCATTTTTTTCAAGGTCCGAGGAGATGGATTGCTCCAGTTGTCCTCAGACTCTCGGTATTCTTGGCCGAGGAGATGGATTGATCCACAAGTCCTCGGCCCATTCTCTTCAAGGTCCGAGGAGATTTATTGCTCCACTTGTCCTCAGACCCATGGTGCTCTTGGCCGAGGAGATGGATTGATCCACAAGTCCTCGGCCCATTCTCTTCAAGGTCCGAGGAGATGGATTGCTCCCCTTGTCCTCGGACCCCTTGTATTCTTGGCCGAGGAAATGGATTGATCCACAAGTCCTCGGCCTATTCTCTTCAAGGTCCGAGGAGATTAATTGCTCCACTTGTTTTCAGACCCATGGTGCTCTTGGCCGAGGAGATGGATTGATCCACAAGTCCTCGGCCTATTCTCTTCAAGGTCCATGGAGATGGATTGCTCCACTTGTCCTTGGACCCATGGTGCTCTTGGCCGAGGAGATGGATTGATCCACAAGTCCTCGGCCCATTCTCTTCAAGGTCCGAGGAGATGGATTGCTCCACTTGTCCTCGGACCCCTGGTATTCTTAGCCGAGGAGATGGATTGATCCACAAGTCCTCGGCCCATTCTCTTCAAGGTCCGAGGAGATGGATTGCTCCAATTGTCCTCGGACCCATGGTGCTCTTGGCCGAGGAGATGGATTGATCCACAAGTCCTCGGTCTATTCTCTTCAAGGTCCAAGGAGATAGATTGCTCCACTTGTCCTTGGACCCATGGTGCTCTTGGCCGAGGAGATGGATTGATCCAAAAGTCCTCGGCCCATTCTCTTCAAGGTCCGAGGAGATGGATTGCTCCACTTGTCCTCGGACCCCTGGTATTCTTAGCCGAGGAGATGAATTGATCCACAAGTCCTCGGCCCATTCTCTTCAAGGTTCGAGGAGATGGATTGGTCCACTTGTCCTCGGACCCATGGTGCTCTTGGCCGAGGAGATGGATTGATCCACAAGTCCCCGGCCCATTCTGTTCAAGGTCTGAGGTGATGGATTGCTTCACTTGTCCCCAGACCGATGGTGCTTTTGGCCGAAGAGATGGATTGATCCACAAGTCCTCGGCCCATTTTTTTCAAGGTCCGAGGAGATGGATTGCTCCACTTGTCCTCAGACTCTTGGTATTCTTGGCTAAGGTGATGGATTGATCCACAAGTCCTCGGCCCATTCTCTTCAAGGTCCGAGGAGATGTATTGCTCCACTTTTCCTCAGACCCATGGTGCTCTTGGCCGAGGAGATGGATTGATCCACAAGTCCTCGGCCCATTCTCTTCAAGGTCTAAGGAGATGGATTGCTCCACTTGTCCTCGGACCCCTGGTATTCTTGGCCGAGGAGATGGATTGATCCACAAGTCCTTGCCCTATTCTCTTCAAGGTCCGAGGAGATGAATTGCTCCACTTGTCCTCAGACCCATGGTGCTCTTGGCCGAGGAGATGGATTGATCCACAAGTCCTCGACCTATTCTCCTCAAGGTCCAAGGAGATGGATTGCTCCACTTGTCCTTGGACCCATGGTGCTTTTGGCCGAGGAGATGGATTGATCCACAAGTCCTCTGTCCATTTTTTTCAAGGTCCGAGGAGATGGATTGCTCCACTTGTCCTCATACTCTCGGTATTCTTGGCCGAGGAGATGGATTGATCCACAAGTCCTCGGCCAATTCTCTTCAAGGTCCGAGGAGATGTATTGCTCCACTTGTCCCCAGACCCATGGTGCTCTTGGCAGAGGAGATGGATTGATCCACAAGTCCTCGGCCCATTCTCTTCAAGGTCCGAGGAGATGGATTGCTCCACTTGTCCTCGGACCCATGGTGCTCTTGGCCGAGGAGATGGATTGATCCACAAGTCCTCGGCCCATTCTCTTCAAGGTCCGAGGTGATGGAGTGCTTCACTTGTCCCCAGACCCATGGTGCTCTTGACCGAGGAGATGGATTGATCCACAAGTCCTCAGCCTATTCTCTTCAAGGTCCAAGGAGATGGATTGCTCCACTTGTCCTTGGACCCATGGTTCTTTTGGCCGAGGAGATGGATTGATCCACAAGTCCTCGGCCCATTTTTTTCAAGGTCCAAGGAGATGGATTGCTCCACTTGTCCTCGAACCCATGGTGCTCTTGGCCGAGGAGATGGATTGATCCACAAGTCCTCGGCCCATTCTCTTCAAGGTCCGAGGAGATGTATTACTCTACTTGTCCTCAGACCCATGGTGCTCTTGGCCGAGGAGATGGATTGATCCACAAGTCCTCGGCCCATTCTCTTCAAGGTCCGAGGAGATGGATTGCTCCCCTTGTCCTCGGACCCCTTGTATTCTTGGCCGAGGAAATGGATTGATCCACAAGTCCTCGGCCTATTCTCTTCAAGGTCCGAGGAGATGAATTGCTCCACTTGTTTTCAGACCCATGGTGCTCTTGGCCGAGGAGATGGATTGATCCACAAGTCCTCGGCCTATTCTCTTCAAGGTCCAAGGAGATGGATTGCTCCACTTGTCCTTGGACCCATGGTGCTCTTGGCCGAGGAGATGGATTGATCCACAAGTCCTCAGCCCATTCTCTTCAAGGTCCGAGGAGATAGATTGCTCCACTTGTCCTCGGACCCCTGGTATTCTTAGCCGAGGAGATGGATTGATCCACAAGTCCTCGGCCCATTCTCTTCAAGGTCCGAGGAGATTTATTGCTCCACTTGTCCTCAGACCCATGGTGCTCTTGGCCGAGGAGATGGATTGATCCACAAGTCCTCGGCCCATTCTCTTCAAGGTCCGAGGAGATGGATTGCTCCCCTTGTCCTCGGACCCCTTGTATTCTTGGCCGAGGAAATGGATTGATCCACAAGTCCTCGGCCTATTCTCTTCAAGGTCCGAGGAGATTAATTGCTCCACTTGTTTTCAGACCCATGGTGCTCTTGGCCGAGGAGATGGATTGATCCACAAGTCCTCGGCCTATTCTCTTCAAGGTCCATGGAGATGGATTGCTCCACTTGTCCTTGGACCCATGGTGCTCTTGGCCGAGGAGATGGATTGATCCACAAGTCCTCGGCCCATTCTCTTCAAGGTCCGAGGAGATGGATTGCTCCACTTGTCCTCGGACCCCTGGTATTCTTAGCCGAGGAGATGGATTGATCCACAAGTCCTCGGCCCATTCTCTTCAAGGTCCGAGGAGATGGATTGCTCCAATTGTCCTCGGACCCATGGTGATCTTGGCCGAGGAGATGGATTGATCCACAAGTCCTCGGTCTATTCTCTTCAAGGTCCAAGGAGATAGATTGCTCCACTTGTCCTTGGACCCATGGTGCTCTTGGCCGAGGAGATGGATTGATCCAAAAGTCCTCGGCCCATTCTCTTCAAGGTCCGAGGAGATGGATTGCTCCACTTGTCCTCGGACCCCTGGTATTCTTAGCCGAGGAGATGAATTGATCCACAAGTCCTCGGCCCATTCTCTTCAAGGTTCGAGGAGATGGATTGGTCCACTTGTCCTCGGACCCATGGTGCTCTTGGCCGAGGAGATGGATTGATCCACAAGTCCCCGGCCCATTCTGTTCAAGGTCTGAGGTGATGGATTGCTTCACTTGTCCCCAGACCGATGGTGCTTTTGGCCGAAGAGATGGATTGATCCACAAGTCCTCGGCCCATTTTTTTCAAGGTCCGAGGAGATGGATTGCTCCACTTGTCCTCAGACTCTTGGTATTCTTGGCTAAGGTGATGGATTGATCCACAAGTCCTCGGCCCATTCTCTTCAAGGTCCGAGGAGATGTATTGCTCCACTTTTCCTCAGACCCATGGTGCTCTTGGCCGAGGAGATGGATTGATCCACAAGTCCTCGGCCCATTCTCTTCAAGGTCTAAGGAGATGGATTGCTCCACTTGTCCTCGGACCCCTGGTATTCTTGGCCGAGGAGATGGATTGATCCACAAGTCCTTGCCCTATTCTCTTCAAGGTCCGAGGAGATGAATTGCTCCACTTGTCCTCAGACCCATGGTGCTCTTGGCCGAGGAGATGGATTGATCCACAAGTCCTCGACCTATTCTCCTCAAGGTCCAAGGAGATGGATTGCTCCACTTGTCCTTGGACCCATGGTGCTTTTGGCCGAGGAGATGGATTGATCCACAAGTCCTCTGTCCATTTTTTTCAAGGTCCGAGGAGATGGATTGCTCCACTTGTCCTCATACTCTCGGTATTCTTGGCCGAGGAGATGGATTGATCCACAAGTCCTCGGCCAATTCTCTTCAAGGTCCGAGGAGATGTATTGCTCCACTTGTCCCCAGACCCATGGTGCTCTTGGCAGAGGAGATGGATTGATCCACAAGTCCTCGGCCCATTCTCTTCAAGGTCCGAGGAGATGGATTGCTCTACTTGTCCTCGGACCCATGGTGCTCTTGGCCGAGGAGATGGATTGATCCACAAGTCCTCGGCCCATTCTCTTCAAGGTCCGAGGTGATGGAGTGCTTCACTTGTCCCCAGACCCATGGTGCTCTTGACCGAGGAGATGGATTGATCCACAAGTCCTCAGCCTATTCTCTTCAAGGTCCAAGGAGATGGATTGCTCCACTTGTCCTTGGACCCATGGTTCTTTTGGCCGAGGAGATGGATTGATCCACAAGTCCTCGGCCCATTTTTTTCAAGGTCCAAGGAGATGGATTGCTCCACTTGTCCTCGAACCCATGGTGCTCTTGGCCGAGGAGATGGATTGATCCACAAGTCCTCGGCCCATTCTCTTCAAGGTCCGAGGAGATGTATTACTCCACTTGTCCTCAGACCCATGGTGCTCTTGGCCGAGGAGATGGATTGATCCACAAGTCCTCGGCCCATTCTCTTCAAGGTCCGAGGAGATGGATTGCTCCCCTTGTCCTCGGACCCCTTGTATTCTTGGCCGAGGAAATGGATTGATCCACAAGTCCTCGGCCTATTCTCTTCAAGGTCCGAGGAGATGAATTGCTCCACTTGTTTTCAGACCCATGGTGCTCTTGGCCGAGGAGATGGATTGATCCACAAGTGCTCGGCCTATTCTCTTCAAGGTCCAAGGAGATGGATTGCTCCACTTGTCCTTGGACCCATGGTGCTCTTGGCCGAGGAGATGGATTGATCCACAAGTCCTCAGCCCATTCTCTTCAAGGTCCGAGGAGATAGATTGCTCCACTTGTCCTCGGACCCCTGGTATTCTTAGCCGAGGAGATGGATTGATCCACAAGTCCTCGGCCCATTCTCTTCAAGGTCCGAGGAGATTTATTGCTCCACTTGTCCTCAGACCCATGGTGCTCTTGGCCGAGGAGATGGATTGATCCACAAGTCCTCGGCCCATTCTCTTCAAGGTCCGAGGAGATGGATTGCTCCCCTTGTCCTCGGACCCCTTGTATTCTTGGCCGAGGAAATGGATTGATCCACAAGTCCTCGGCCTATTCTCTTCAAGGTCCGAGGAGATTAATTGCTCCACTTGTTTTCAGACCCATGGTGCTCTTGGCCGAGGAGATGGATTGATCCACAAGTCCTCGGCCTATTCTCTTCAAGGTCCATGGAGATGGATTGCTCCACTTGTCCTTGGACCCATGGTGCTCTTGGCCGAGGAGATGGATTGATCCACAAGTCCTCGGCCCATTCTCTTCAAGGTCCGAGGAGATGGATTGCTCCACTTGTCCTCGGACCCCTGGTATTCTTAGCCGAGGAGATGGATTGATCCACAAGTCCTCGGCCCATTCTCTTCAAGGTCCGAGGAGATGGATTGCTCCAATTGTCCTCGGACCCATGGTGCTCTTGGCCGAGGAGATGGATTGATCCACAAGTCCTCGGTCTATTCTCTTCAAGGTCCAAGGAGATAGATTGCTCCACTTGTCCTTGGACCCATGGTGCTCTTGGCCGAGGAGATGGATTGATCCAAAAGTCCTCGGCCCATTCTCTTCAAGGTCCGAGGAGATGGATTGCTCCACTTGTCCTCGGACCCCTGGTATTCTTAGCCGAGGAGATGAATTGATCCACAAGTCCTCGGCCCATTCTCTTCAAGGTTCGAGGAGATGGATTGGTCCACTTGTCCTCGGACCCATGGTGCTCTTGGCCGAGGAGATGGATTGATCCACAAGTCCTCGGTCTATTCTCTTCAAGGTCCAAGGAGATAGATTGCTCCACTTGTCCTTGGACCCATGGTGCTCTTGGCCGAGGAGATGGATTGATCCAAAAGTCCTCGGCCCATTCTCTTCAAGGTCCGAGGAGATGGATTGCTCCACTTGTCCTCGGACCCCTGGTATTCTTAGCCGAGGAGATGAATTGATCCACAAGTCCTCGGCCCATTCTCTTCAAGGTTCGAGGAGATGGATTGGTCCACTTGTCCTCGGACCCATGGTGCTCTTGGCCGAGGAGATGGATTGATCCACAAGTCCCCGGCCCATTCTGTTCAAGGTCTGAGGTGATGGATTGCTTCACTTGTCCCCAGACCGATGGTGCTTTTGGCCGAAGAGATGGATTGATCCACAAGTCCTCGGCCCATTTTTTTCAAGGTCCGAGGAGATGGATTGCTCCACTTGTCCTCAGACTCTTGGTATTCTTGGCTAAGGTGATGGATTGATCCACAAGTCCTCGGCCCATTCTCTTCAAGGTCCGAGGAGATGTATTGCTCCACTTTTCCTCAGACCCATGGTGCTCTTGGCCGAGGAGATGGATTGATCCACAAGTCCTCGGCCCATTCTCTTCAAGGTCTAAGGAGATGGATTGCTCCACTTGTCCTCGGACCCCTGGTATTCTTGGCCGAGGAGATGGATTGATCCACAAGTCCTTGCCCTATTCTCTTCAAGGTCCGAGGAGATGAATTGCTCCACTTGTCCTCAGACCCATGGTGCTCTTGGCCGAGGAGATGGATTGATCCACAAGTCCTCGACCTATTCTCCTCAAGGTCCAAGGAGATGGATTGCTCCACTTGTCCTTGGACCCATGGTGCTTTTGGCCGAGGAGATGGATTGATCCACAAGTCCTCTGTCCATTTTTTTCAAGGTCCGAGGAGATGGATTGCTCCACTTATCCTCATACTCTCGGTATTCTTGGCCGAGGAGATGGATTGATCCACAAGTCCTCGGCCAATTCTCTTCAAGGTCCGAGGAGATGTATTGCTCCACTTGTCCCCAGACCCATGGTGCTCTTGGCAGAGGAGATGGATTGATCCACAAGTCCTCGGCCCATTCTCTTCAAGGTCCGAGGAGATGGATTGCTCCACTTGTCCTCGGACCCATGGTGCTCTTGGCCGAGGAGATGGATTGATCCACAAGTCCTCGGCCCATTCTCTTCAAGGTCCGAGGTGATGGAGTGCTTCACTTGTCCCCAGACCCATGGTGCTCTTGACCGAGGAGATGGATTGATCCACAAGTCCTCAGCCTATTCTCTTCAAGGTCCAAGGAGATGGATTGCTCCACTTGTCCTTGGACCCATGGTTCTTTTGGCCGAGGAGATGGATTGATCCACAAGTCCTCGGCCCATTTTTTTCAAGGTCCAAGGAGATGGATTGCTCCACTTGTCCTCGAACCCATGGTGCTCTTGGCCGAGGAGATGGATTGATCCACAAGTCCTCGGCCCATTCTCTTCAAGGTCCGAGGAGATGTATTACTCCACTTGTCCTCAGACCCATGGTGCTCTTGGCCGAGGAGATGGATTGATCCACAAGTCCTCGGCCCATTCTCTTCAAGGTCCGAGGAGATGGATTGCTCCCCTTGTCCTCGGACCCCTTGTATTCTTGGCCGAGGAAATGGATTGATCCACAAGTCCTCGGCCTATTCTCTTCAAGGTCCGAGGAGATGAATTGCTCCACTTGTTTTCAGACCCATGGTGCTCTTGGCCGAGGAGATGGATTGATCCACAAGTCCTCGGCCTATTCTCTTCAAGGTCCAAGGAGATGGATTGCTCCACTTGTCCTTGGACCCATGGTGCTCTTGGCCGAGGAGATGGATTGATCCACAAGTCCTCAGCCCATTCTCTTCAAGGTCCGAGGAGATAGATTGCTCCACTTGTCCTCGGACCCCTGGTATTCTTAGCCGAGGAGATGGATTGATCCACAAGTCCTCGGCCCATTCTCTTCAAGGTCCGAGGAGATTTATTGCTCCACTTGTCCTCAGACCCATGGTGCTCTTGGCCGAGGAGATGGATTGATCCACAAGTCCTCGGCCCATTCTCTTCAAGGTCCGAGGAGATGGATTGCTCCCCTTGTCCTCGGACCCCTTGTATTCTTGGCCGAGGAAATGGATTGATCCACAAGTCCTCGGCCTATTCTCTTCAAGGTCCGAGGAGATTAATTGCTCCACTTGTTTTCAGACCCATGGTGCTCTTGGCCGAGGAGATGGATTGATCCACAAGTCCTCGGCCTATTCTCTTCAAGGTCCATGGAGATGGATTGCTCCACTTGTCCTTGGACCCATGGTGCTCTTGGCCGAGGAGATGGATTGATCCACAAGTCCTCGGCCCATTCTCTTCAAGGTCCGAGGAGATGGATTGCTCCACTTGTCCTCGGACCCCTGGTATTCTTAGCCGAGGAGATGGATTGATCCACAAGTCCTCGGCCCATTCTCTTCAAGGTCCGAGGAGATGGATTGCTCCAATTGTCCTCGGACCCATGGTGCTCTTGGCCGAGGAGATGGATTGATCCACAAGTCCTCGGTCTATTCTCTTCAAGGTCCAAGGAGATAGATTGCTCCACTTGTCCTTGGACCCATGGTGCTCTTGGCCGAGGAGATGGATTGATCCAAAAGTCCTCGGCCCATTCTCTTCAAGGTCCGAGGAGATGGATTGCTCCACTTGTCCTCGGACCCCTGGTATTCTTAGCCGAGGAGATGAATTGATCCACAAGTCCTCGGCCCATTCTCTTCAAGGTTCGAGGAGATGGATTGGTCCACTTGTCCTCGGACCCATGGTGCTCTTGGCCGAGGAGATGGATTGATCCACAAGTCCCCGGCCCATTCTGTTCAAGGTCTGAGGTGATGGATTGCTTCACTTGTCCCCAGACCGATGGTGCTTTTGGCCGAAGAGATGGATTGATCCACAAGTCCTCGGCCCATTTTTTTCAAGGTCCGAGGAGATGGATTGCTCCACTTGTCCTCAGACTCTTGGTATTCTTGGCTAAGGTGATGGATTGATCCACAAGTCCTCGGCCCATTCTCTTCAAGGTCCGAGGAGATGTATTGCTCCACTTTTCCTCAGACCCATGGTGCTCTTGGCCGAGGAGATGGATTGATCCACAAGTCCTCGGCCCATTCTCTTCAAGGTCTAAGGAGATGGATTGCTCCACTTGTCCTCGGACCCCTGGTATTCTTGGCCGAGGAGATGGATTGATCCACAAGTCCTTGCCCTATTCTCTTCAAGGTCCGAGGAGATGAATTGCTCCACTTGTCCTCAGACCCATGGTGCTCTTGGCCGAGGAGATGGATTGATCCACAAGTCCTCGACCTATTCTCCTCAAGGTCCAAGGAGATGGATTGCTCCACTTGTCCTTGGACCCATGGTGCTTTTGGCCGAGGAGATGGATTGATCCACAAGTCCTCTGTCCATTTTTTTCAAGGTCCGAGGAGATGGATTGCTCCACTTGTCCTCATACTCTCGGTATTCTTGGCCGAGGAGATGGATTGATCCACAAGTCCTCGGCCAATTCTCTTCAAGGTCCGAGGAGATGTATTGCTCCACTTGTCCCCAGACCCATGGTGCTCTTGGCAGAGGAGATGGATTGATCCACAAGTCCTCGGCCCATTCTCTTCAAGGTCCGAGGAGATGGATTGCTCCACTTGTCCTCGGACCCATGGTGCTCTTGGCCGAGGAGATGGATTGATCCACAAGTCCTTGGCCCATTCTCTTCAAGGTCCGAGGTGATGGAGTGCTTCACTTGTCCCTAGACCCATGGTGCTCTTGACCGAGGAGATGGATTGATCCACAAGTCCTCAGCCTATTCTCTTCAAGGTCCAAGGAGATGGATTGCTCCACTTGTCCTTGGACCCATGGTTCTTTTGGCCGAGGAGATGGATTGATCCACAAGTCCTCGGCCCATTTTTTTCAAGGTCTGAGGAGATGGATTGCTCCACTTGTCCTCAGACTCTCGGTATTCTTGGCCGAGGAGATGGATTGATCCACAAGTCCTCGGCCCATTCTCTTCAAGGTCCGAGGAGATGTATTACTCCACTTGTCCTCAGACCCATGGTGCTCTTGGCCGAGGAGATGGATTGATCCACAAGTCCTCGGCCCATTCTCTTCAAGGTCCGAGGAGATGGATTGCTCCCCTTGTCCTCGGACCCCTTGTATTCTTGGCCGAGGAAATGGATTGATCCACAAGTCCTCGGCCTATTCTCTTCAAGGTCCGAGGAGATGAATTGCTCCACTTGTTTTCAGACCCATGGTGCTCTTGGCCGAGGAGATGGATTGATCCACAAGTCCTCGGCCTATTCTCTTCAAGGTCCAAGGAGATGGATTGCTCCACTTGTCCTTGGACCCATGGTGCTCTTGGCCGAGGAGATGGATTGATCCACAAGTCCTCAGCCCATTCTCTTCAAGGTCCGAGGAGATAGATTGCTCCACTTGTCCTCGGACCCCTGGTATTCTTAGCCGAGGAGATGGATTGATCCACAAGTCCTCGGCCCATTCTCTTCAAGGTCCGAGGAGATGGATTGCTCCAATTGTCCTCGGACCCATGGTGCTCTTGGCCGAGGAGATGGATTGATCCACAAGTCCTCGGTCTATTCTCTTCAAGGTCCAAGGAGATAGATTGCTCCACTTGTCCTTGGACCCATGGTGCTCTTGGCCGAGGAGATGGATTGATCCACAAGTCCTCGGCCCATTCTCTTCAAGGTCCGAGGAGATGGATTGCTCCACTTGTCCTCGGACCCCTGGTATTCTTAGCCGAGGAGATGGATTGATCCACAAGTCCTCGGCCCATTCTCTTCAAGGTTCGAGGAGATGGATTGGTCCACTTGTCCTCGGACCCATGGTGCTCTTGGCCGAGGAGATGGATTGATCCACGAGTCCCCGGCCCATTCTCTTCAAGGTCTGAGGTGATGGATTGCTTCACTTGTCCCCAGACCCATGGTGCTTTTGGCCGAGGAGATGGATTGATCCACAAGTCCTCGGCCCATTTTTTTCAAGGTCCGAGGAGATGGATTGCTCCACTTGTCCTCAGACTCTTGGTATTCTTGGCTGAGGAGATGGATTGATCCACAAGTCCTCGGCCCATTCTCTTCAAGGTCTGAGGAGATGGATTGCTCCACTTGTCCTCGGACCCCTGGTATTCTTAGCCGAGGAGATGGATTGATCCACAAGTCCTCGGCCCATTCTCTTCAAGGTCCGAGGAGATGGATTGCTCTAATTGTCCTCGGACCCATGGTGCTCTTGGCCGAGGAGATGGATTGATCCACAAGTCCTCGGTCTATTCTCTTCAAGGTCCAAGGAGATAGATTGCTCCACTTGTCCTTGGACCCATGGTGCTCTTAGCCGAGGAGATGGATTAATCCACAAGTCCTCGGCCCATTCTCTTCAAGGTCCGAGGAGATAGATTGCTCCACTTGTCCTCGGACCCCTGGTATTCTTAGCCGAGGAGATGGATTGATCCACAAGTCCTCGGCCCATTCTCTTCAAGGTCCGAGGAGATGTATTGCTCCACTTGTCCTCAGACCCATGGTGCTCTTGGCAGAGGAGATGGATTGATCCACAAGTCCCCGGCCCATTCTCTTCAAGGTCTGAGGTGATGGATTGCTTCACTTGTCCCCAGACCCATGGTGCTTTTGGCCGAGGAGATGGATTGATCCACAAGTCCTCGGCCCATTTTTTTCAAGGTCCGAGGAGATGAATTGCTCCACTTGTCCTCAGACTCTTGGTATTCTTGGCTGAGGAGATGGATTGATCCACAAGTCCTCGGCCCATTCTCTTCAAGGTCCGAGGAGATGTATTGCTCCACTTTTCCTCAGACCCATGGTGCTCTTGGCCGAGGAGATGGATTGATCCACAAGTCCTCGGCCCATTCTCTTCAAGGTCTAAGGAGATGGATTGCTCCACTTGTCCTTGGACCCCTGGTATTCTTGGCCGAGGAGATGGATTGATCCACAAGTCCTTGCCCTATTCTCTTCAAGGTCCGAGGAGATGAATTGCTCCACTTGTCCTCAGACCCATGGTGCTCTTGGCCGAGGAGATGGATTGATCCACAAGTCCTCGACCTATTCTCTTCAAGGTCCAAGGAGATGGATTGCTCCACTTGTCCTTGGACCTATGGTGCTTTTGGCCGAGGAGATGGATTGATCCACAAGTCCTCGGTCCATTTTTTTCAAGGTCCGAGGAGATGGATTGCTCCACTTGTCCTCAGACTCTCGGTATTCTTGGCCGAGGAGATGGATTGATCCACAAGTCCTCGGCCCATTCTCTTCAAGGTCCGAGGAGATGTATTGCTCCACTTGTCCTCAGACCCATGGTGCTCTTGGCAGAGGAGATGGATTGATCCACAAGTCCTCGGCCCATTCTCTTCAAGGTCCGAGGAGATGGATTGCTCCACTTGTCCTCGGACCCATGGTGCTCTTGGCCGAGGAGATGGATTGACCCACAAGTCCTCGGCCCATTCTCTTCAAGGTCCGAGGTGATGGAGTGCTTCACTTGTCCCCAGACCCATGGTGCTCTTGACCGAGGAGATGGATTGATCCACAAGTCCTCAGCCTATTCTCTTCAAGGTCCAAGGAGATGGATTGCTCCACTTGTCCTTGGACCCATGGTTCTTTTGGCCGAGGAGATGGATTGATCCACAAGTCCTCGGCCCATTTTTTTCAAGGTCTGAGGAGATGGATTGCTCCACTTGTCCTCAGACTCTCGGTATTCTTGGCCGAGGAGATGGATTGATCCACAAGTCCTCGGCCCATTCTCTTCAAGGTCCGAGGAGATGTATTGCTCCACTTGTCCTCAGACCCATGGTGCTCTTGGCCGAGGAGATGGATTGATCCACAAGTCGTCGGCCCATTCTCTTCAAGGTCCGAGGAGATGGATTGCTCCCCTTGTCCTCGGACCCCTTGTATTCTTGGCCGAGGAAATGGATTGATCCACAAGTCCTCGGCCTATTCTCTTCAAGGTCCGAGGAGATGAATTGATCCACTTGTTTTCAGACCCATGGTGCTATTGGCCGAGGAGATGGATTGATCCACAAGTCCTCGGCCTATTCTCTTCAAGGTCCAAGGAGATGGATTGCTCCACTTGTCCTTGGACCCATGGTGCTCTTGGCCGAGGAGATGGATTGATCCACAAGTCCTCGGCCCATTCTCTTCAAGGTCCGAGGAGATAGATTGCTCCACTTGTCCTCGGACCCCTGGTATTCTTAGCCGAGGAGATGGATTGATCCACAAGTCCTCGGCCCATTCTCTTCAAGGTCCGAGGAGATGGATTGCTCCAATTGTCCTCGGACCCATGGTGCTCTTGGCCGAGGAGATGGATTGATCCACAAGTCCTCGGTCTATTCTCTTCAAGGTCCAAGGAGATAGATTGCTCCACTTGTCCTTGGACCCATGGTGCTCTTGGCCGAGGAGATGGATTGATCCACAAGTCCTCGGCCCATTCTCTTCAAGGTCCGAGGAGATGGATTGCTCCACTTGTCCTCGGACCCCTGGTATTCTTAGCCGAGGAGATGGATTGATCCACAAGTCCTCGGCCCATTCTCTTCAAGGTTCGAGGAGATGGATTGGTCCACTTGTCCTCGGACCCATGGTGCTCTTGGCCGAGGAGATGGATTGATCCACGAGTCCCCGGCCCATTCTCTTCAAGATCTGAGGTGATGGATTGCTTCACTTGTCCCCAGACCCATGGTGCTTTTGGCCGAGGAGATGGATTGATCCACAAGTCCTCGGCCCATTTTTTTCAAGGTCCGAGGAAATGGATTGCTCCACTTGTCCTCAGACTCTTGGTATTCTTGGCTGAGGAGATGGATTGATCCACAAGTCCTCGGCCCATTCTCTTCAAGGTCTGAGGAGATGGATTGCTCCACTTGTCCTCGGACCCCTGGTATTCTTAGCCGAGGAGATGGATTGATCCACAAGTCCTCGGCCCATTCTCTTCAAGGTCCGAGGAGATGGATTGCTCTAATTGTCCTCGGACCCATGGTGCTCTTGGCCGAGGAGATGGATTGATCCACAAGTCCTCGGTCTATTCTCTTCAAGGTCCAAGGAGATAGATTGCTCCACTTGTCCTTGGACCCATGGTGCTCTTAGCCGAGGAGATGGATTAATCCACAAGTCCTCGGCCCATTCTCTTCAAGGTCCGAGGAGATGGATTGCTCCACTTGTCCTCGGACCCCTGGTATTCTTAGCCGAGGAGATGGATTGATCCACAAGTCCTCGGCCCATTCTCTTCAAGGTCCGAGGAGATGTATTGCTCCACTTTTCCTCAGACCCATGGTGCTCTTGGCCGAGGAGATGGATTGATCCACAAGTCCTCGGCCCATTCTCTTCAAGGTCTAAGGAGATGGATTGCTCCACTTGTCCTCGGACCCCTGGTATTCTTGGCCGAGGAGATGGATTGATCCACAAGTCCTTGCCCTATTCTCTTCAAGGTCCGAGGAGATGAATTGCTCCACTTGTCCTCAGACCCATGGTGCTCTTGGCCGAGGAGATGGATTGATCCACAAGTCCTCGACCTATTCTCTTCAAGGTCCAAGGAGATGGATTGCTCCACTTGTCCTTGGACCCATGGTGCTTTTGGCCGAGGAGATGGATTGATCCACAAGTCCTCGGTCCATTTTTTCAAGGTCCGAGGAGATGGATTGCTCCACTTGTCCTCAGACTCTCGGTATTCTTGGCCGAGGAGATGGATTGATCCACAAGTCCTCGGCCCATTCTCTTCAAGGTCCGAGGAGATGTATTGCTCCACTTGTCCTCAGACCCATGGTGCTCTTGGCAGAGGAGATGGATTGATCCACAAGTCCTCGGCCCATTCTCTTCAAGGTCCGAGGAGATGGATTGCTCCACTTGTCCTCGGACCCATGGTGCTCTTGGCCGAGGAGATGGATTGATCCACAAGTCCTCGGCCCATTCTCTTCAAGGTCCGAGGTGATGGAGTGCTTCACTTGTCCCCAGACCCATGGTGCTCTTGACCGAGGAGATGGATTGATCCACAAGTCCTCAGCCTATTCTCTTCAAGGTCCAAGGAGATGGATTGCTCCACTTGTCCTTGGACCCATGGTTCTTTTGGCCGAGGAGATGGATTGATCCACAAGTCCTCGGCCCATTTTTTTCAAGGTCTGAGGAGATGGATTGCTCCACTTGTCCTCAGACTCTCGGTATTCTTGGCCGAGGAGATGGACTGATCCACAAGTCCTCGGCCCATTCTCTTCAAGGTCCGAGGAGATGTATTGCTCCACTTGTCCTCAGACCCATGGTGCTCTTGGCCGAGGAGATGGATTGATCCACAAGTCCTCGGCCCATTCTCTTCAAGGTCCGAGGAGATGGATTGCTCCCCTTGTCCTCGGACCCCTTGTATTCTTGGCCGAGGAAATGGATTGATCCACAAGTCCTCGGCCTATTCTCTTCAAGGTCCGAGGAGATGAATTGCTCCACTTGTTTTCAGACCCATGGTGCTCTTGGCCGAGGAGATGGATTGATCCACAAGTCCTCGGCCTATTCTCTTCAAGGTCCAAGGAGATGGATTGCTCCACTTGTCCTTGGACCCATGGTGCTCTTGGCCGAGGAGATGGATTGATCCACAAGTCCTCGGCCCATTCTCTTCAAGGTCCGAGGAGATAGATTGCTCCACTTGTCCTTGGACCCATGGTGCTTTTGGCCGAGGAGATGGATTGATCCACAAGTCCTCGGTCCATTTTTTCCAAGGTCCGAGGAGATGGATTGATCCACAAGTCCTCGGCCCATTCTCTTTAAGGCCCGAGGAGATGTATTGCTCCACTTGTCCTCAGACCCATGGTGCTCTTGGCAGAGGAGATGGATTGATCCCCAAGTCCTCGGCCAATTCTCTTCAAGGTCCGAGGAGATGGATTGCTCCACTTGTCCTCAGACTCTTGGTATTCTTGGCTGAGGAGATGGATTGATCCACAAGTCCTCGGCCAATTCTCTTCAAGGTCCGAGGAGATGGATTGCTCCACTTGTCCTCAGACTCTTGGTATTCTTGGCTGAGGAGATGGATTGATCCACAAGTCCTCGGCCCATTCTCTTCAAGGTCCGAGGAGATGTATTGCTCCACTTTTCCTCAGACCCATGGTGCTCTTGGCCGAGGAGATGGATTGATCCACAAGTCCTCGGCCCATTCTCTTCAAGGTCTAAGGAGATGGATTGCTCCACTTGTCCTCGGACCCCTGGTATTCTTGGCCGAGGAGATGGATTGATCCACAAGTCCTTGCCCTATTCTCTTCAAGGTCCGAGGAGATGAATTGCTCCACTTGTCCTCAGACCCATGGTGCTCTTGGCCGAGGAGATGGATTGATCCACAAGTCCTCGACCTATTCTCTTCAAGGTCCAAGGAGATGGATTGCTCCACTTGTCCTTGGACCCATGGTGCTTTTGGCCGAGGAGATGGATTGATCCACAAGTCCTCGGTCCATTTTTTTCAAGGTCCGAGGAGATGGATTGCTCCACTTGTCCTCAGACTCTCGGTATTCTTGGCCGAGGAGATGGATTGATCCACAAGTCCTCGGCCCATTCTCTTCAAGGTCCGAGGAGATGTATTGCTCCACTTGTCCTCAGACCCATGGTGCTCTTGGCAGAGGAGATGGATTGATCCACAAGTCCTCGGCCCATTCTCTTCAAGGTCCGAGGAGATGGATTGCTCCACTTGTCCTCGGACCCATGGTGCTCTTGCCCGAGGAGATGGATTGATCCACAAGTCCTCGGCCCATTCTCTTCAAGGTCCGAGGAGATGGATTGCTCCACTTGTCCCCAGACCCATGGTGCTCTTGACCGAGGAGATGGATTGATCCACAAGTCCTCAGCCTATTCTCTTCAAGGTCCAAGGAGATGGATTGCTCCACTTGTCCTCAGACCCATGGTTCTCTTGGCCGAGGAGATGGATTGATCCACAAGTCCTCGGCCCATTCTCTTCAAGGTCCGAGGAGATGGATTGCTCCACTTTTCCTCAGACCCATGGTGCTCTTGGCCGAGGAGATGGATTGATCCACAAGTCCTCGGCCCATTCTCTTCAAGGTCTAAGGAGATGGATTGCTCCACTTGTCCTCGGACCACTGGTATTCTTGGCCGAGGAGATGGATTGATCCACAAGTCCTTGCCCTATTCTCTTCAAGGTCCGAGGAGATGAATTGCTCCACTTGTCCTCAGACCCATGGTGCTCTTGGCCGAGGAGATGGATTGATCCACAAGTCCTCGACCTATTCTCTTCAAGGTCCAAGGAGATGGATTGCTCCACTTGTCCTTGGACCCATGGTGCTTTTGGCCGAGGAGATGGATTGATCCACAAGTCCTCGGTCCATTTTTTTCAAGGTCCGAGGAGATGGATTGCTCCACTTGTCCTCAGACTCTCGGTATTCTTGGCCGAGGAGATTGATTGATCCACAAGTCCTCGGCCCATTCTCTTCAAGGTCCGAGGAGATGTATTGCTCCACTTGTCCTCAGACCCATGGTGCTCTTGGCAGAGGAGATGGATTGATCCACAAGTCCTCGGCCCATTCTCTTCAAGGTCCGAGGAGATGGATTGCTCCACTTGTCCTCGGACCCATGGTGCTCTTGGCCGAGGAGATGGATTGATCCACAAGTCCTCGGCCCATTCTCTTCAAGGTCCGAGGAGATGGATTGCTCCACTTGTCCCCAGACCCATGGTGCTCTTGACCGAGGAGATGGATTGATCCACAAGTCCTCAGCCTATTCTCTTCAAGGTCCAAGGAGATGGATTGCTCCACTTGTCCTCAGACCCATGGTTCCCTTGGCCGAGGAGATGGATTGATCCACAAGTCCTCGGCCCATTCTCTTCAAGGTCCGAGGAGATGGATTGCTCCACTTGTCCTCAGACCCATGGTGCTCTTGGCCGAGGAGATGGATTGATCCACAAGTCCTCGGCCCATTCTCTTCAAGGTCTGAGGAGATGGATTGCTCCACTTGTCCTCGGACCCCTGGTATTCTTGGCCGAGGAGATGGATTGATCCACAAGTCCTTGCCCTATTCTCTTCAAGGTCCGAGGAGATGAATTGCTCCACTTGTCCTCAGACCCATGGTGCTCTTGGCCGAGGAGATGGATTGATCCACAAGTCCTCGACCTATTCTCTTCAAGGTCCAAGGAGATGGATTGCTCCACTTGTCCTTGGACCCATGGAGCTTTTGGCCGAGGAGATGGATTGATCCACAAGTCCTCGGTCCATTTTTTCCAAGGGCCGAGGAGATGGATTGCTCCACTTGTCCTCAGACTCTCGGTATTCTTGGCCGAGGAGATGGATTGATCCACAAGTCCTCGGCCCATTCTCTTCAAGGCCCGAGGAGATTGATTGCTCCACTTGTCCTCAGACCCATGGTGCTCTTGGCAGAGGAGATGGATTGATCCACAAGACCTCGGCCCATTCTCTTCAAGGTCCGAGGAGATGGATTGCTCCCCTTGTCCTCGGACCCCTTGTATTCTTGGCCGAGGAAATGGATTGATCCACAAGTCCTCGGCCTATTCTCTTCAAGGTCCGAGGAGATGAATTGCTCCACTTGTTTTCAGACCCATGGTGCTCTTGGCCGAGGAGATGGATTGATCCACACGTCCTCGGCCTATTCTCTTCAAGGTCCAAGGAGATGGATTGCTCCACTTGTCCTTGGACCCATGGTGCTCTTGGCCGAGGAGATGGATTGATCCACAAGTCCTCGGCCCATTCTCTTCAAGGTCCGAGGAGATGGGTTGCTCCACTTGTCCTGGGACCCCTGGTATTCTTAGCCGAGGAGATGGATTGATCCACAAGTCCTCGGCCCATTCTCTTCAAGGTCCGAGGAGATAGATTGCTCCACTTGTCCTCGAACCCATGGTGCTCTTGGCCGAGGAGATGGATTGATCCACAAGTCCTCTGCCCATTCTCTTCAAGGTCCGAGGAGATGGATTGCTCCACTTGTCCTCGGACCCCTGGTATTTTTGGCCGAGGAGATGGATTGATCCACAAGTCCTCGGCTTATTCTCTTCAAGGTCCGAGGAGATGAATTGCTCCACTTGTCCTCAGACCCATGGTGCTCTTGGCCGAGGAGATGGATTGATCCACAAGTCCTCGGCCCATTCTCTTCAAGGTCCGAGGAGATGGAATGCTCCACTTGTCCTCGAACCCATGGTGCTCTTGGCCGAGGAGATGGATTGATCCACAAGTCCTCCGCCCATTCTCTTCAAGGTCCGAGGAGATCGATTGCTCCACTTGTCCTTGGACCCATGGAGCTCTTGGCCGAGGAGATGGATTGATCCACAAGTCCTCGGCCCATTCTCTTCAAGGTCCGAGGAGATGGATTGCTCCACTTGTCCTCAGACTCTTGGAATTCTTGGCCGTGGAGATGGATTGATCCACAAGTCCTCGGCCCATTCTCTTCAAGGTCCAAGGAGATGTATTGCTCCACTTGTCCTTGGACCCATGGTGCTCTTGGCCGAGGAGATGGATTGATCCACAAGTCCTCGGCCCATTCTCTTCAAGGTCTGAGGAGATGGATTGCTCCACTTGTCCTCGGACCCCTGGTATTCTTGGCCGAGGAGATGGATTGATCCACAAGTCCTTGCCCTATTCTCTTCAAGGTCCGAGGAGATGAATTGCTCCACTTGTCCTCAGATCCATGGTGCTCTTGGCCGAGGAGATGGATTGATCCACAAGTCCTCGACCTATTCTCTTCAAGGTCCAAGGAGATGGATTGCTCCACTTGTCCTTGGACCCATGGTGCTTTTGGCCGAGGAGATGGATTGATCCACAAGTCCTCGGTCCATTTTTTCCAAGGTCCGAGGAGATGGATTGCTCCACTTGTCCTCAGACTCTCGGTATTCTTGGCCGAGGAGATGGATTGATCCACAAGTCCTCGGCCCATTCTCTTCAAGGCCCGAGGAGATGTATTGCTCCACTTGTCCTCAGACCCATGGTGCTCTTGGCAGAGGAGATGGATTGATCCACAAGTCCTCGGCCCATTCTCTTCAAGGTCCGAGGAGATGGATTCCTCCCCTTGTCCTCGGACCCCTTGTATTCTTGGCTGAGGAAATTGATTGATCCACAAGTCCTCGGCCTATTCTCTTCAAGGTCCGAGGAGATGAATTGCTCCACTTGTTTTCAGACCCATGGTGCTCTTGGCCGAGGAGATGGATTGATCCACAAGTCCTCGGCCCTTTCTCTTCAAAGTCTGAGGAGATGGATTGCTCCACTTGTCCTTGGACCCATGGCGCTCTTGGCCGAGGAGATGGATTGATCCACATGTCCTCGGCCCATTCTCTTCAAGGTCCGAGGAGATGTATTGCTCCACTTGTCCTCGAACCCATGGTGCTCTTGGCCGAGGAGATGGATTGATCCACAAGTCCTCGGCCCATTCTCTTCAAGGTCCGAGGAGATGGATTGCTCCACTTGTCCTCGGACCCCTGGTATTTTTGGCCGAGGAGATGGATTGATCCACAAGTCCTCGGCTTATTCTCTTCAAGGTCCGAGGAGATGAATTGCTCCACTTGTCCTCAGACCCATGGTGCTCTTGGCCGAGGAGATGGATTGATCCACAAGTCCTCGGCCCATTTTTTTCAAGGTCCGAGGAGCTGGATTGCTCCACTTGTCCTCGAACCCATGGTGCTCTTGGCTGAGGAGATGGATTGATCCACAAGTCCTCGGCCCATTCTCTTCAAGGTCCGAGGAGTTGTATTGCTCCACTTTTCCTCAGACCCATGGTGCTCTTGGCCGAGGAGATGGATTGATCCACAAGTCCTCGGCCCATTCTCTTCAAGGTCTAAGGAGATATGGATTGATCCAGAAGTCCTCGGCCCATTCTCTTCAAGGTCCAAGGAGATGTATTGCTCCACTTGTCCTTGGACCCATGGTGCTCTTGGCCGAGGAGATGGATTGATCCACAAGTCCTCGGCCCATTCTCTTCAAGGTCTGAGGAGATGGATTGCTCCACTTGTCCTCGGACCCCTGGTATTCTTGGCCGAGGAGATGGATTGATCCACAAGTCCTTGCCCTATTCTCTTCAAGGCCCGAGGAGATGAATTGCTCCACTTGTCCTCAGACCCATGGTGCTCTTGGCCGAGGAGATGGATTGATCCACAAGTCCTCGACCTATTCTCTTCAAGGTCCAAGGAGATGGATTGCTCCACTTGTCCTTGGACCCATGGTGCTTTTGGCCGAGGAGATGGATTGATCCACAAGTCCTCGGTCCATTTTTTCCAAGGTCCGAGGAGGTGGATTGCTCCACTTGTCCTCAGACTCTCGGTATTCTTGGCCGAGGAGATGGATTGATCCACAAGTCCTCGGCCCATTCTCTTCAAGGCCCGAGGAGATGTATTGCTCCACTTGTCCTCGAACCCATGGTGCTCTTGGCCGAGGAGATGGATTGATCCACAAGTCCTCGGCCCATTCTCTTCAAGCTCCGAGGAGATGGATTGCTCCACTTGTCCTCGGACCCCTGGTATTTTTGGCCGAGGAGATTGATTGATCCACAAGTCCTCGGCCTATCCTCTTCAAGGTCCGAGGAGATTGATTGCTCCACTTGTCCTTGGACCCATGGCGCTCTTGGCGGAGGAGATGGATTGATCCACAAGTCCTCCGCCCATTCTTTTCAAGGTCCGAGGAGATGGATTGCTCCACTTGTCCTCGGACCCATGGTGCTCTTGGCCGAGGAGATGGATTGTTCCACAAGTCCTCGGCCCATTCTCTTCAAGGTCCGAGGAGATGGATTGCTCCACTTGTCCTGAGACAATTGGAATTCTTGGCCGTGGAGATGGATTGATCCACAAGTCCTCGGCCCATTCTCTTCAAGGTCCAAGGAGATGTATTGCTCCACTTGTCCTCAGACCCATGGTGCTCTAGGCCGAGGAGATGGATTGATCCACAAGTCTTCGGCCCATTCTCTTTAAGGTCCGAGGAGATGGATTGCTCCACTTGTCCTCGGACCCCTGGTATTTTTGGCCGAGGAGATGGATTGATCCACAAGTCCTCGGCCTATCCTCTTCAAGGTCCGAGGAGATTGATTGCTCCACTTGTCCTTGGACCATGGTGCTGTTGGCCGAGGAGATGGATTGATCCACAAGTCCTCGGCCCATTCTCTTCAAGGTCCGAGGAGATGGATTGCTCCACTTGTCCTCGGACCCCTGGTATTCTTGGCCGAGGAGATGGATTGATCCACAGGTCCTCGGCCCATTCTCTTCAAGGTCCGAGGAGATGGATTGCTCCACTTGTCCTTGGACCCATGGTGCTCTTGGCCGAGGAGATGGACTGATCCACAAGTCCTCGGCCCATTCTCTTCAAGGTCCGAGGAGATGGATTGCTCCACTTGTCCTCTGACCCCTGGTATTCTTAGCCGAGGAGATGGATTGATCCACAAGTCCCCGGCCCATTCTCTTCAAGGTCCGAGAAGATGGATTGCTCCACTTATCCTCGGACCCATGGTGCTCTTGGTCGAGGAGATGGATTGATCCACAAGTCCTCGGCCCATTCTCTTCAAGGTCTGAGGTGATGGATTGCTTCACTTGTCCCCAGACCCATGGTGCTCTTGACCGAGGAGATGGATTGATCCACAAGTCCTCGGTCTATTCTCTTCAAGGTCCAAGGAGATAGATTGCTCCACTTGTCCTTGGACCCATTGAGCTTTTGGCCGAGGAGATGGATTGATCCACAAGTCACCGGCCAATTTTTTTCAAGGTCCGAGGAGATGGATTGCTCCACTTGTCCTCAGACTCTTGGTAATCTTGGCCGAGGAGATGGATTGATCCACAAGTCCTCGGCCCATTCTCTTCAAGGTCCAAGGAGATGTATTGCTCCACTTGTCCTCAGACCCATGGTGATCTTGGCCGAGGAGATGGATTGATCCACAAGTCCTCGGCCCATTCTCTTCAAGGTCCGAGGAGATCGATTGCTCCACTTGTCCTTGGACCCATGGCGCTCTTGGCCGAGGAGATGGATTGATCCACAAGTCCTCGGCCCATTCCCTTCAAGGTCCAAGGAGATGGATTGCTCCACTTGTCCTCGAACCCATGGTGCTCCTGGCCAAGGAGATGGATTGATCCACAAGTCCTCGGCCCATTCTCTTCAAGGTCCGAGGAGATGGATTGCTCCACTTGTCCTCGGACCCCTGGTATTCTTGGCCGAGGAGATGGATTGATCCACAGGTCCTCGGCCCATTCTCTTCAAGGTCCGAGGAGATGGATTGCTCCACTTGTCCTTGGACCCATGGTGCTCTTGGCCGAGGAGATGGACTGATCCACAAGTCCTCGGCCCATTCTCTTCAAGGTCCGAGGAGATGGATTGCTCCACTTGTCCTCGGACCCCTGGTATTCTTAGCCGAGGAGATGGATTGATCCACAAGTCCCCGGCCCATTCTCTTCAAGGTCCGAGAAGATGGATTGCTCCACTTATCCTCGGACCCATGGTGCTCTTGGTCGAGGAGATGGATTGATCCACAATTCCTCGGCCCATTCTCTTCAAGGTCTGAGGTGATGGATTGCTTCACTTGTCCCCAGACCAATGGTGCTCTTGACCGAGGAGATGGATTGATCCACAAGTCCTCGGTCTATTCTCTTCAAGGTCCAAGGTGATAGATTGCTCCACTTGTTCTTGGACCCATTGAGCTTTTGGCCGAGGAGATGGATTGATCCACAAGTCACCGGCCAATTTTTTTCAAGGTCCGAGGAGATGGATTGCTCCACTTGTCCTCAGACTCTTGGTAATCTTGGCCGAGGAGATGGATTGATCCACAAGTCCTCGGCCCATTCTCTTCAAGGTCCGAGGAGATGTATTGCTCCACTTGTCCTCAGACCCATGGTGATCTTGGCCGAGGAGATGGATTGATCCACAAGTCCTCGGCCCATTCTCTTCAAGGTTCGAGGAGATCGATTGCTCCACTTGTCCTTGGACCCATGGAGCTCTTGGCCGAGGAGATGGATTGATCCACAAGTCCTCGGCCCATTCCCTTCAAGGTCCAAGGAGATGGATTGCTCCACTTGTCCTCGAACCCATGGTGCTCCTGGCCAAGGAGATGGATTGATCCACAAGTCCTCGGCCCATTCTCTTCAAGGTCCGAGGAGATGGATTGCTCCACTTGTCCTCGGACCCATGGTGCTCTTGGCCGAGGAGATGGATTGATCCACAAGTCCTAGGCCCATTCTCTTCAAGGTCTGAGGAGATGGATTGCTCCACTTGTCCTCGGACCCATGGTGCTCTTGGCCGAGGAGATGGATTGATCCACAAGTCCTCGGCCCATTCTCTTCAAGGTCAGAGGAGATGGATTGCTCCACTTGTCCTCAGACTCTTGGAATTCTTGGCCGTGGAGATGGATTGATCCACAAGTCCTCGGCCCATTCTCTTCAAGGTCCAAGGAGATGTATTGCTCCACTTGTCCTCAGACCCATGGTGCTCTTGGCCGAGGAGATGGATTGATCCACAAGTCCTCGGCCCATTCTCTTCAAGGTCCGAGGAGATGGATTGCTCCACTTGTCCTCGGACCCTTGGTATTTTTGGCCGAGGAGATTGATTGATCCACAAGTCCTCGGCCTATCCTCTTCAAGGTCCGAGGAGATTGATTGCTCCACTTGTCCTTGGACCCATGGCGCTCTTGGCCGAGGAGATGGATTGATCCACAAGTCCTCGGCCCATTTTTTTCAAGGTCCGAGGAGATGGATTGCTCCACTTGTTCTCAGACTCTCGGTATTCTTGGCCGAGGAGATGGATTGATCCACAAGTCCTCGGCCCATTCTCTTCAAGGTCCGAGGTGATGGAGTGCTTCACTTGTCCCCAGACCCATGGTGCTCTTGACCGAGGAGATGGATTGATCCACAAGTCCTCGGCCTATTCTCTTCAAGGTCCAAGGAGATGGATTGCTCCACTTGTCCTTGGACCCATGGTGCTTTTCCCCGAGGAGATGGATTAATCCACAAGTCCTCGGCCCATTTTTTTCAAGGTCCGAGGAGATGGATTGCTCCACTTGTCCTCAGACTCTCGGTATTCTTGGCCGAGGAGATGGATTGATCCACAAGTCCTCGGCCCATTCTCTTCAAGGTCCGAGGAGATGTATTGCTCCACTTGTCCTCAGACCCATGGTGCTCTTGGCCGAGGAGATGGATTGATCCACAAGTCCTCGGCCCATTCTCTTCAAGGTCCGAGGAGATGGATTGCTCCACTTGTCCTCAGACTCTTGGTAATCTTGGCCGAGGAGATGGATTGATCCACAAGTCCTCGGCCCATTCTCTTCAAGGTCCGAGGAGATGTATTGCTCCACTTGTCCTCAGACCCATGGTGATCTTGGCCGAGGAGATGGATTGATCCACAAGTCCTCGGCCCATTCTCTTCAAGGTCCGAGGAGATCGATTGCTCCACTTGTCCTTGGACCCATGGAGCTCTTGGCCGAGGAGATGGATTGATCCACAAGTCCTCGGCCCATTCCCTTCAAGGTCCAAGGAGATGGATTGCTCCACTTGTCCTCGAACCCATGGTGCTCCTGGCCAAGGAGATGGATTGATCCACAAGTCCTCGGCCCATTCTCTTCAAGGTCCGAGGAGATGGATTGCTCCACTTGTCCTCGGACCCATGGTGCTCTTGGCCGAGGAGATGGATTGATCCACAAGTCCTAGGCCCATTCTCTTCAAGGTCTGAGGAGATGGATTGCTCCACTTGTCCTCGGACCCATGGTGCTCTTGGCCGAGGAGATGGATTGATCCACAAGTCCTCGGCCCATTCTCTTCAAGGTCAGAGGAGATGGATTGCTCCACTTGTCCTCAGACTCTTGGAATTCTTGGCCGTGGAGATGGATTGATCCACAAGTCCTCGGCCCATTCTCTTCAAGGTCCAAGGAGATGTATTGCTCCACTTGTCCTCAGACCCATGGTGCTCTTGGCCGAGGAGATGGATTGATCCACAAGTCCTCGGCCCATTCTCTTCAAGGTCCGAGGAGATGGATTGCTCCACTTGTCCTCGGACCCTTGGTATTTTTGGCCGAGGAGATTGATTGATCCACAAGTCCTCGGCCTATCCTCTTCAAGGTCCGAGGAGATTGATTGCTCCACTTGTCCTTGGACCCATGGCGCTCTTGGCCGAGGAGATGGATTGATCCACAAGTCCTCGGCCCATTTTTTTCAAGGTCCGAGGAGATGGATTGCTCCACTTGTTCTCAGACTCTCGGTATTCTTGGCCGAGGAGATGGATTGATCCACAAGTCCTCGGCCCATTCTCTTCAAGGTCCGAGGTGATGGAGTGCTTCACTTGTCCCCAGACCCATGGTGCTCTTGACCGAGGAGATGGATTGATCCACAAGTCCTCGGCCTATTCTCTTCAAGGTCCAAGGAGATGGATTGCTCCACTTGTCCTTGGACCCATGGTGCTTTTCCCCGAGGAGATGGATTAATCCACAAGTCCTCGGCCCATTTTTTTCAAGGTCCGAGGAGATGGATTACTCCACTTGTCCTCAGACTCTCGGTATTCTTGGCCGAGGAGATGGATTGATCCACAAGTCCTCGGCCCATTCTCTTCAAGGTCCGAGGAGATGTATTGCTCCACTTGTCCTCAGACCCATGGTGCTCTTGGCCGAGGAGATGGATTGATCCACAAGTCCTCGGCCCATTCTCTTCAAGGTCCGAGGAGATGGATTGCTCCACTTGTCCTCAGACTCTTGGTAATCTTGGCCGAGGAGATGGATTGATCCACAAGTCCTCGGCCCATTCTCTTCAAGGTCCGAGGAGATGTATTGCTCCACTTGTCCTCAGACCCATGGTGATCTTGGCCGAGGAGATGGATTGATCCACAAGTCCTCGGCCCATTCTCTTCAAGGTCCGAGGAGATCGATTGCTCCACTTGTCCTTGGACCCATGGAGCTCTTGGCCGAGGAGATGGATTGATCCACAAGTCCTCGGCCCATTCCCTTCAAGGTCCAAGGAGAAGGATTGCTCCACTTGTCCTCGAACCCATGGTGCTCCTGGCCAAGGAGATGGATTGATCCACAAGTCCTCGGCCCATTCTCTTCAAGGTCCGAGGAGATGGATTGCTCCACTTGTCCTCGGACCCATGGTGCTCTTGGCCGAGGAGATGGATTGATCCACAAGTCCTAGGCCCATTCTCTTCAAGGTCTGAGGAGATGGATTGCTCCACTTGTCCTCGGACCCATGGTGCTCTTGGCCGAGGAGATGGATTGATCCACAAGTCCTCGGCCCATTCTCTTCAAGGTCAGAGGAGATGGATTGCTCCACTTGTCCTCAGACTCTTGGAATTCTTGGCCGTGGAGATGGATTGATCCACAAGTCCTCGGCCCATTCTCTTCAAGGTCCAAGGAGATGTATTGCTCCACTTGTCCTCAGACCCATGGTGCTCTTGGCCGAGGAGATGGATTGATCCACAAGTCCTCGGCCCATTCTCTTCAAGGTCCGAGGAGATGGATTGCTCCACTTGTCCTCGGACCCTTGGTATTTTTGGCCGAGGAGATTGATTGATCCACAAGTCCTCGGCCTATCCTCTTCAAGGTCCGAGGAGATTGATTGCTCCACTTGTCCTTGGACCCATGGCGCTCTTGGCCGAGGAGATGGATTGATCCACAAGTCCTCGGCCCATTTTTTTCAAGGTCCGAGGAGATGGATTGCTCCACTTGTTCTCAGACTCTCGGTATTCTTGGCCGAGGAGATGGATTGATCCACAAGTCCTCGGCCCATTCTCTTCAAGGTCCGAGGTGATGGAGTGCTTCACTTGTCCCCAGACCCATGGTGCTCTTGACCGAGGAGATGGATTGATCCACAAGTCCTCGGCCTATTCTCTTCAAGGTCCAAGGAGATGGATTGCTCCACTTGTCCTTGGACCCATGGTGCTTTTCCCCGAGGAGATGGATTAATCCACAAGTCCTCGGCCCATTTTTTTCAAGGTCCGAGGAGATGGATTGCTCCACTTGTCCTCAGACTCTCGGTATTCTTGGCCGAGGAGATGGATTGATCCACAAGTCCTCGGCCCATTCTCTTCAAGGTCCGAGGAGATGTATTGCTCCACTTGTCCTCAGACCCATGGTGCTCTTGGCCGAGGAGATGGATTGATCCACAAGTCCTCGGCCCATTCTCTTCAAGGTCCGAGGAGATGGATTGCTCCACTTGTCCTCAGACTCTTGGTAATCTTGGCCGAGGAGATGGATTGATCCACAAGTCCTCGGCCCATTCTCTTCAAGGTCCGAGGAGATGTATTGCTCCACTTGTCCTCAGACCCATGGTGATCTTGGCCGAGGAGATGGATTGATCCACAAGTCCTCGGCCCATTCTCTTCAAGGTCCGAGGAGATCGATTGCTCCACTTGTCCTTGGACCCATGGAGCTCTTGGCCGAGGAGATGGATTGATCCACAAGTCCTCGGCCCATTCCCTTCAAGGTCCAAGGAGATGGATTGCTCCACTTGTCCTCGAACCCATGGTGCTCCTGGCCAAGGAGATGGATTGATCCACAAGTCCTCGGCCCATTCTCTTCAAGGTCCGAGGAGATGGATTGCTCCACTTGTCCTCGGACCCATGGCGCTCTTGGCCGAGGAAATGGATTGATCCACAAGTCCTCGGCCTATTCTCTTCAAGGTCCGAGGAGATGAATTGCTCCACTTGTTTTCAAACCCATGGTGCTCTTGGCCGAGGAGATGGATTGATCCACAAGTCCTCGGCCTATTCTCTTCAAGGTCCAAGGAGATGGATTGCTCCACTTGTCCTTGGACTCATGGTGCTCTTGGCCGAGGAGATGGATTGATCCACAGGTCCTCGGCCCATTCTCTTCAAGGTCCGAGGAGATGGATTGCTCCACTTGTCCTCGGACCCCTGGTATTCTTAGCCGAGGAGATGGATTGATCCACAAGTCCTCGGCCCATTCTCTTCAAGGTCCGAGGAGATGGATTGCTCCAATTGTCCTCGGACACATAGTGCTCTTGGCCGAGGATATGGATTGATCCACAAGTCCTCGGTCTATTCTCTTCAAGGTCCAAGGAGATAGATTGCTCCACTTGTCCTTGGACCCATGGTGCTCTTGGCCGAGGAGATGGATTGATCCACAAGTCCTCGGCCCATTCTCTTCAAGGTCCGAGGAGATGGATTGCTCCACTTGTCCTCGGACCCCTGGTATTCTTAGCCGAGGAGATGGATTGATCCACAAGTCCTCGGCCCATTCTCATCAAGGTTCGAGGAGATGGATTGGTCCACTTGTCCTCGGACCCATGGTGCTCTTGGCCGAGGAGATGGATTGATCCACAAGTCCCCGGCCCATTCTCTTCAAGGTCTGAGGTGAGGGATTGCTTCACTTTTCCCCAGACCCATGGTGCTCTTGGCCGAGGAGATGGATTGATCCACAAGTCCTCGGCCCATTTTTTTCGAGGTCCGAGGAGATGGATTGCTCCACTTGTCCTCAGACTCTTGGTATTCTTGGCTGAGGAGATGGATTGATCCACAAGTCCTCGGCCCATTCTCTTCAAGGTCCGAGGAGATCGATTGCTCCACTTGTCCTTGGATCCATGGCGCTCTTGGCCGAGGAGATGGATTGATCCACAAGTCCTCGGCCCATTCCCTTCAAGGTCCAAGGAGATGGATTGCTCCACTTGTCCTCGAACCCATGGTGCTCCTGGCCAAGGAGATGGATTGATCCACAAGTCCTCGGCCCATTCTCTTCAAGGTCCGAGGAGATGGATTGCTCCACTTGTCCTCGGACCCCTGGTATTCTTGGCCGAGGAGATGGATTGTTCCACAGGTCCTCGGCCCATTCTCTTCAAGGTCCGAGGAGATGGATTGCTCCACTTGTCCTTGGACCCATGGTGCTCTTGGCCGAGGAGATGGACTGATCCACAAGTCCTCGGCCCATTCTCTTCAAGGTCCGAGGAGATGGATTGCTCCACTTGTCCTCGGACCCCTGGTATTCTTAGCCGAGGAGATGGATTGATCCACAAGTCCCCGACCCATTCTCTTCAAGGTCCGAGAAGATGGATTGCTCCACTTATCCTCGGACCCATGGTGCTCTTGGTCGAGGAGATGGATTGATCCACAAGTCCTCGGCCCATTCCCTTCAAGGTCTGAGGTGATGGATTGCTTCACTTGTCCCCAGACCTATGGTGCTCTTGACCGAGGAGATGGATTGATCCACAAGTCCTCGGTCTATTCTCTTCAAGGTCCAAGGAGATAGATTGCTCCACTTGTCCTTGGACCCATTGAGCTTTTGGCCGAGGAGATGGATTGATCCACAAGTCACCGGCCAATTTTTTTCAAGGTCCGAGGAGATGGATTGCTCCACTTGTCCTCAGACTCTTGGTAATCTTGGCCGAGGAGATGGATTGATCCACAAGTCCTCGGCCCATTCTCTTCAAGGTCCGAGGAGATGTATTGCTCCACTTGTCCTCAGACCCATGGTGATCTTGGCCGAGGAGATGGATTGATCCACAAGTCCTCGGCCCATTCTCTTCAAGGTCCGAGGAGATCGATTGCTCCACTTGTCCTTGGACCCATGGAGCTCTTGGCCGAGGAGATGGATTGATCCACAAGTCCTCGGCCCATTCCCTTCAAGGTCCAAGGAGATGGATTGCTCCACTTGTCCTCGAACCCATGGTGCTCCTGGCCAAGGAGATGGATTGATCCACAAGTCCTCGGCCCATTCTCTTCAAGGTCCGAGGAGATGGATTGCTCCACTTGTCCTCGGACCCATGGTGCTCTTGGCCGAGGAGATGGATTGATCCACAAGTCCTTGGCCCATTCTCTTCAAGGTCCGAGGAGATGGATTGCTCCACTTGTCCTCGGACCCATGGTGCTCTTGGCCGAGGAGATGGATTGATCCACAAGTCCTCGGCCCATTCTCTTCAAGGTCCGAGGAGATGGATTGCTCCACTTGTCCTCAGACTCTTGGAATTCTTGGCCGTGGAGATGGATTGATCCACAAGTCCTCGGCCCATTCTCTTCAAGGTCCAAGGAGATGTATTGCTCCACTTGTCCTCAGACCCATGGTGCTCTTGGCCGAGGAGATGGATTGATCCACAAGTCCTCGGCCCATTCTCTTCAAGGTCCGAGGAGATGGATTGCTCCACTTGTCCTCGGACCCCTGGTATTTTTGGCCGAGGAGATTGATTGATCCACAAGTCCTCGGCCTATCCTCTTCAAGGTCTGAGGAGATTGATTGCTCCACTTGTCCTTAGACCCATGGCGCTCTTGGCCGAGGAGATGGATTGATCCACAAGTCCTCGGCCCATTTTTTTCAAGGTCCGAGGAGATGGATTGCTCCACTTGTTCTCAGACTCTCGGGATTCTTGGCCGAGGAGATGGATTGATCCACAAGTCCTCGGCCCATTCTCTTCAAGGTCCGAGGTGATGGAGTGCTTCACTTGTCCCCAGACCCATGGTGCTCTTGACCGAGGAGATGGATTGATCCACAAGTCCTCGGCCTATTCTCTTCAAGGTCCAAGGAGATGGATTGCTCCACTTGTCCTTGGACCCATGGTGCTTTTGGCCGAGGAGATGGATTAATCCACAAGTCCTCGGCCCATTTTTTTCAAGGTCCGAGGAGATGGATTGCTCCACTTGTCCTCAGACTCTCGGTATTCTTGGCCGAGGAGATGGATTGATCCACAAGTCCTCGGCCCATTCTCTTCAAGGTCCGAGGAGATGTATTGCTCCACTTGTCCTCAGACCCATGGTGCTCTTGGCCGAGGAGATGGATTGATCCACAAGTCCTCGGCCCATTCTCTTCAAGGTCCGAGGAGATGGATTGCTCCCCTTGTCCTCAGACCCCTTATATTCTTGGCCGAGGAAATGGATTGATCCACAAGTCCTCGGCCTATTCTCTTCAAGGTCCGCGGAGATGAATTGCTCCACTTGTTTTCAAACCCATGGTGCTCTTGGCCGAGGAGATGGATTGATCCACAAGTCCTCGGCCTATTCTCTTCAAGGTCCAAGGAGATGGATTGCTCCACTTATCCTTGGACTCATGGTGCTCTTGGCCGAGGAGATGGATTGATCCACAGGTCCTCGGCCCATTCTCTTCAAGGTCCGAGGAGATGGATTGCTCCACTTGTCCTCGGACCCCTGGTATTCTTAGCCGAGGAGATGGATTGATCCACAAGTCCTCGGCCCATTCTCTTCAAGGTCCGAGGAGATGGATTGCTCCAATTGTCCTCGGACCCATGGTGCTTTTGGCCGAGGAGATGGATTGATCCACAAGTCCTCGGTCTATTCTCTTCAAGGTCCAAGGAGATAGATTGCTCCACTTGTCCTTGGACCCATGGTGCTCTTGGCCGAGGAGATGGATTGATCCACAAGTCCTCGGCCCATTCTCTTCAAGGTCCGAGGAGATGGATTGCTCCACTTGTCCTCGGACCCCTGGTATTCTTAGCCGAGGAGATGGATTGATCCACAAGTCCTCGGCCCATTCTCTTCAAGGTTCGAGGAGATGGATTGGTCCACTTGTCCTCGGACCCATGGTGCTCTTGGCCGAGGAGATGGATTGATCCACAAGTCCCCGGCCCATTCTCTTCAAGGTCTGAGGTGAGGGATTGCTTCACTTGTCCCCAGACCCATGGTGCTCTTGGCCGAGGAGATGGATTGATCCACAAGTCCTCGGCCCATTTTTTTCGAGGTCCGAGGAGATGGATTGCTCCACTTGTCCTCAGACTCTTGGTATTCTTGGCTGAGGAGATGGATTGATCCACAAGTCCTCGGCCCATTCTCTTCAAGGTCCGAGGAGATGTATTGCTCCACTTTTCCTCAGACCCATGGTGCTCTTGGCCGAGGAGATGGATTGATCCATAAGTCCTCGGCCCATTCTCTTCAAGGTCTGAGGAGATGGATTGCTCCACTTGTCCTCGGACCCCTAGTATTCTTGGCCGAGGAGATGGATTGATCCACAAGTCCTTGCCCTATTCTCTTCAAGGTCCAAGGAGATGAATTGCTCCACTTGTCCTCAGACCCATGGTGCTCTTGGCCGAGGAGATGGATTGATCCACAAGTCCTCGACCTATTCTCTTCAAGGTCTAAGGAGATGGATTGCTCCACTTGTCCTTGGACCCATGGTGCTTTTGGCCGAGGAGATGGATTGATCCACAAGTCCTCGGTCCATTTTTTTCAAGGTCCGCGGAGATGGATTGCTCCACTTGTCCTCAGACTCTCGGTATTCTTGGCCGAGGAGATGGATTGATCCACAAGTCCTCGGCCCATTCTCTTCAAGGTCCGAGGAGATGTATTGCTCCACTTGTCCTCAGACCCATGGTGCTCTTGGCAGAGGAGATGGATTGATCCACAAGTCCTCGGCCCATTCTCTTCAAGGTCCGAGGAGATGGATTCCTCCCCTTGTCCTCGGACCCCTTGTATTCTTGGCCGAGGAAATTGATTGATCCACAAGTCCTCGGCCTATTCTCTTCAAGGTCCGAGGAGATGAATTGCTCCACTTGTTTCCAGACCCATGGTGCTCTTGGCCGAGGAGATGGATTGATCCACAAGTCCTCGGCCCTTTCTCTTCAAAGTCTGAGGAGATGGATTGCTCCACTTGTCCTTGGACCCATGGCGCTCTTGGCCGAGGAGATGGATTGATCCACATGTCCTCGGCCCATTCTCTTCAAGGTCCGAGGAGATGGATTGCTCTACTTGTCCTCGAACCCATGGTGCTCTTGGCCAAGGAGATGGATTGATCCATAAGTCCTCGCCCCATTCTCTTCAAGGTCCGAGGTGATGGATTGCTTCACTTGTCCCCAGACCCATGGTGCTCTTGACCGAGGAGATAGATTGGTCCACAAGTCCTCGGCCTATTCTCTTCAAGGTCCAAGGAGATGGATTGCTCCACTTATCCTTGGACCCATGGTGCTCTTGGCCGAGGAGATGGATTGATCCACAAGTCCTCGGCCCATTCTCTTCAAGGTCCGAGGAGATGGATTGCTCCACTTGTCCTCGGACCCCTGGTATTCTTAGCCGAGGAGATGGATTGATCCACAAGTCCTTGGCCCATTCTCTTCAAGGTCCGAGGAGATGGATTGCTCCACTTGTCCTCGGACCCGTGGTCCTCTTGGCCGAGGAGATGGATAGATCCACAAGTCCTCGGCCCATTCTCTTCAAGGTCCAAGGAGATGGATTGCTCCACTTGTCCTTGGACCCATGGTGCTCTTGGTCGAGGAGATGGATTGATCCACATGTCCTCGGCCCATTCTCTTCAAGGTCCGAGGAGATGGATTGCTCCACTTGTCCTCGGACCCATGGTGCTCTTGGCCGAGGAGATGGATTGATCCACAAGTCCTCGGTCTATTCTCTTCAAGGTCCAAGGAGATAGATTGCTCCACTTGTCCTTGGACCCATGGTGCTCTTGGCCGAGGAGATGGATTGATCCACAAGTCCTCGGCCCATTCTCTTCAAGGTCCGAGGAGATGGATTGCTGCACTTGTCCTCGAACCTATGGTGCTCTTAGACAAGGAGATGGATTGATCCACAAGTCTCCAATTGTCCTCGGACCCATGGTGCTTTTGGCCGAGGAGATGGATTGATCCACAAGTCCTCGGCCCATTCTCTTCAAGGTCCGAGGAGATGGATTGCTCCACTTGTCCTCCGACTCCTGGTATTCTTGGCCGAGGAGATGGATTGATCCACAAGTCCTCGGCCCATTCTTTTCAAGGTCCGAGGAGATGGATTGCTCCACTTGTCCTTGGACCCATGGTGCTCTTTGCCGAGGAGATGGATTGATCCACAAGTCCTCGGCCCATTCGCTTCAAGGTCCGAGGATATTGATTGCTCCACTTGTCCTCGGACCCCTGGTATTCTTGGCCGAGGAGATGGATTGATCCACAAGTCCTCGGCTCATTCTCTTCAAGGTCCGAGGAGCTTGATTGCTCCACTTGTCCTCGGACCCATGGTGCTCTTGGCCGAGGAGATGGATTGATCCACAAGTCCTCGGCCCATTCTCTTCAAGGTCCAAGGTGATGGATTGCTTCACTTGTCCCCAGACCCATGGTGCTCTTGACTGAGGAGATGGATTGATCCACAAGTCCTCGGCCTATTCTCTTCAAGGTCCAAGGAGATGGATTGCTCCACTTGTCCTTGGACCCATGGTGCTTTTGGCCGAGGAGATGGATTGATCCACAAGTCCTCGGCCCATTTTTTTCAAGGTCCGAGGAGATGAATTGCTCCACTTGTCCTCAGACCCATGGTGCTCTTGGCCGAGGAGATGAATTGATCCACAAGTCCTCGGCCCATTCCCTTCAAGGTCCAAGGAGATGGATTGCTCCACTTGTCCTCGAACCCATGGTGCTCTTGGCCGAGGAGATGGATTGATCCACAAGTCCTCGGCCCATTCTCTTCAAGGTCCGAGGAGATGGATTGCTCCACTTGTCCTCGGACCCCTGGTATTTTTGGCCGAGGAGATTGATTGATCCACAAGTCCTCGGCCTATCCTCTTCAAGGTCCGAGGAGATTGATTGCTCCACTTGTCCTTGGACCCATGGCGCTCTTGGCCGAGGAGATGGATTGATCCACAAGTCCTCCGCCCATTCTCTTCAAGGTCCGAGGAGATGGATTGCTCCACTTGTCCTCGGACCCATGGTGCTCTTGGCCGAGGAGATGGATTGATCCACAAGTCCTCGGCCCATTCTCTTCAAGGTCCGAGGAGATGGATTGCTCCACTTGTCCTCAGACACTTGGAATTCTTGGCCGTGGAGATGGATTGATCCACAAGTCTCCAATTGTCCTCGGACCCATGGTGCTTTTGGCCGAGGAGATGGATTGATCCACAAGTCCTCGGCCCATTCTCTTCAAGGTCCGAGGAGATGGATTGCTCCACTTGTCCTCCGACTCCTGGTATTCTTGGCCGAGGAGATGGATTGATCCACAAGTCCTCGGCCCATTCTCTTCAAGGTCCGAGGAGATGTATTGCTCCACTTGTCCTCAGACCCATGGTGCTCTTGGCCGAGGAGATGGATTGATCCACAAGTCCTCGGCCCATTCTCTTCAAGGTCCGAGGAGATGGATTGCTCCCCTTGTCCTCAGACCCCTTATATTCTTGGCCGAGGAAATGGATTGATCCACAAGTCCTCGGCCTATTCTCTTCAAGGTCCGCGGAGATGAATTGCTCCACTTGTTTTCAAACCCATGGTGCTCTTGGCCGAGGAGATGGATTGATCCACAAGTCCTCGGCCCATTCTCTTCAAGGTCCGAGGAGATGGATTGCTCCACTTGTCCTCAGACTCTTGGTAATCTTGGCCGAGGAGATGGATTGATCCACAAGTCCTCGGCCCATTCTCTTCAAGGTCCGAGGAGATGTATTGCTCCACTTGTCCTCAGACCCATGGTGATCTTGGCCGAGGAGATGGATTGATCCACAAGTCCTCGGCCCATTCTCTTCAAGGTCCGAGGAGATCGATTGCTCCACTTGTCCTTGGACCCATGGAGCTCTTGGCCGAGGAGATGGATTGATCCACAAGTCCTCGGCCCATTCTCTTCAAGGTCCAAGGAGATAGATTGCTCCACTTGTCCTTGGACCCATTGAGCTTTTGGCCGAGGAGATGGATTGATCCACAAGTCACCGGCCAATGTTTTTCAAGGTCCGAGGAGATGGATTGCTCCACTTGTCCTCAGACTCTTGGTAATCTTGGCCGAGGAGATGGATTGATCCACAAGTCCTCGGCCCATTCTCTTCAAGGTCCGAGGAGATGGATTGCTCCACTTGTCCTCGGACCCCTGGTATTCTTGGCCGAGGAGATGGATTGATCCACAAGTCCTCGGCCCATTCTCTTCAAGGTCCGAGGAGATGGATTGCTCCACTTGTCCTCGGACCCATGGTGCTCTTGGCCGAGGAGATGGATTGATCCACAAATCCTCAGCCTATTCTCTTCAAGGTCCGAGGAGATGGATTGCTCTACTTGTCCTCGGACCCATGGTGCTCTTGGCCGAGGAGATGGATTGATCCACAAGTCCTCGGCCCATTTTCTTCATGGTCCGAGGAGATGGATTGCTCCACTTGTCCTCGAACCCCTGGTATTCTTGGCCGAGGAGATGGATTGATCCATAAGTCCTCGGCCTATTCTCTTCAAGGTCCGAGGAGATGGATTGCTCCACTTGTCCTCGGACCCATGGTGCTCTTGGCCGAGGAGATGGATTGATCCACAAGTCCTCGGCCCATTCTCTTCAAGGTCCGAGGAGATGGATTGCTCCACTTGTCATCGGACCCATGGTGCTCTTGGCCGAGGAGATGGATTGATCCACAAGTCCTCGGCCCATTCTCTTCAAGGTCCGAGGAGATGGATTGCTCCACTTGTCCTCAGACACTTGGAATTCTTGGCCGTGGAGATGGATTGATCCACAAGTCCTCGGCCCATTCTCTTCAAGGTCCAAGGAGATGTATTGCTCCACTTGTCCTCAGACCCATGGTGCTCTAGGCCGAGGAGATGGATTGATCCACAAGTCCTCGGCCCATTCTCTTTAAGGTCCGAGGAGATGGATTGCTCCACTTGTCCTCGGACCCCTGGTATTTTTGGCCGAGGAGATGGATTGATCCACAAGTCCTCGGCCTATCCTCTTCAAGGTCCGAGGAGATTGATTGCTCTACTTGTCCTTGGACCATGGTGCTGTTGGCCGAGGAGATGGATTGATCCACAAGTCCTCGGCCCATTCTCTTCAAGGTCCGAGGAGATGGATTGATCCACAGGTCCTCGGCCCATTCTCTTCAAGGTCCGAGGAGATGGATTGCTCCACTTGTCCTTGGACCCATGGTGCTCTTGGCCGAGGAGATGGACTGATCCACAAGTCCTCGGCCCATTCTCTTCAAGGTCCGAGGAGATGGATTGCTCCACTTGTCCTCGGACCCCTGGTATTCTTAGCCGAGGAGATGGATTGATCCACAAGTCCCCGGCCCATTCTCTTCAAGGTCCGAGAAGATGGATTGCTCCACTTATCCTCGGACCCATGGTGCTCTTGGTCGAGGAGATGGATTGATCCACAAGTCCTCGGCCCATTCTCTTCAAGGTCTGAGGTGATGGATTGCTTCACTTGTCCCCAGACCCATGGTGCTCTTGACCGAGGAGATGGATTGATCCACAAGTCCTCGGTCTATTCTCTTCAAGGTCCAAGGAGATAGATTGCTCCACTTGTCCTTGGACCCATTGAGCTTTTGGCCGAGGAGATGGATTGATCCACAAGTCACCGGCCAATGTTTTTCAAGGTCCGAGGAGATGGATTGCTCCACTTGTCCTCAGACTCTTGGTAATCTTGGCCGAGGAGATGGATTGATCCACAAGTCCTCGGCCCATTCTCTTCAAGGTCCGAGGAGATGGATTGCTCCACTTGTCCTCGGACCCCTGGTATTCTTGGCCGAGGAGATGGATTGATCCACAAGTCCTCGGCCCATTCTCTTCAAGGTCCGAGGAGATGGATTGCTCCACTTGTCCTCGGACCCATGGTGCTCTTGGCCGAGGAGATGGATTGATCCACAAATCCTCAGCCTATTCTCTTCAAGGTCCGAGGAGATGGATTGCTCTACTTGTCCTCGGACCCATGGTGCTCTTGGCCGAGGAGATGGATTGATCCACAAGTCCTCGGCCCATTTTCTTCATGGTCCGAGGAGATGGATTGCTCCACTTGTCCTCGAACCCCTGGTATTCTTGGCCGAGGAGATGGATTGATCCATAAGTCCTCGGCCAATTCTCTTCAAGGTCCGAGGAGATGGATTGCTCCACTTGTCCTCGGACCCATGGTGCTCTTGGCCGAGGAGATGGATTGATCCACAAATCCTCAGCCTATTCTCTTCAAGGTCCGAGGAGATGGATTGCTCTACTTGTCCTCGGACCCATGGTGCTCTTGGCCGAGGAGATGGATTGATCCACAAGTCCTCGGCCCATTTTCTTCATGGTCCGAGGAGATGGATTGCTCCACTTGTCCTCGAACCCCTGGTATTCTTGGCCGAGGAGATGGATTGATCCATAAGTCCTCGGCCTATTCTCTTCAAGGTCCGAGGAGATGGATTGCTCCACTTGTCCTCGGACCCATGGTGCTCTTGGCCGAGGAGATGGATTGATCCACAAGTCCTCGGCCCATTCTCTTCAAGGTCCGAGGAGATGGATTGCTCCACTTGTCATCGGACCCATGGTGCTCTTGGCCGAGGAGATGGATTGATCCACAAGTCCTCGGCCCATTCTCTTCAAGGTCCGAGGAGATGGATTGCTCCACTTGTCCTCAGACACTTGGAATTCTTGGCCGTGGAGATGGATTGATCCACAAGTCCTCGGCCCATTCTCTTCAAGGTCCAAGGAGATGTATTGCTCCACTTGTCCTCAGACCCATGGTGCTCTAGGCCGAGGAGATGGATTGATCCACAAGTCCTCGGCCCATTCTCTTTAAGGTCCGAGGAGATGGATTGCTCCACTTGTCCTCGGACCCCTGGTATTTTTGGCCGAGGAGATGGATTGATCCACAAGTCCTCGGCCTATCCTCTTCAAGGTCCGAGGAGATTGATTGCTCTACTTGTCCTTGGACCATGGTGCTGTTGGCCGAGGAGATGGATTGATCCACAAGTCCTCGGCCCATTCTCTTCAAGGTCCGAGGAGATGGATTGATCCACAGGTCCTCGGCCCATTCTCTTCAAGGTCCGAGGAGATGGATTGCTCCACTTGTCCTTGGACCCATGGTGCTCTTGGCCGAGGAGATGGACTGATCCACAAGTCCTCGGCCCATTCTCTTCAAGGTCCGAGGAGATGGATTGCTCCACTTGTCCTCGGACCCCTGGTATTCTTAGCCGAGGAGATGGATTGATCCACAAGTCCCCGGCCCATTCTCTTCAAGGTCCGAGAAGATGGATTGCTCCACTTATCCTCGGACCCATGGTGCTCTTGGTCGAGGAGATGGATTGATCCACAAGTCCTCGGCCCATTCTCTTCAAGGTCTGAGGTGATGGATTGCTTCACTTGTCCCCAGACCCATGGTGCTCTTGACCGAGGAGATGGATTGATCCACAAGTCCTCGGTCTATTCTCTTCAAGGTCCAAGGAGATAGATTGCTCCACTTGTCCTTGGACCCATTGAGCTTTTGGCCGAGGAGATGGATTGATCCACAAGTCACCGGCCAATGTTTTTCAAGGTCCGAGGAGATGGATTGCTCCACTTGTCCTCAGACTCTTGGTAATCTTGGCCGAGGAGATGGATTGATCCACAAGTCCTCGGCCCATTCTCTTCAAGGTCCGAGGAGATGGATTGCTCCACTTGTCCTCGGACCCCTGGTATTCTTGGCCGAGGAGATGGATTGATCCACAAGTCCTCGGCCCATTCTCTTCAAGGTCCGAGGAGATGGATTGCTCCACTTGTCCTCGGACCCATGGTGCTCTTGGCCGAGGAGATGGATTGATCCACAAATCCTCAGCCTATTCTCTTCAAGGTCCGAGGAGATGGATTGCTCTACTTGTCCTCGGACCCATGGTGCTCTTGGCCGAGGAGATGGATTGATCCACAAGTCCTCGGCCCATTTTCTTCATGGTCCGAGGAGATGGATTGCTCCACTTGTCCTCGAACCCCTGGTATTCTTGGCCGAGGAGATGGATTGATCCATAAGTCCTCGGCCAATTCTCTTCAAGGTCCGAGGAGATGGATTGCTCCACTTGTCCTCGGACCCATGGTGCTCTTGGCCGAGGAGATGGATTGATCCACAAGTCCTCGGCCCATTCTCTTCAAGGTCCGAGGAGATGGATTGCTCCACTTGTCATCGGACCCATGGTGCTCTTGGCTGAGGAGATGGATTGATCCACAAGTCCTAAGCCCATTTCCTTCAAGGTCTGAGGAGATGGATTGCTCCACTTGTCCTCAGACCCATGGTGCTCTTGGCCAAGGAGATGGATTGATCCACAAGTCCTCGGCCCATTCTCTTCAAGGTCCGAGGAGATGGCTTGTTTCAATTGTCCTCGGACCCACGGTGTTCTTGGCCGAGGAGATGGATCGTTCCACGAGTCCTCGGCCCATCCTCTTTTCCCTTAGGCCACATCTTCGACCTCGGCCCCATGGATGTATAAATGCCCACTAAGTCTTGCTACTTCCTCAACCACAGTGCTGCAGTTAAGGAAGTGGGGGGCCTCTGATACTGCCAAAAAATACCCCTCCAATAGGAAGACAACGCGTGGATCCTCTTGACAGCAGGTCGCAAGAAGACACGTGGACGATCCCGGACCGGGCAGCTCAGCCTCTAGGTCATAACCGGCTTTCAAGGCTCTGCCGCCCCTCGCTGGGTGATTACGCCCAAAACATAAAGCGGTTATTGTAGTATAGTTTTGGGGTGTCGATTCCACAGGGAAACAAGTTAATTACGAAAGAAGTTATAAACTTTAACACTAACGACAATGATTAGGTGAGAGAATATGAGTTTTGATAATGCAATATTGTGTAAAAGAGTTGTGCGAATATAACGAAGAATATAAATAAGAAATAACAAGGTTCTGGGAATACTCCTTAGGTTCGTTCCCTATTTCCACTCTTGATTCAAATTTTTATCTCGATTGCAAGTTTCACATCCTAAACCGGCAATCGGAAATTATTCAATCAAGCACATTTATATCTCTAATATTATTGCTACAAATTACTCTTTGATTTCAATTCAAGCACACATGATTTATCTTATAGATTAGCAAGAAACGACAATATATTGCAATAATGATATCACAGTAATGGCCGATCTATAAGATAAATATACCGAAATCAATTACATCCAATCAACTTGACATAAGAAAAGCTTGACTAGACTTATGTGGAGTAGAAGGATGCAATCACCGGATTGAAAGAAACTAAAAGAAGAAGAATATAGAATACAGCTATCACATGAACTCAAATCCTTCTTAATTAATCAAAGAGTAAATCATAGACAATGTTTTAACAAAAAGTCCATACAAATGAATCAAGAACAGGAAATAAGGAACAATAAAACCCTAAGGATTCATCCCTTTCCCTTGTTTGATGATTAGTTAGCCATGAAACTCAAGGTGGAAAAACAATATAGATGTTCTCCCCTTGATTTCTTGGCCATGGATCTCAAGGTGGAAGAACAATGTGGATGTTCTCTCCTTGATTTCCAACTCACGAAAACTTAAACAGAATGCTAAAAACTTCTCTAATTTTTATCTATCAAAAACTGTCTTTGTTTTTCTCCTCGAGCTCTCCCCCCCGGCTGCAAACCTTAAGTATATATTTATAGCCCACGAGGGAGAGCTGTCTTTGCTTTTCTTAATTTGAGTCTGAATTGGAGTCCATGTGCGCACTGCTGGAAAGTGAAGGCTGGAACGTGAAGGTGGTCCAGCAGCATGTGCGCGCTGCTGGCTTTGTCTGAGCGTGCACCTGGGCGCTGGAAAGTGAAGGCTGGAACGTGAAGTGGGTCCAGCAGCATGTGCGCGTGTCCAAGTGTGCGCCTGGGCGCTGGAAAGTAAAGGTGCAGCGTTAGTTGGCGAGGGGCGCGGCGCTGATGGCTGAGGGGCGGAGCGCTGGTTCATGGGCGCCTAGGCGCTCACTCTTGTTTGCCTGGACGCTGGGGCGCTGCTTCATGGGCGCCTAGGTGCTCTCTTGTTTGCCTGGGCGCTGGGGCGCTGGTTCATGGGCGCCTAGGCGCTCACTCTTGTTTTCCTGGGCGCTGGGGCGCTGGACAGTGAGAGGTGAGGCGCTGGGCTTTGTTCTGGAGGCCTGAACTGTTTCCGCTAAAACTGCCATAACTTTCACTAGAAAAATCCTTTTTTTGAACCGTAAAATTCTCCAGAAAATAGACTTCCGGATCTTTCTAAGAATATATGGCTCATCTCCTGGTTCTTCCTACATCAATACAGTTTAATCTGCAAAGATGATTGATCTGTACGGGAAATTCTGGCAATTCAGTGAAACTCCTTCAGCTTGTATGCAGAAGTGCACACACTAGTGTGCCTACCCTTAACTTGTTCCAAAGTGATGCACACACTTGTGTGCAGTCTTTCAACTCAATGTAATTTATTGCTCCAACCTTGGTTTAGACTTTTAATCATCTTTAAATCATTTTTGGAAATGTCTAAACCTTGGACAAAAACGAGCACCGACACCCAAGATCTTTTGGCGCTTTAAACATGGATCGCTTTATCATCTCTTTTGTACTCAACGCACCTGAAAATGCATCGAATTAAGTCAATGATTTATGAATAACACTTTAGAGTTATCAACATGTAAAAGTGCGATTACGACCGAGATTAACCCTAAAGCGTTAACAATTAAGTATTGTTTAGATGCATTTTATGACTCTCATCACAACCCCCAACTAGCTTATTGCTAGTCCCTAGCAATTCAAGCGAAAGACATGAAATGAGTTCTTTATTTAGAAATTAATGCAAAATACAACAATGCTAGTGTTAACCAAGAGTGATTCAAAAATCTTTGTCTCAAAAATCATGCGTAACATATAGCATATAGAATCATTAAATTTCACTCAAATCCAAAAATAATTCAAACATCAATCTTAAAATCGTTATTGACTCTTAACATCCGTCTTACCACAATCCATTAATCTGAACATCCGGATGATTTTATGCACAATATTCATGAATACAAGTCTTGGCCTCTAAAAAAAAATAAATTGCGTGACATCAATCACAAAAACAAGCTCCATAAGCTTACATTTCAAACCACTCTCCACTATTGTAGAAAAATCACATTACATTGGATCTATAGGTCTTTAATAAGCTTGTAACGTTCGGTTAAGGTAAAGGCTAAGAAAGAATGGGAAGAATTCACAAGTAAAAGAACTTAATCTCTTAGTTTTGAACATAGCTCTTTAAGCACTGGATAACCTTACTTCAGTACCCAACTCTTCCAACCATTTTTTTTTATTTTTTATTTTTTTCTTTTCAAGGATTGTTTTCTCAACAAATCACCATTTGTTTTTCTTTTCTTTTGTATTTTGGCATAAAAGACCATTCACCTCCTTTTTCATTTCTTTCTTTTCCACAACCCCCAACTTATCTCCTTTAATGTACTTGGGTTGTGGTAGTGATATTTTTTTCATATTTCCACCCTTACTCATTTTAAGTGCTTCTCACAACATGTGTATAGTTAAATTCTTTTTAAGAGAGAGGTAAGGATAAAATATTCTCTTTAGGCTTATAAGGGTAAGTGAATGGGTTTTTGAAAGAAACCAGGCTCAACTTCGTTTTCAAGAAAAATGCTCAAATAGGTGACTAGTGATATATATCGCAAGGGTAGGTTTGAAAGGCTCAAACGGTTCAAAAATGGCCTATATCATATCCTAAGTAATGTGCATTCTAGGAATTCGCCTCAAGTGGTTATCAAGTAAGTTCTAGAGCTTGCCGAGACCTCAAAAATATTCACAAAATAATCACACATAAAACTTTTCTAAATGCTTACAATTAATCATACAATCTTACCACAAGCTAGAGTCTCTAACCAAATCAAGATTGATACTTAAATTAATTTCAAACCGAAGCAAGATTTAATTTCTTCTAAGTGCTATATACTATCTCAATTAAGGTCATATCATTGACATGTGAATAACTCCAAGGCTAACACAAAGCATGCTAAAAACAAACCTTTTTTTTTTTTATTATCCTAACAAACAAAACGTAGGAAAGTGACACCAAGCAGTTCAATGGAAAAAAGGAAAGAAATGTGTTTCCTCCACCCCCAACCTAAACATTGCATTGACCTCAATGTAAAAGAAAAAGGAAAAGAAACTCCCTTTGTTAGCCAAAAGTGCACAGAAGCTGAAAATTGCACACCACCATTTGAACTGCGTACCATTCTTCTCGCTGAAATTTTTGATCTACAATATAGAACAGAACAAGCAAAAAGGAAGCAACTGCGGTGTAACATCAAGATTCCCACCGTATGTTAGGTTAGTACACGAAATGGAAATAACTAACAACTAAGATAAAAGACAAAAAATAAATAAAATAAAAACACAAAAAATATTAGTACAATAAATAAAATAAAAGTGGACAAACAAGAGATATCTCTACTAATCCTCGAAATTATCATCCTCTACTTCAATCTCTTCAGTCCCTTCACCTTCCTCGGGAGGTGGGTCAAAAAATGAACCCGGATAGGGTGGCATAGTAGGAAAAAGACCCATATTACAACCAGTAGCGGAGGCAAGGTGTTGGTACATCTGACCAAAAGCAGAGTTGACCTCTGCTTGGTAATCGGCTTGCCGAGCCAGGAACCAGTCTTGCCTAGCTAACATTTGGTCTTGACGATCTAGCCTATCAAACAACAATTTATGATGCTCGTCAAAACGACTCTCTAAGTGCTCAAGGCACTCAGCAACTGTGATATTCCTAGAGGGGGGAGGGGTGCTAGCAGCTATGGCTCCCTCGCTCGAAGTTGGCGGCCTGGAGGCTTTAATCTGAGCGAGCATGCCATCATCAATGGGTTTCTTTGGTGGTTGGGTTTCCTCATCAGTACTGTGTGGGACTCCAGCTCGGATACACAATTGGGTAATTAAAGAAGGAAAGTATAATCCGAGCTTTAGTCTAACAGTGTGTAAGATGGATTTACAGATGACTTGGCCCACATCGATAGTCATTCCCATCAAAATTGCATAAATCAGAATAGCTCGCTCAACAGTGAGATCACTATAGTGCAAGGCAGGCATCAATCTGTGACACACAAAATATTGCCAAGCCCGAGCATTGACATTTAGAGAAGCAGCGGGCAAGGTGATCGGGGAATCACTCGACATTTTCCATGTAGTGCCCGGAATACAGAGAGTATGGCGAATCTCTTCATAATTAAATGTAGACACATATGCTCTATACTCACTGTGTGGGATGTCAGGTAACCCATAGAAGGTATTTATTGATGAGCTGCTAAAAGAGACTATTTTTCCTCTCACCCACACTTTACCATTGCTATGTTCGTCGGCATTAGCGTAAAATTCTCGGACCAAATTTGGTAGGGAATGAAAGGGTGATTTTGTAAATGCACTCCAATTCCTATAGAGAATCATTCTAAAAAGAGTCGGGTTCGCACTCTCGGTAATGTTAAATCCTCTCTCAGGAATGAGTTTTCTATTTTGCATTATTTTAACATAGCTCTCACTCGCTTCAAAACTAACAAACTTAGTCTCATCAAACTCTTGTGGTTCTTTTCCCTTAGCTCTCTTCATCCTTGGTGCCATGGAAATTAAATAAATGAAACAATGAACTTAAAAGCAAAATTTAACCACCAAAAAGCACAATTGAACAATGAAGAAGAGAAATTGGTCTTACTTGCCCACAATTGGAGAGAGGAAAAGCTACCCACCAATTTGATATCTTTGTGAAAAAAAACACAAGTTCCTCTTAGAACCAAATCTCTTGGAGAAATTTTCTGCAAAAAATGGGAGACATTAGTGTGCAATTCTTCAAGAATTTAAGTTTAGATCAAGAAAGGAAGAGGGAAAGAGTTGGTATGGGTTGATATGGAGGGACAATGAGAGAGAGAGAGAGAGGAGTGTGCAGCCGTTGGTGTGAGAGGAGAAATGAAGAAGATGCTGGAAAAAGTGTTTAAATAGGGCAGATTTTAGGGTTTTGGTGCTGATGGGCTCGGCCAAGCGGTGAGGCGTTGGGCTTGAGAGAGGCGAGGAGCGGGCCTGGTGTGCTGGGGCGCTGGGGCGCTAGTTCATTGGCGCCTAGGCGCTGGCTGGAGAGAGGTGAGGCGCGGGCCTGGTGTGCACCTGGGCGTGCTGTGCGCCTGGGCCTGATCCAGTGTCCTAAAACAGAAAATTCCTTGCTTGTACCAAAATAACACACAAAGAAAATAAATAAATAATAATAATAATAATAATAATAAAATAAAATAGGCTTAACAACACAAAAAAATCTAAATTAACAAAGACTTAAATTAACTAAAAAAAAAAATTAATAAAACAAAAATTCTAAATTAGTCAAAAATTCAATAAAATAAAAATTCTAAATTAATCAAAAATTTAATAAAACAAAATAAAAACTAGTATACAGTGGAACGAAAGTACCCGATTACCAAACATAAATCGGGGCCACCAAAGAAATTTCTTCGGTGCTGTCTTTAGCATGTTCGTGTTCCAAGTACAGCTTCAACCTTTGACACCTAATTTTGCCCTAACTTAAGCATCGGAGCATCCTCGGAGGCACCCCCTCCGTCGACCCCATAGCCCCTCTCTTTCCTTGTGCAGGTACCCCAGTGCGACCTCTAGTTCAGCACGTTTTTGGCATCAACACCAGGGAAGCTACAACACTCTCCCATCCTCAAAGTCCTTTAAATCATGGATTTTCTTAATAATCTCCATGGTTTTAGTGCTAAGCCTCTTCATCACACTATCAAGCTTATCTTTCTCTATATAAACCCCATCTTTATCTTCTTAAGGGAAGGATTACAACAACACTAAGAAACAAATGGAACACTTAGCAGCAATACTAAGCTAAGAACAAATAAAAAAGTTCTTATGTTTTACTAAAAAGAGAAACGAAGCATACTTTAGTCCTTGTTTCCTATTTACCAACAAACATCATGGCCTCCAAACACTAAAGGCCACCAACTACCGCAGTTAAAGCTCTCTAAAAGTGCTTCTTTGTCTCTACATACTTCACATCACCCCTTCTCAAAGCACATCTAACACCATACTGGTATCTTGCGTTTCTCTTTATGATCATTGACCACCAGCAAATTGTGTTTCACCACCGTCGTGAACACATTCTGCACATTCGTCAAGGCGATCAATACTATTTGAAACACACCATCTTTTACTATTACTGTTGGAAGCTAATCCCATAGCCCTTTATGCATTCCCTAACACTACATCACTCTCCTTCTCTTTACCCCACTCTAATACGTGGGCCTCCTCATTACTGAATCTTATTTTGCTACTTTGTTCTTAACATTCACTGTCATTTTTACTTAATGTGTATCTAATTATTACCGTACTTATTTACCACTATACTCACTTATTTCTGTAATCACATACTGTTGTAATACTTACTATCATATTAGCTTATTCAGTACTACTAGTATTCTCACCTTGCTTGTTTCCAAGTTGCTTTCTATGTGCTGATATAACTAGCAAAAGAGGGTACACCTTGGTAGTGAAATTGTCTTGGTGGTGACTCTAAACCTGATTTTTAAAGAACCTAAGGCAAGTTGTATTCTATGTGGGTAGAAGTTTCTGTTGTGAACTATGATTCCGTCTCTCTTATGGTGCCAGACATTGATCTCATTTTCTAGTTGTAGGAGTCGGGTCGTTTATGACCACAAGCATCGTATCTATCACTAAAAGCACTCGATCTATCATCACGTGTCCCCCATTCAGCCATGTGTTATAGAACAAAAAATTCGTCCCAAAAAATAATTAAATTAAGTTCTTTCTCACACTATTAAAAAAATAATTTATAAATTAAAAGGAAGAAAAATAGCTCATTAGTTTTAAAATATCGAAAGATTTACTTGGGTAAAAATTATAGAAAAAATAAAAATGAGAAAATATTGCAGTTTCCTTTTTGATCTTTACACGGGAAAGTTATTTTGAAATTTGTGCTAACGAAAAATATTGCATTTGAATTTTGGAAGAGCAAGAATGTAATTTCTGATGAATGAAATAAAATTATTGTGAGACTTATTATTGTATGAATGACAAGTAAGTACAAAGAGTTAGTTATTATTTTTTATTTGCTTTTTCTCTTTCACATGTTAATTGTTCATGAATGGTCCTCTCTTGCTTAGACTTGTGTTTTCATTTCTCAAGGAATTACATTTCAACTCTCTCTGATATTTTCTTTTGCTTCACTGAGGCCAAGTAGAATCTATAGGTAGTGGTTTAGTTTCTACGAGCTTCTCAAATCGTGTATTCAGTTAGGAACTTCATCTTTAGGTGATAGATGGATACTACTGCCTTCATTTTATTAATGCCCGACCTCCCTAGAATCGCATTGTAGGAGGAGGGGAGTTTCGCTAAAAAGAATGTGGTCATAATAGTGACTTGACAAGGTACAGTCCCCGTTATCACTAGTGGAGTAATACTCTCATCAAGATGAACTGGAGCTCCTGAGAATTCGTGTAGTGGGGAATTAATGAGTTTGAGGCAGTTATTGTCAAACTTCATCTTTTTGAAATCAACATAGTAAAGGATTTCCGAAGAGCTCCTACTATCTACAAGAATCCTTTCTATGTTGTAGTTATGTATGGAAAGGGATACGACCACGACTTTGGGAAATTGAAGGTAATAGTTTATGAAAAACACATTTTATCAGTTAAGGTTTTCTTGCTTGGGTAGCTTACTGATTCGACCTACTACGAAGAAGCTTTCCTCGGGTACCGCTTATGACTGTTGGAGGGGCCCCATCCATAAAGGGCCCCACCACTACCTGCATGGTCGTCGAAGCTCCTAGTAGTTCAAAAGAACGAGTAGAAGAATTCATACCACCTATCCCTACACCAAGACATCTCCAAGATGGTTCTATAGTAGTAGTAGAGAAACTTGAGACTGTCAAGACTAGTGATGATCCAATAGTGCAGAGGTATATCAAAATTAGTGATGATCCAATAGTGCAGAGGTATATCAAAATCAGTTCCAATCTTTATCTTGAAGAAAAGTCCAATTTGATCAGCCTTCTCAAAGAGTATCGTAACATAGAGGAAAAGATCAAAGAGGAAATTCAAAAACTCTTAATGGCCAGATTCATTAAGCTAATTCATCATCCCACTTGGCTATCCAATATTGTCCTTTGCAAGAATAAAAATGGTAAGATATTTGTTGTGATGACTTCAAAAAAGGTTACAAGAAATCCATAAGGAATTATGTTGCAAATACAAAGTTATCAGTCTATAAATACACCTACAATGAAAAGGTTACTGCTAGATACAAATGAACCAGGAAGCAGATGCTCTATAATCTTTCTGCCTCCAACGTGCAAAGCTCACCACTATAGAGGAAGTATGTTTCACATCCAACACTAAAGATTGGCGCACTCCCTTTCTCGAGTACTTGATCCAAGGAACTCCTCCATCCTCCTAAAAGAAGCTCATTAACTAAAGAAGCTATCCCTCAGATTCTATCAAAGGCAACCTTTTTGTTCAAAAGAGGCTACAATGGTAAGCCCTTGCATTGTCTTAGTCTTGTCGAGGCACAAAAAGTTCTTGGAGAAGTTCACACAGAAGAATGTGGAGAACACCAAGGAAAGAAGAAGCTCTATGGACAACTCCTTAGTGTTGGGTACTATTGGCCCACCATGAGAGAAGGTATTGCATACTTCATCCAAAAATGTCACACTTTGAAAATCCATGGCAGCCTATTACACAAACATCCTATAACACTTCAGCATATTCATACACCTTACCCCTTCCACACATAGGGGATTGATCTTATTGGTCCCATCCATCCACCATCCAATGGATAAATTTGGATCCTCACAACAACAGAGTACTTCTCCAAATGGGTGGAGGTTTCTTCATTTAAAAAATCCATTGGCACTATTGTAGCGAACTTCAACAGATAAAACATAGTGTGTTGATTTGGCATACCTTACAAGATCATCAATGACAATGGCACTTCTTTTGTCAACAAAGAACTTAAAAAGACCCTTGAGGGATACGTGGTTACACTCAAACTAACACGCGATTATTGTGTATAGATGAGGTGTCGATCCCACGAGGAAAAGAGAACTACAAGAGAAAGTGTAAATCTTAACACGAAACGATGAAATTCAAATGAGTAAATCTTTGTTTTATGAATGAAGCTATATGAGAGAGTTGTGAAAATATGACGAAGGATTCAATAAAGCAATAACAAGGTTCTAGGAATCCTTCCTAAGTTCGTTGTCTTATCCCTATCTTGACTCAATAGTTTTATCTCGATTGCTGGTTTCACATCCCAAACAAGCAATCAATAAATATTCAATCAAAGCACATAAACATCCTAATGTAATTGCTACAAATTACTCTTTAGTTTCGATTCAAGCACGCATGACCTATCTTATAGATTGTCAAGAAACAACAGTATATTTCAATAACAATACCGCAACAATGGACAAATCTATAAGATGAATCTACCGAAATCAATCACATCTAACAACTTGACATAAGAAGAGCTTGACTAGACTTATATGGAGGAGAAAGATGCAATCACCAGATTAAGAGTAAATCATCTCATTCTTACTTAATCAAAGAGTAAATCATAAACAATGTTTAACAATGAATCCATACAACTGAATCAAGAATAGAAATAAGAACAACTACACCTAGGAACTCATCCTTTTGCCTTACTTGGAGATTAGTTGGACATTAGGCTCATGCTTGATCACCTAAAATAGAGAAGAATGTGTTTGCTCTTGATTTAGGTCTCCTTTTCAATCAAACTTAAGTGTTCTATTAATACCCCATAAGGTTCAAGGATATTTTCGGGTCAAGAAATGTCATTAAAGCCCTATTTAGGTTGTGAAACAGAAACAGGAGATCGTGCTTGTGCCGCGGCTCAACCTGGTCCAAGCCACGGCACCACCCTGAATCTTGGCTTTGTGGAGGCTCTGTAGGCCGCAGTGCACACTGGTCCAGGCTACAGCACACAGCCTTGAGTCCAGCCTCTAGCTCAAAAGCTGATGGTACTGGTCGCCACGGCTCAAACCTTGGCTCGCCGCAGCATGGAACCCTAGAAATGGGTTTCTCTTCATTTTGTCTTTCCGGAACCATTCCTTGACTACGATATGCATCGAATCTTCGTGCTTTAAGCAATGTTAGCTTTTCCATCTCTTTTGAACCCAAAATACCTGAAAATGCATCAAAATAAATCAACATACCAAAAATGATACTTTAGAACTATTAAGGCATAAATGTGTAATTTAGCCCTAAATCAACCTTAAAATGTTAACAAATAAATACTATTAAGATGCATTTTATGACTCTCATCATAACCCCCAACTAGTTTATTGCTAGTTCCTAGAAATTCAAGCGAAAAAGATATGAGATGATTCTAAATTAGAAATCAAAACAAAATAAAGCAATGTTAGTGTTAAACCAAGAGTAATTCAACTTTTTGTCTCAAAAATCGCACATAACACACAACACATAGAATCATTAAATATCACACAAGTCCAAAAACAATCCAAACATCAACCTCAAAATTGTTATCGACTCTTAACATCCATCTTACCACAAACCATTAATCCAAACACCCGGATGATTTTATGCACAACATTCATGAATACAAGTCTTGGCCTCTAAAAACATATTAAATTGCGTGACATCAATCAAAAATCAAACCCCATAGGCTCACTTTTCAAATCACTCTCCACTAATTGTAGAAAAATCACACTACATCAGATCACTAAGTCTTTAATAGACTTGTAACATTAGGCTAAGGTAAAGGTCAAGAAAGAACGGGAAGGATTAAACAAGTAAAAGAACTCAGTCTCTTAATTTAAACACAACCACTTTATGCACTAGATAACCTTACTTCAACACCCAACTCATTCAACCATTTTTTGAGCATTTCTCTCAATAATTCACCATTTCTTTTTCTTTGCCAAAATTTCTCTTCTTTATATTTTTTTAGCACATAACCATTCACCTCCGTTTTCATTTTTTTACTCTTTTCCACAACCCCCAACCTATCTCCTTTAATGTACTTGGGTTATGGTAGTGATATTTTTTTTTTCTTATTTCCATCTTTACTCCTCTTAAGTGCTTCTCAACAAATGTGTATAAACTAAGTTCTCTTAAGAGAAAAGTAAGGATAAAATATTTTTTGGCTTATAAAGGTAAGTAAATGGGCTATCGAAAGAAACAAGGCTCAAATTTTTTTTCTTTCAAGAAAAAAGCTCAAACAGGTGACTAGTGATAAATATAACAAGGGTAAGGTTGAAGGGCTCAAACGGTCCAAAGATGGCCTACATCATATCCTTAGTAGTGTGCATTCTAGGATTTCGCCTCAAGCGATTATCAAATAAGTTCTAGAGCTTGTCGAGACCGCAAACATATTCACAAAATAGTCGCACATAAAACTTCTCTAAATTTTTTAGACTCATTATGCAATCTTACCGCAAACCAGAGTCTCAAACTAAATGAAGATCGACACTCAAGATTATTCTCAAACCGAAGCAAGATTTAACTTCTTCTAAACACTATATGCTATCTCAATTAAACTTATATCATTGACATGTAAATTAACTCCAAAGCTAACACAAAACATATATATATCCTAACAAACGAATTAAAACTAAAAAGGGAAAATGACACCAAGAAATTCAATGGTATGGAAAAAGAAATGTGTTTCCTCCACCCCCAACTTAAGATAAGCATTGTCCTCAATGTGAAAGCAAAAGTAAAGGAAACTCCCTTTTTAACCAAAAGTGCGAGGAAGCTGAAAATTGTGTACGACCATTTGAACTCCATAACGTTCCTCTTTTTGAAATTTCAATCTCTAACATAGAACAAAACAAACAAAAAGAAGGAAACTACGGTGTAACATTAAGATTCCCACCGAATGTTAGGTTAGCACATCAAAACTACATAAATAACTAAAAATGAAAGATGAAGTATGAAAAATAAAAATAACGAAAAGTTAATCCAATATAAAAGTTAATATAGTCATCCGATAATAAAATAAAATAACATAAAACGAAACAAACAAAGGACAACCCAAAAACTAATCCTCTATGTCATCCTCCTGCTCTTCCTCCTCTTCATCCTCCTCCGGAGCTGGATTAAAAGATGAACCTGGATAGGGTGGCAAGGTGGGAAAATGATCCATATCACAATCGGTGGCGGAGGCAAGGTGTTGGTATATCTGAACAAAAGAAGAGTAAACTCCCACTTGATAATCTGCTTGCCTGGCCAAGAATCGTTCCTGACGATCAAACCTATCCTGGAAGAATCTTTGGTGCTCATCAAATCGAATCTCTAAACGCTCTAGCCTCTCTGCAACAGTCAGAGACCTAGGAGGTGGAGGGGGGGCAGCAACCGCTGCTCCCTTTCTTGGAGCTTGTGACCTTGATGCCTTAATCACATTGAGCATTCCATCATCGATAGGTTTCTTTGGGTGTTGTGATTCCTCATCACTACTGTACTGGAAGCCGACTCGGATGCATAACTGGGTAATCAAAGAGGGGAAGTATAGACGAGCTTTTGTCTCACAGTATGGATGATAGAATTAAACATTATTTGACCCACATCCCCATCAAAATGGAATATATAAGAACAGCCCTCTCAACAGTAACATCGCTATAATGCGTTGTGGGCATCATCTTCTGACACATAAAGTATTGCAGAGCCTGCGCATTCACAATTAAAGAAGTACCGAGCAAGGTCTTAGGATTACCACCCGACATCTTTAAAGTCGTTCCCGGAATACAGAGTGTTACAAACCACATCATAGTCAACATTAAAAAAATAGGCAGAATATTCGTTGTTCTCAATGTCGGGTAGCCCATAAAATCTATTAATAGATATACTGTCAAAGGAAACTGTTTTTCCTCTAACCATCACTTTGCCATTTCTATGCTCTTCTGCATTAGCATAAAACTCTCTAACCACATTAATAAAGGAATTAGGTGGTTGTCTACCAAATGCACCCCAATTCCTATCACTAATCATCCTAAAAAAAGTTGGGTTTCTCCTCTTTGTGATAGTGAAACCTCTTTCAGGAATGGGTCTCCTAGTATGCATCAAACTAACATACCTCTCACTAGCATTGTGACTAACAAATTTACTCTCATCATACTCTTGAGGTTGTTTCCCCCTTTGTCTCTTAGTTTTAGGTGCCATTTGAACTCATTTCTAAGACAAGAGAACTAAATCAAATGCAACCACTCAAATATCACAAGTCCACAACAAAAAGAAGGAAATTGATCTTACTTGATGCCTAAAGTTGGAGAGAAGACCCACAAACTTGAAATCCTCTTGAAATCCCAAAATCCTCTTAGAACTAAGCTTTTTGGAGAAATTTGCAGCAAAATCTGCAATATAAGTGAGCAATTCCTCAAGGAATTATGTTAGAATCAAGAAATAGTGAGAAAAAAAGAGATGGGTAAGGGTGGATTTAGAGAGAGGATGAGAGAGAGAGAGAGAGAGAGAGAGGAGGGGTTGTTTCTTTTCAAAGGAAAATGAAGAAGAAGAAAGGAAGATGGCTTTTTTAAGTTGTTGACACGGGTGTGCGCCGTGGCTCACACCTGCTAGCGCCGCGGCTCAATGAACTAAAGCCGCAAATTTTCCTTACTGTGCTGGGTGCTGTGAGGTGAGGCGTACGGGCCTGGGCTGTGGCGCCCAATGGAAAGAAAATTTGTGTGGTTCTAATGGGCTGTACAAATAAAAGAGGTATAAAAAATGTAAATTAACATTACTAAAAATAAACCTAAGACTAAAAATTAAATTAAATCAAAACAAAAATTAAACTTAAAACTAGGATAGACTCAACAAAAAACAAAAATTAGAAAATTAACAAAGACTTAACAAAATTAAAACTAATGTACAATGGAACGAAAGTACCCGATTAAGAAGCAAAAACCGAGGCCATCAAAGAGATCTCTTCGGGGCTATATTTAACACGTTCATGTTCCAAGTAGAGCTTTAACCTTTGGCCGTTACCTTAAAATGCACGACCGTCGGAAGGATCTTCAACCTCAACTACTGCATTTGGAAAAACACTCTTCACAACATAAGGTCCCTTCCATCGTGATCGCAATTTTCCCGGATGGAAGTGTAACCGTGAGTCATAAAGGAAAACTTTGTTACCTTCCTTAAAATTTTTTCAGAGTATTTTCTGGTCATGCATTGCTTTCATTCTTGACTTTAAGTCCTTAGCATTATTATAGGCTTCATCCCTCAACTTTGCAAGTTCACAAAGTTGCATTTTCCTCTCCTCACCGGACATCTTCAGGTCATAGTTAAAATTTTGAATAGCCCAATATGCTCTGTGCTCAAGTTCTACCGGTAAGTGATATGCTTTGCCGAATACCAACCGATAAGGAGATGCTCCAAGAACCGTCTTGTATGCTGTCCGGTACGCCTAAAGTGCATATGATAGGTGCAAAGACCAATATTTTCGATTGGGATTTACCGTTTTCTCAAGTATTCGCTTAATCTCCCTATTTGCTAGTTCCGCTTGGCTATTGGTTTATGGATGATAAGCTGTAGAAACCTTATGGGTGACTCCATACCTGCACATTAAAGCCTCAAAAGAATGGTTACAAAAATGTGACCTTTGATCACTAATTGTAACACGTGGAGTACCATACCTAGATAAAATATGATCTTTTAGAAATTTAACAACAACTATATTATCATTAGTGCGGAAAGGTATTGCTTCTACCTATTTAGAAACATAATCAATGGCAAGCAAAATGTAAAGATACCCAAAAGAAGGTGGGAATGGTCCCATAAAATCTATCCCCCAACAATCAAAAATTTCAACCACTAAGATCGGGTTGAGAGGCATCATAAGATGGCAGGACAATGAATCTAACCTTTGACATCTTTCACATGATCGACAAAACTCATTAGCATCCTTGAATAAAATATGCCAATAAAAACCGCATTATAAAATTGTTGTGGCTGTCTTTTTAATAGAAAAGTGGCCACCACAAGCACAGGTATGACAAAAAGTTAACACACTATCAACTTCCATATCCGGAATGCATCTTCTTATTATTTGGTCGGGGCAATATTTAAAAAGATAAGGGTCATTCCAATAAAAATCTTTACCTCAGCCAAAAACTTACGCTTATCTTGTGCACTCTATGTGGATGGGACTTGACAGGAAACCAAGTAGTTTGCAATGTCGGCATACCATGGTGTGTGACCAAAGACAGAAAATAAGTTCTCATCCGGAAAGGCTTCCTAAATGGGAAAAATGTCAGCATCATTCTTAAATTCCAAGAGAGGTAGATGATCCGCTACAACATTTTCCACCCCGTTCTTGTCTTTGATGGTCAAGTCGAATTCCTGCAAAAGCAAAATCCAATGTATCAAACGGGCCTTAGCATCCGTTTTTTAGAAAAGAAATTTAAGAGCGGAGTGATCTATGAATATAGTGCTAGGTGAACCAATCAAGTAAGAGTGAAATTTATCCAATGCGAATACTACTACTAGTAATTCTTTCTCGGTTATGGTGTATATCATTTGAGAATGATTCAAGGTTCTACTAGCATAATAAACAACAAATGGTTTTCCCTCTCTTCTTTGTCCTAGAACAGCCCCCACAGCATAGTCACTGGCATCACATATAATCTCAAAAGGCAAGATAAAATCCGGTGATTGCATAATAGGGGCGGTTGTAAGCTTAGAGATAAGTGTCCTAAAGGCTTGTTCACATTCGGGGCTCCACTTAAACTCAGTATCCTTCATCAAAAGGTTACATAAGGGTTTAGAGGTAGCACTAAAATTTTGAATAAACCTTCTATAAAACCCAGTATGCCCTAAGAGAGACCTAACATCTTTAATATTCTTAGGAGTGGGTAGTTTAGAGATTAATTCGATTTTCGATTTATCCACTTCTATCCCCTTTTCGAACACTATATGCCCCAAGACTATCCTGGAAGACACCATAAAATGGTACTTCTCTCAATTAAGCACATGCCCTTTCTCTTCACACCTGCACAAAACATTTTTCAAATTAGATAAACATGAATCAAAAGAAGTTCCAAACACGGTTAAATCATCCATATACACTTCCACATATTTTTCAACCATGTCACTGAAAATACTCATCATGCATCTTTGAAAAGTAGCTGGTGCATTACACAAACCGAAAGGAATTCTTCGGAAAGCAAAAGTACCAAAAGGACAAGTAAAGGTGGTCTTCTCTTGATCCTCTAAGGCAATTCCTATTTGGTAGTATCTCGAATACCTATCTAAAAAACAATAGAAAGGATGACCAGCCACCCGTTCTAAAATTTGATCTATGAATGGGAGAGGAAAATGGTCTTTCCAAGTAGCTGAATTAAGTTTCCTATAATCTATGCACATTCGCCATCCGGTCACTACCTTAGTTGGTACTAGCACTCCTTTTCATTTTCTACCATAGTCACCCCAGCTTTCTTAGAAACTACTTGGGTTGGACTAACCCACTTACTATTTGATATTGGATATATAATTCTCGCATCCAACAGTTTTAAGACTTCTTTCTTAACTACCGATTTCATAGTTGGATTTAGCCTTCTTTGTGGGTTTCTACGAGGGTTAGCTCATTCTTCTAGATAAATCCTATGGGAACAAATTAAGGGGCTAACACCTTTTATGTCGGCCGTGGTCCAACCTAGTGCAGATTTATGTTCTCTTAACAAATTCAACAATTGATCACATTGCACATCACTAAGTTCGGAGGAAATGATAACCGGAAAGGTATCACCTGGGCCTAAAAAAACATGTTTGAGTCTGTGACTTATCAAAAACATCAACAACATTAATAGCATGGGGATAAATGGAAGAATCATCAAAATCAAAATTATTAAGAAGGAATTCCAAAGAGTTAGAATTATCTTTAATGTACTTATCCTCCAAAATGAGCTCATCAATCATGTAAGTGTCGAAACACTCATCATCTTCATGTAGTTGCCTTAAGACTCGAAAAACATTCACCTTTAGAGTCATATTTCCAAATGATAATGTCATTAGGCCATTCCTAAAATTAATGAGGGCATTAGCGGTGGCAAGGAATGGTCTTCCAAGTATCAAAGGAATTTTTGACTCCGTATTCACAATAGAAATGGTATCTAAAACCAAAAAGTCAACGGTATAATAGAATTTGTCAATTTGCAATAAAACATCTTCCACAATACCTTTTGGTTTTCTTACCAATCGATCTGCTAGTTGAAGTACCACGAAAGTTGGTTTGATCTCACCTTGGCCGAGTTGCAAGTAAATGGAGTATGGCATGAGGTTCACACTAGCCCCAAAATCTAGCAAGCTTGGCCACAAGATTTGTTTCCAATTTGGCAAGCCACCGTTAGACAGCCCGGATCTTTATATTTGGCGGTGTAGTGCTATCAATTACAGCACTTGCTTACTCCATTAAGAATGTCGTCTTCTTAACATTGTGCCTCCTCTTGAGTGTGCATAGATCCTTAATGACTTTAGCATAGTTGGGAACCTGTTTTATGACATGAAGAAGAGAGGTTAATTTTAACATGCTGAAGTTGTTCAAGAATCTCGCCTTTCAATGCTGAATTCCTCTCCTTAGGTTTAAGGAGTGCTTGAGGGAAAGCCACCGGTAAAGAATCACTATAGGCATCTTGTTCCTTGGGGGCTTCATCCTTGTTGCTCACGGTGTTTGGAATCAAGTTTGATGGTAGAGTAGGTCCATCAATTTTCTTACCGCTGCGAGTAATCATGGTATTAACCTCTTTAACATTTTGATTGTCAGGATCGGAGGTTTGCACCATATGTTGTCCCCTTGGATTAGGTTGTGGCTGCGAAGGAAAACGACCTTGCTCTTGAATTATCAAGAAACTAGTCAACTTGGTGAGTTGGCTCTTTATCACTTTCTGCTCCTCTTTGATCCCTTGTTGGTCCTCCAACAACTGTTGATTTATCTTGCCTTTCTCTTCCACACTCTAGGCATGTACCTGCAAAAATGACTTAAAAACATCTTCCAAAGGTAAAGATTGTTGTGGTGCATTAGATGAGGCTGCTTTCGGTTTCCATTGGGTACTAGAGTGGGCAGGAGGTTGTAGATCGGATCTCCAACTAAAATTAGGGTGATTCTTCCAACCGGGATTGTAGGTGTTAGAGTAGGGTGAGTATGGTTTCCTAAAGGGTATACCTAAAGCATTACACTCTCCCTTCATCTCAAAATAGGCCGGACAATCCTTAGATACATGATCTACCCCATTACACATAAAACAAGGTTCATGGGACTCTACCCTAGCAACAGGTTTGGGGGCCCTAACATCCTTGGTTTTTAAAACTTCAATTTCCTTAGTTAGGACCTCTAAATGAGATTTAAGGCTACTCTCTTCCTTAAGTTGATAAATTCCAGTGGTTTGATTTCTCCTAGTACTTTCCATGGCATTCAGTCCTGTCCAAGTATGGGCTTTTTTCGATAGGTCATCTAGAAAATCTATGGCTTGGTCGGGATCTTTCTGAAGAAAATCTCCATTACACATCATTTCTATGAATTTCCTTTCTCTACTTAGAAGTCCATCATAGAAATCGCTAACTACCCGCCAACTCTCATACCCATGGTGTGGACAAGAATTCAAAAGGTCTTTGAAACATTCCCAAACTTGATATAAGGTTTCACTCTCCTTTTGTGCAAAGTTTGAGATTTGTCTCTTGAGATTATTGGTCTTATGGGTTGGGAAGTGCTTTTGGAAGAAGGCTTGAGTCATCTCATCCCAACTACCTATAGACCTAGGCCTTAACGAGTATAACCAAACCTTGGCCTTTTCCTTAAGTGAAAAGGAAAAAAACCAAAGTTTGACTGTGTCTACCATATCAGCCCTACTTTGAAAGGTTGCTACTACTTCCTCAAATTCCCTAATATGGACATAGGGGCTCTCATTCTCAAACCTATGGAAGGTTGGTAGCAATTGAATCATGCCCAGATTAAACTCAGGTGGTTGGTCATTAGAGAGGAACATGATATAAGATGGTGTGGCCGTTTAACTAGGATGCAAGTAGTCCTTAAGTGTCCTAGCAACATTCTCATTGTTATTGTCGGCCATGTTAACAAAATCCTCTAAATTCTTGTATAGGAGTGCACTATGGTTTGATCTAGGAAAGGCTTCACCAACGGACGTGGAAGGAGAGGGTAACTCTATTTCGGGTCTTTTAATGAATCTACCTAACGAATCTCTCAGTCTAAGCATACACCAAAGGAATTAGAGGGCAAATGAATAAAAGAGAAAAAATTAGAAAATCAAAACAGAGAGCAAAGAACAATATTAACGTCTTATCTCAAAGTTGATAATCTTCCTTGTACTTAAGCGCATCTCCCCGGTAACGGCGCCAAAATTTGACTACGCTCAAACTAACGCGCGATTGTTGTGTATAGATGAGGTGTCAATCCCACAAGGAAAAGCGAACTACAAGAGAAAGTGTAAACCTTAACAAGAAATGATGAAATTCAAATGAGTAAATCTTTGTTTTACGAATGAAGCTATATGAGAGAGTTGTGAAAATATGATGAAGGATTCAATAAAGCAATTACAAGGTTCCAGAAATCCTTCCTAAGTTCGTTTCCTTATTCCTATCTTGACTCAATAGTTTTATCTCGATTGCTGGTTTCACATCCCAAACAAGCAATCAGTAAATATTCAATCAAAGCACATACACATCCTAATGTAATTGCTACAAATTACTCTTTAGTTTCGATTCAAGCACACATGACCTATCTTATAGATTGTCAAGAAATGACAATATATTTCAATAACAATACTACAGTAATGGACAAATCTAAAAGATGAATCTACCGAAATCAATCATATCTAAAAACTTGACATAAGAAGAGCTTGACTAGACTTATATGGGGGAGAAAGATGCAATCACTGGATTAAGAGTAAATCATCTCATTCTTACTTAATCAAAGAGTAAATCATAAACAATGTTTAACAATGAATCCATACAACTGAATCAAGAATAGAAATAAGAACAACTACACCTAGGAACTCATTCTTTTGCCTTGCTTGGAGATTAGTTGGACATTAGGCTGATGCTTGATCACCTAAAATGGAGAAGAATGTGTTTGCTCTTGATTCCAGCCTCCTTTTCAATCAAACCTAAGTGTTCTATTAATACCTTATAAGGTTCAAGAGTTTTTTTGGGTCAAGAAATGTCATTAAAGCCCTATTTAGGTCGTGAAACAAAAACAGGGGATCGCACTTGCGCCGTGGCTCAGCCTGGTCCAAGCCGCGGCACCACCCTGAATCTTGGCTTTGTGGAGGCTCTATAGGTCGCGACGCACACTGGTCCAGGCTGCGACGCACAGCCTTGAGTCCAGCCTCCAGCTTAAAAGCTTATGGTACTGGTGGCCACAGCTCAAACCTTGGCTCGCCGTAGCATGGAACCCTAGAAATGGGTTTCTCTTCATTTTGTCCTTTTGGAACCATTCCTTGACTATGATATGCATCGAATCTTCGTGCTTTAAGCAATGTTAGTTTTTCCATCTCTTTTAAACCTAAAATACCTAAAAATGCATCGAAATAAATCAACATACCAAGAATGACACTTTAGAACTACTAAGGCATAAATGTGTAATTCAGCCCTAAATCAACCCTAAAATGCTAACATATAAATACTATTAAGATGCATTTTATGACTCTCATCAATACGACATCAAACACATAAGGTCCACTGCTTACTATCCTTAAGGCAATGGAAAAGCCAACGTTACCAAGAAAACCTTAATTCACATTCTCAACAGGACGGTGTATTAATACACTAGGGTTAGAGCATGAACCTGCCTAATGTTCTTTGGACCTATTAAGTGTCACCAAGAATTCCAATTTCTCTCATTCTAACTCATCTATGGCTTCAAAACAGTCCTATCAGTGGAGCTAGGATTCCATACAATTAGAGTTTCTCTGGTCAATGACATGAAATTGGAAGCAATTTAATGTTCAACAGTAAGAACTAGAGACCTAAAAACAGTTGACCACCAAAGAGAACAATCCAAAAATAATATATCTTGGTACTAAAAGCGCACGATGGAAGCCTACAGCCATAACGTCCACCCAGGAAGGTTCAAAGGAGACTTGGTACTCAAAAGCACAAAATACATCAAAAGAGGACTCTATGGTCCTTCCAAGTTTGCACCAAACTGGGAAGGCCCCTATGTCATCATAGAAGCATATAGCAGTGGGTACTACCATATAAAGGATGCTGAAGGGAAAGAGTTGCCAGAGCCAATAAATGGAAAGTAGCCGAAACTCTACTTTTGTTAAGCTTACTGAAATGCCATTTCCTTCATTTCTTAGATAAGTATCATAGCTACTCATCACTTTTTGAAAAGCTATTGTAGTGTCCCTTTTATCATCAATGGAAAAAGTATTTTGTTAAATCAATATTTCTAACAATATATGCAAATTATTACTATCTTTCCAAAACCAATCACATAAGAAAATGATGCAGCAAACTAATTTCTTCATCACATAAATATATTGCATCATCACAAAAACTCTTGCTGGTTGTATTATCCAAAAGATATTCAAGGTACATAGATATAAGTTTGAAAAACAATAGTGGAATCACCACATTACATACTGTGCTACTACAACAATAAAGGCAACTACAACTATAACTACTTTACAGATTGAAAAACTAGTCTAAAGCTACTTATTGAGGTTGCTGCTCTACCAATATAAGAGTCCCATTAGTCAGACCTTCAAATCTCTCTGCCTCCACAAAGCACTGAGCCTGGACTTCAGTTATGTTTGCTGTGCTCCTTGAACCCACTAGATCAGCCAAATGCTCCTCCAACCTCCTGATCTCAATGTTCAGCCATGCCATATTTGAAATTTTCTATTCCACCTCTCTTTGTACTCTCTAAGAATGTTCCTAAAACATTTGTGTTCAAACAAAATATTTATTACACACCTCAAGTTCACCAGTATGAATAATACACAAAAACAAACCTTGATGGCATCTTTAATTGCATCTCTCCATGCTAAGATCATATCATAAGTCACCATACCAATGAGAGTTTAGCTTATATGATGCACAATCAATCTAACAGAAGGTAGAAATTCACCTTTCCACACCTTTAAAAGGGTACAATATTGAGTGAAGTCTTCATTCCTATGAAGTAGATTCTTCAAGACATCTACTACTTCAACAGCTATAGACTAACCCTTCATTGTGCTTGTATCACCACTTGGCTCTAGAGTTCCTTCATAGTGATAAGAGCAGCTTAGTAGATTCATATATCTGCATAATAGCTCAAAAGCCGCATCAACGGAGAGCACTAAGCCTCCTTAACATATCTTGGAACTCCCCAAGTGGGTAGTAGGATCATCAAAATCAGGTCTCTCATATATTGGATCAATAACAATAAGATTACACACACCTTGGTTCTATACTCGCTACCTTCCACCACCAAGCCAGAAACACCAGACTTGCCAGCAGTAGCGTCTCCAACAACAATCTTCTCAGTAGTAGTACTTTTGGTGCCAATGCCACGCACGATAAAAGCTCTGGTCTTATCTGCTTCCCCAACAGTGGGATTCATATCATTAACAATCACAACCTCTTGTGCAGTAAGAATCACTATTACTGTAGTCTTTTATCCAACAATGGTCTCTACAACAAATTTGTTTGGAGCCACTTGATCAACAGCAGCAACTGTTATCTCTTCAACAATGGTCTTCTCAGCATCAACACCTTTAACAATAACTCCATCCTCAGCTGTGAGACTTGAGAACTTCAATACATATAGGAGCATATAATATGAATATGTGCGAGAATTAATTACGTAACTAGTGTGTTAAGGGATTGGTTGAATTATCATTGATAAAAAGCGAACTATTACTAGTTTAGATTTATAGGTAAATGACCATGGTTTAATGTGAAAATTAACTCATAAGCCTAGAATTTAATGTAGATTATGAATTTTTAATTAGAATCGCATTTTGGAATTGAAAATATAAAAGTTTTTTTTTTTCCTTTGGGCGTTGAATTGGGCCTTAATTTGGGCTTAAGTGATTTTAAGCCCACTAGGGGCTATGTTATTTATTGCTTGGCATGTGTCAAGTGTAACAAGACTTTTTTCCTCTTTAGAGAGTAGCTGAAGTGGGGTCCTTGATCAAATCAATATATATATATATATATATATATATATATATATATATATATTCAAAATAATTATAAAATAAAGCAAAATGAGAAGAAAATAAAGGGAGATAAAAGAAAGAGAGGGAGTGAATGTGGAAGGTGTATGTCTTAATAATTTTGGTTGAAAAATTATGGAAAAATTATGCAAAATTAAGTTTGAAGAAGTTCTTATTTTGTGTGGGAAAAATGTATAATTTGGTACAAAAGAAGATGAAGGAATCTAGGAGGGAGATGTGAGTTCAAAAAGCAAAAAAGAAAGAGTGAAAATTCCTTATTATGGCCAGCCACATAAAGTGAGGAGAGAGACATCTTTTGGTTATAAAAAAGTAACTTTTACTTTGAAAAAAGTGAACCAATCAAGGAGTGCCAAGTGGAGGGTGAAATTTGAAGTTTACCCTTAAAAATTAGAAGTCTTCTTAGGCTTAGAAAAGATCAAAGGGCTTTAGTGGGTTTTTGATTGGGTCAAAATTTAAATGAAGACTTTGGTCTTGGATTAGTTGAATCACATAAAGTCCAATTGATTTAAACCTAAAGTGAATTAAATGGATTGATCAAAAGGGTCTTGCATTTGCTCCTACTCCCCAATTAAATCCATATTTCCTCACTTACCAAATCCGAGAACACTAGGATAAAAGATTTGTTATAGGAACCCATGCGTAGTCTATTAAAATTTTTTGGAATGAAATTGGGCGTCTACAGTTTGCCCCCCTTTGATTGGAGCTCCTTTGAGAGTTCCAATCAAAGGTTGTGAGTGACTGTTATTTCGTTTCAAAATTTTAGAATGAAAAATATGCAATGTGTGCATAAAAGTAAACGTGCTGTTGGGAAAAGTTGGTGTCATTAGATCCCCTATGAGACTGATACGTACCTGGAGTGATGGAGCTGGCATTTGTTCACTCGTGCAATACTTCTAGACTGATTGGTGCCTACTGTAAGGACTTTGGTTTGCCTGCTGATGAGGACTTTCGTTTACTTGCTGACGAGGACTTTGATTTGGTGATTTTTCTTGCTAACGAGGACTTTGATTTGCCTGGTACGAGGACTTTGGTTTGTGATTTTTCCTGCTAATGAAGACTTAGGTTTGCCTGTTGATGAGGACATTGGGTTGCCTACTACGAGGACTTCAATTTGTGATTTTGCCTGCTAATGAGGATATTGGGTTGCTTGCTACGAGGACTTTGGTTTGTGATTTTGCTTGCTGATGAGGACTTAGGTTTGCCTACTGATGAGAACTTTGAGTTTGTGATTTTTTCTATTGTGAGGACTTTTTTTGTGATTGTGCTTGTTGTGAGGGCATAGGTGATTTTTCCTGTTGTGAGGGCTTTTTGGTAATTTTGCATACTGTGAGTGCTTTTTCCTATTGGTTCTCTAGAGTCTTTTTCATTCAAATTTGTTAAATCACAAAAAGAGTTTGGGTGTGAGCTGAGTCATGGAATTTACGATTCTTCTTTATAAAATTTTGAAAAAATGAAAAGGAAAAAGGCGTGCAAAAGATATCATTTCCCTTTTTAAAAAATTAGTGAAGAGATCACGTGATAGTTTAAAAAGGTAAACTTTTATGGAGCCCTAGAAAGTGGCCATTGATTTGCACACTCTAGCCTATTTAGCTTTTAGTTGCTTATTCTTTGACCATTTAATTTTATTTTACTCAAAACATGCATTTAAACCCAATCTTTCCTCTCACTTGGTACACATCCTCTAGTAGTTCTAAGAACGAAGCTTCACAACTTGTCCGTAATCTTTTTTCCCAACTTCTTCAAAAAAAAATGGCCATGGAAGTTATCTCAGCTCAGTTGATACACTGGATTGGAAACATGAAAGGCATCGAGCTCCATAATTTCTCTCACTATGGCATCAACGCTATTTTTTGGCTCAGGAGGATTAAAACCGACTGGGATTTCTTGAAGGCAGCTGCAACAAGGTGGGATCCTAATACCACATCTTTCGGTTTGGTCTTGATGAACAATGTCCGACGTATGAAGAATTATGCGCGCTCATCCATCCAATAAAATTTTCCTTCCTCCACACACGAATCATCACACTGAACTTGCTATGGAGTTATTTGGGATCACTAAGACCCGAGTCGAAACTACCTTTTCGAGCAATTGTTTCGACATAGTGCCTTTAGCATCCGATCTTTTTGGAACTAAAGTAAAAGATCTTTCCAACCATCGTCGGAATATACTATTCCTTTGCCTCTTTGTCACATTTTTCATGAAGAGTCATAGTTCGAGGGTCCATAAAACACTGCTCGATGTGGTCAAACAATCAAAAGAAGGATCCTGTCTGATGGGTGCCATATTAGCCACCACTCTGAATGGCCTTGACACCTTCTATCGACATGAGTCCTTTTATATCTCTAGGAGCCCCTTGTTACTCTAGGTAAGTACTTTATGTTTTACTAACTCCTTTCAACTGTCAAACAGTATATAATGTTTTCCTCTTCATATGTGGCTATTTGATAAGCTGTCAATATTAGCTCCTCCAATAATTCTGACACTAAATAGGAGCCAAAATATTTTCGGGGGCTCAAACTCTTGGTTAAGTAAGATTCACTAGAGGGCTGGCTCAATTGGTTCTAAATACCTGGTGCTTTGCAAATCTGCCAAATATGCCCTTGGTGGAAGATTAATGTGGCTAGCTTGTCAACCTTTAAAAAAGGTTGCATGGTACTTGCCAGAAACACCCATTGCTCATATTATTCTCTAATATGGATTTTCAAGCAATATGGGTAGCCACAAACTGTTTTTTCCATCTAACCATGGCTATTATACTTGTCCAATGAGCGAACAATTGATTGAGCAGATTTGAGGTACTTGGCCCAAGCGCACTATGACTCAAATTCCTTGCACCATCTCTTTAACTTGCCTCATTGTCTCTGAAGACTATCTGATATGGGTCTGGGGTCAAGTAGAAGCATCTTGAAAGGAAGAAAAGAAAACACACTATTATAGGGAGTCTAATACGACTTTGAAATAATGTAACGTACTTGCATTTTCATTATGTAATAAGAAAATACCTGGAGAATGAAAAAGAAATGGCATGTCTAGAAACTTAAATCCTTAATGCATTAAATTGATTCAGATTTCAATTCTTCATTGGCTCAACATATCTTATTCAAAGTGTGAATTTCTTTTTATTATTTTTCGATAATTTTACAAGAGATGTATTTGCGGGAAAAATACAAGTACACAAAAAAGGAAGGGGTTTCCAACAAAAGTCTGGCTGCACCAAAGTGGTTACCTACGTACCAACAAATGGGATCAAGTCTTCACATAGTTTGAGATAAAGAGATTCAATTTTTTTTAATCACCCTTATGGGTTTTTGGTTTGGCAAAAAACTCTAACTTTTACCTAAGTCGCTCTTACGGGTTTTCAACTTAGCGGGCTTTTTTTTAATAGAAAATGGTAGATAGAATGAGGGTGCAACAATGAGGAAACAGAAAGAGGATCACAAGTAATCCTTTTTGAGCTAATCCAGACTGATAAGTTCAGCGAATTCATTGCTGTCGATATCCGTGAGACGCACGGCTTCCCCGGATAGGATCTTCTTAACCAGATACAAACCTGCCCAGTTTGGTCTAAACTTTCCCCTTGGATCATGGATTGGTAACCTGAATTCTTTTACCACATAATCTCTTTCCTTGATACCTCAATTCTTTACTTTCTTGTTAAAAGCCTGTGCAACCTTTTTTTGATACCCTTGGGTGTGATGGAGAGCCTTCAATCGTTTCTCGTTAATCAAAGCCAACTCATCATATTGCCCTTGAATCCAATATGCTTCTTCCAATTAACTTTCTATAGTTGTCCTTAGTGAAAGAATTTCCACCTCAATTGGAAGAATTGCTTCCATACCGTAGACCAAGGAGTAAAGAGTGGCACCTGTGGAAGATCTTATCGTGGTTCGATACCCCCAAAATGCAGAAGGTGGCTTTTCATGCCAACCGCTACAAGTCTCTACCATTTTGGCCAATATGCCCTTGACATTCTTGTTGGCCACTTCTACTACCCTATGGTTTGAGGTCAGTAAGGAGAGGACTTGTGGCACTCAATTTTGTATTTATTGAGTAAATTCGTGACCTCGCCTTGGAAGTGCGTGCTATTGTCTGAGATCAACTCAAAAGGTACTTCATAATGATAGGTGATGTTATGATTAATGAATTTTGCCACGTGCTTAGCCTTCAAGACGGAAAATGAGGCAGCTTCCACCCACTTGGTGAAATAGTCAATTGCCACTAGGATATACTCATTACCATTGGATGCCTTGGGAGATATTTTTCCGATCACATCTATCTCCCAAGTAGTAAAAGGCTAAGGCGTGGTTATACTGAAGAGTTCTCGGGGTGAAAAATGTTATAGGTTGCCATGCAACTGAGACTTATGGCATTTCTTCATATAATTACAACAATCAGTCTCTATACTAATCCAAATAATAACCTAAACAGAAGATTTTTCTTTCCAACATTCTTCCATTCATATGTGGATCTCCGGTACCTTCATGTACTTCCATCATGATCTTCTCTGCAGTATTTTCATCCACATAGAGTAGTTGGATCCCATCAAATGATCTTCTATATAGTCCCCCGCCACAAATGACAAATTGGGATGCCATTGACTGTATCGCTCGTTTGTCCCTTTTCTCACTATTGGTCTGGAATTCTCCCTTTTGCAGGAAGTTCTGAATGTCAGTGTACCAAGGTAAACCACTAGATGATCGAGATTGGCTCTCAATGGCTGAGCAATATGTCAGTTCATCCTTTTCCTCGACCACTAGTGGAATTGCCTTAACCCCTTCAGGCATCTCGAACATTGAAGCTAGAGTAGCTAATGCATTGGCAAACTGATTTTGGGCCCGAGGCAAATAAGCGAAGGACACCTTGTCGAAGCACTGGACCAGATTTTCAAGGTGGTTCTGATAAAGTTTCATCCTCTTGTCTTTAGTTTTCCATAGTCTCCAAGATTGAAAAAATGACTAAGGAGGAATCTTCATACAATGTGACCTCTTTTGCACCAATATCAATGAGTGCTTCTAAACCAGCAATGCAAGCCTCATACTCAGTCACATTATTAGTGGACTTGAAATTCAGGCGAATTGATAGCGTAGTAACAATTCCTTATGGAGAAATTAACACTACTCTGATCCCAAAACCTTTCTGATTAGCTGCCCCATCGAAATGCATCTTCAACTCATAGTTTTTGACTTCCAGAATTTCTTCATCTGGAAAATTGAACTCTTTAATCTCTTCTTTGTCTCTTGGGAAATTTGCCAAGAAATATGAAATTATCCCTCCCTTAACTAAATTTTGGGTCATGTAATGAAGATCAAACTGGGAGAGAATGACCATCCATTTGATCATCGTCCCACTTAAGGCTGGGCTTCAAACAGATGCTTTAGAGGGTCGAAGTAAGAGATCACTTTCACAAAGAAGGATCAAAAATAATACTGGAGTTTTTTAGCAGCCCAAACAAGAGCAAGACAGGTCTTTTCTACCCAAGAATAGTTTAACTCATAAGCCATAAGTTTCTTGATAAGATAGCATATAGCCCTTTCTTTTTTGTCTCTATTTTCTTGAGCTAACATGGCCCCCATAGAGGTGTTAGTTATAGATAGGTACAGCAAAAGTGGAGCACCATGCTTAGGTGGGATCAACACTAGGGGGTTCTTGAGATAGTTTTTGATCTTCTTAAAGGCTTCTTGACACTGTTCATTCCACCTCGCTAGTTGGTCTTTTCTGAGCAGCTTGAAGATGGGCTCACAGGTGTGGGTAAGCTTGGAAATGATGTACTAAAGTTTTCCCAAAAATCCTCTAACCTCTTTCTTTATTTTCTGTGGTGATATTTTTAGAATTGCTGTCACTGATAGATGCTTAAATATTCATATTTAAGCCCCCTTATTTACAGTTGTTAGCTCCTTAATTACGTTAATTTTATCTCTTTTACTCCATTTGTGTGTTTTACATGTTTTTATAGGGTCTTGGATAAAAAGAAGCAGTTCTGGCACTTAAACGAAGAAATCTGGAAAGCTCTAGAGCATTCTCTACACAAATTGCGATCGATCGCACCATGCAATGTGATCGAGCACTCAATACGATCATGCACACACTTGAAGGATCGAGTGCACGCTGCGATCGAGCGCAAGGCTCACTGCGATCGAGCGCACATGTACGGGCGTGAACAGTAAACTGCAGAACCCTATTTTGGAAATAAGAGAATTGTTGTTTTAGGAAGGTTTAGGAACTCATGGTTCTCTTAGGACTTCTCAAGGACCTATAAATACACTTGTAACTCACACACAAAAGACACACCAGAGATAGAAAACACTTCTCTCTTTTCTTTTACTTAGAGTTGAGGGCTTGAGAGAGAATTGACGCCTCTTCTCTCTGGTTTATTCTTCTCCTTTATGTTTAGTTTATTTATAATGTTTAATTCAGTTAGTACGTGTAACTAACTCTCTTATAGGGCTCGATTGAAGCCCTAGTTATGCATTCCCATATTTTTATTCATTGATTAAATCTTTGCCGATAGCTTATTATGCACTTAACTTAATTAACACCTGTGCTTATTTAAATTCCTCATATGTATGTGTAAGGCCAACGTATGCATGTGGTATGGATGGGTTAGTTAGATCAATTTGGATGACCAACTCCTGGGTCTAACATTAGTAACAAGGGATTTCTTATCCGGGTACCCGGCTTAATCAACATGGGAAACCAGGAGTAGATACCATGCCCTAGGTCTCATGCGGTTGTCGATTTCCACAGTACTTATGTTTTCTTAAGGAACAACTCAAGCAGATACCATGTTGAATCCCTTAAGGAAGAAAAGAGTTAGAGTAGATACCATGCCTAACTCGTTGCTTAGGGAAATCAATAGCTTAAGGAGTAGATACCATGCCCTTAGGTTGGCAACCAGTAGGTATACATAATAAAGCTAGTGCACTGATACCTTATACACATTGGGAATGTATGACTAGGGCAGAAAGTATGACTAGTGCAGAAAGTATGACTAGTGCACTGATACCTTATACACATTGGGAATGTATGACTAGTGCACTGTGATACATGCGATCGATCGCAACCTCCTGTGCGATCGAGCGCATTTAGGGCAGAAAGTATCCGAGCAGCAGAGTTGAACTGCTGAACTGAAGCTGTTTCTTCTGATTTATGCACGGACTTCGATCCCAACATCCAGAATTCTTTCCCCTCGATCCCGAGCTTGAGCGGACTATCCGACAAAAGCTAAGGAACAACTTTGAGGAGAACGAAGAAGAAATCGAGAACGAAACACAAATGGCGGAACAGCTCGAGAACCAGCAACCACCTGCACGAGTACCGATGAAGCACTCCTTCATCCTTCGGAATATTGATCAACCATCATGCATTGCATATCAACCTGAGGCGGCGGGAAATTATTACATATCTCCGCAAATCTTGAACGCTTTGACTCATTTTAGAGGCACTCCTAATGAAGATCCACACTTGCACCTCCGAGAATTCTTCGATCTTTGCAAGTTCCAGCACATACAAGGATTAGACCAAGAAGGAATAAGGTTAATTCTGTTCCCTTTTTCCTTAAAAGATAATGCTAAACTTTGGTATAATTCTTTATCTGCAGTTTCCATCCACACTTGGGAGGAGTTGGCAAGCAAGTTCCTAAAGAAGTTCTTCCCAGCCCAAAAGACGAGACAAATGAGGAAGGAGATCCAGTCCTTCCAACAAAAGGATGGGGACCTCTTCTTTGAAGCATGGGGACACTTCAACGACTTGCTACTCAAATGCCCACACCATAACTTGCCTCAAGATGAACTGGTACAAGCCTTTTATGAAGGTTTGAATGATACTAATAAATGTATTGTTAATTCAGGTTATGGAGGAGTTCTAATGGAGAAAAGCAGTGAAGAAGCAATGGAGCTCTTCGAAACCCTCAGCGAGCACACTCAACAATTCTCATCTCGAGGTAGACATGTGACCAAGGGTAAAGGTATGTATGAAGTAAATATAAATGGAGGATCTTCACCCCAAATGGCAGCAATGGAGAGGAAACTCGATATGATTGTAAAAGCCATGACTATTCAAAATGCCTCATCCAGCCTACCATCCACCCCACTCCAGGTATGTGCAATTTGTTCTCAATACGACCATAATACTGATACGTGTCCTTTGTACTCATCTGCAGATCCGGAACAAGCTAACTACGTGGGGCCTAACAACTATCCACCGAAGAATAACCCATATGCCAACATGTACAACCTTGGATGGCGGAATCACCCAAATTTCTCATGGAGCAACAACCAGAACAATCAAGGACAGCAACGAAACCCGCAGCCCACTGCTCATGCTAATTCCGAACCAAAGAGGAATGACCTCGAAAGTCTAGTAAGATAACTAGTGTCATCGCAAGAACAATTCATGACTCAGCAAAAACAAACCAATACGACACACGAGCAAGCAATTCAAAGACTAGAGGTACAAGTAGGACAACTAGCTAAAGAGCTCAGTAGCAAAAAGCAAGGAGAGCTCCCAGCTCAAACACTACCCAACCCTGGAAGGCATCAACAACTCAAAGCTATCACAACCTTGACAAATGGCAAAGTGATTGGATCCGAGGATTCGATAGTAGCATCCAAAGAAATACCATCAGCATCAAGGGTAAGTGAGACAGAGAAGGTGAATGAACCACCCTTCCCGCAAAGGTTAGTAAAACAAAAGAAAGACAATAAACTGCTTGATATTTTTGAGACCTTGCTAAAAGTTGAAATTAATATTCCATTATTAGATGCAATTCACCAAATACCTGCCTATGCTAAATTCCTAAAAGATTGTTGCACTCATAAAAGAAAATTCCAAGAACATGAGACTGTAGCCTTAACCGAAGAGGTAAGTGATGTACTGCTTAGGAAACTCCCACCAAAACTGAAAGATCCGGGTAGTTTTACTATTCCCTGTAGAATAGGTGATCAGCTATTTGACAAGGCATTGCTAGACTTAGGAGCGGGGGTAAACCTGCTACCTTACATAGTATTCGAAACCCTAGGTTTGGGGGAGCTACAACCGACTTCTATTACCTTACAGTTGGTAGATAGGAGTATTAAAAGACCTAGGGGTATTCTCGAGGATGTCTTAGTAAAAGTTGGCGAGTTCATTTTACCTGCAGATTTCATTATATTAGACATGGGGGAATACCCTATGCCATTGCCTTTGCCTATTATATTAGGAAGACCATTCATGAGAACTGCCGATACTAAGATTTGTGTGAAAAAGGGCATAGTAAGTATGAAGATCAATGGTGAGAAAATAGAATTTAAAATATTTGATGCAATGAAACTTCCTCAAGATGACTTTGAATGCTTTAATGTTTGTATGATACAAAACTTTGTTGAGTAAGCTTTTCAGGTCCAACACATTGATCCATTAGAGACTACTCTCACCAATAGCTTCACAAATGTGGATATTGAGCAAGAATATGAAGATGTTACTGATGACATCATCACAACTGTGCACCATCTTGCAACCTCTCCAAAATACTCCAGTATATATCCTCCCCCATTTGAATCTCTCATACCCACTAATACTACTCTTCTTCCATCCATTGTGCAGGCACCAACATTGGAACTAAAGCAGCTACCCGAGCATTTAACATACACCTACTTAGGAGAAAATGAGACTTTACCTGTGATTGTAGCTGGTAACTTGAGTAGTGGAGAAGAAGGGAAGCTGTTAAGAGTTCTTAGGGAGCATAAAACTGCCATTGGGTGGACCATTGCTGACTGGGGATAAGTCTAGCAAAGTGAATGCATAATATTTACCTTGAAGAATAAGCAAGGCCCACTCGAGATGCTCAAAGAAGACTTAACCCACACATGAAGGAGGTAGTAAAGGCCGAGATATTAAAGCTACTAGATGTTGGCATCATTTACCCTATATCGGATAGCAAATGGGTGAGTCCGGTCCAAGTCGTTCCTAAAAAGAGTGGGATAACCGTGGTAAAGAATGAAGATGAGGAGCTCATACCTACAAGAAAAACAACAGGTTGGAGAGTATACATTGATTACCGGAGATTAAACAAAGTGACTAGAAAAGATCATTTTCCCTTGCCATTCATTGATCAAATGCTAGAGAGGTTAGCCGGACACAGTTATTACTGCTTCTTGGATGGGTATAGTGGATACAATCAAATCGCCATAGCACCTGAGGATCAAGAAAAGACTACATTCACATGTCCTTTCGGTACATTTGCTTATAGAAGAATGCCATTCGGTTTATGCAACGCACCAGCTACTTTTCAAAGATGTATGATGAGTATTTTTTCCGATATGGTAGAGAAATATATTGAGATATTTATGGATGATTTTAGTGTCTTTGGATCTAATTTTGATGAGTGCCTAAATCATTTGGAAAATGTCCTAAGGAGATGTAAAGAGAGTAATTTAGTACTGAATTGGGAAAAATGTCACTTCGTGGTTCAACAAGGTATTGTGTTGGGTCACTCCATCTCAGACAAAGGTATTGAGGTAGACAAGGCTAAGGTTGACATCATTTCAAAGCTACCTCCTCCTCTCATGGTCAAGGGCATTAGAAGTTTCCTTGGACATACCGGTTTTTATAGAAGATTCATCAAGGACTTCTCCAAAATCTCGAGACCTCTTTGTGCACTATTGACTAAAAATACCAAGTTTGAATGGAATGATGATTGTAGGCAAGCTTTCAACACCTTGAAGAATGTTCTCACCTCTGCCCCAATAATGATGGCACCGGATTGGAATCTCCCTTTCGAATTAATGTGTGATGCCAATGATTTCGCCTTGGGAGCTGTCTTAGGTCAAAGAATCAATAAGGTACCTCATGCTATTTACTATGCTTCTAGAACATTAAATGATGCTCAGCTTAATTATTCTACTACTGAAAAAGAATTGTTAGCTATTATTTTTGCTTTAGAGAAGTTTAGATCATATCTTATTGGTTCTAAAGTTGTTGTATTCACTGACCATGCTGCTTTGAGATATTTGTTTTCTAAGAAAGATGCAAAGCCTAGGCTAATCAGATGGATACTCCTACTCCAAGAGTTCGATTTAGAGATCAAAGACAAAAAGGGCAGTGAGAATGTAGTTGCGGATCATTTGTCAAGACTCTCGTATGAAAGTGATGATAAAGAATTACCGTTAAATGAGAACTTCCCTGATGAACAACTATTTGCACTTGAGGTAAAACTTCCATGGTATGCTGATATAGTTAATTATCTAATTGCTAAAATTTTTCCCCCAGGTATGACTACTCAAGAGAAGAAAAGGCTAATATCTCTATCAAGACACTACCATTGGGATCATCCATACCTTTTCAAGGTCTGCCCTGATCAAATCGTCAGAAGATGTATCCCAGAAGAGGAGCATTCGATCTTGTTGCAACATTGCCATAAGTTTGCTTGTGGAGGTCATTTTGGAGCAAAATGAACAGCTCTTAAAGTACTCCAATCTAGTTTCTATTGGCCTAACCTATTTAAAGATGCTTTTTCCTTTTGCAGCTCATGTGATAGATGCCAGCGGACAGGTAACATCTCTTCCCGAAATCAAATGCCCTTACAAAATATTCATGTAGTAGAACTCTTTGACGTATTGGGCATTGATTTCATTGGACCCTTTCCTAACTCATTTGGCTATTTATATATTCTTGTGGGCGTGGATTATGTGTCTAAATGGGTTGAGGCTGTCCCCTCAAGGACTAATGATCACAAAGTGGTTATCAAGTTTTTGTAGGCTAACATTTTTACTAGGTTTGAAACCCCAAGAGCAAACATCAGTGATGGGGGAAACCACTTCCATCATCGTTCTTTTTCCGAACTACTCCGAAAATATGGGATTACTTATAGAGTTGGCACTCCATATCATCCTCAAACCAGTGGCCAAGTAGAAATAAGCAACCGAGAGATCAAAGGAATTTTAGAAAGGACAATAAAGCAGAATCGGAAGGATTGGTCTCTATGCTTAAATGATGCTTTGTGGGCATATAGGACAGCTTATAAGACCCCAATTGGCATGTCTCCCTACCGCCTAGTCTTTGGAAAAGCATGCCATCTCCCGGTGGAATTAGAACATCGAGCATATTGGGCCATTAAGCAGTTCAACTTTGACATGAAGCAAGCGGGTGAGAAAAGGAAGCTACATCTAAATGAGCTTGAAGAATTGAGATATGAGGCCTATGAGAATGCAAAGTTGTACAAGGAACAGACCAAAGCTTATCACGACAAACAACTAGTCTGGAAGGAGTTCCATGTAGGGCAAAAGGTGCTGCTATATGACTCCCGATTGAGGCTGTTCCCAGGCAAGCTCAAATCCAGATGGTATGGTCCGTACATGGTCACCAAGGTCTTCCCTCATGGTGTATTAGAAGTCTATGGCCCCAACGGAAATAAGCCCATTACAATCAATGGACACCGAGCCAAGCCATACCTCGACACCAAATTTCCTCCAAGAGATGAAGACTTGGCACTCGAATCAGTACAGTATACAGCTGAAACACAAGCACTAGAGCTCCAAGAGGTGGACTCTACGTGCCTCCTTCCAAACAACTAGCACGGTATCAAGAGAGTGCTTGAGCAAAGTAAAAATTTGATCACCTATTAAGCTCAAGCACCTCTGGTAATGTTAGTGGTACTAAGGCCACTAACAATTGGTAAAGTTGTATTGTTTCAATAAATCATTTTCTTTCAGCTAAGGTAAAATTTTTACTTGAGCCCATGTGCCATACTTGCGATCGATCGCACCCTCCAGTGCGATCGAGCGCAAGTGTGCGATCGAGCGCAAGTGTGCGATCGAGTGTGTCCTTAAAAACGTGTTCGAGCGCACAAGAACTATCGAGCGCATCCCGAGTGCGATCGAGCACACTTGAGGCAGAGACATTTATAAGTTGAAAACATTCACTCACGCACTCACTTCACTTACCTCTCTGGGCATCTACACCCTCGCTCACACTCTGCACACTCGCGCTCACGCTCACTCGCACACCTCCCTGCTACTTTAAACCCTCACTGTCGTCCTCCCCCATCACCACCATCCTTCGCCATCCCCACTGTTTACCCCCTCCTTCTTCCACATTGGGTCAACATACACGGAGGCTAGGTACGAATTCAAGTCTTACAAACCATCGCTTAGTTTTTTGGTGCACACCACCTGTTTGAGAAAAGTCTGACCGTGTGTGATCGAGCGCATGGTACTTGCGATCGAGCGCATAGACAGATTGTGATTGAGTGCACTTCACTGAGATCGATCGCAAATCAGGCAGAACTTAGAACACAGCATGTCTCGACCGTCTGTTTCCACATCTGGCGCATCAAGCAGTTGTGCCTCCTCATCCCGGCCCAGCATCGAGCAATGAGAGCTGTTGCTCGAGACCACTTTCACAATAAATGACATATTTTGGCACATGGACGCCACACAATGGGCCGTCCAAGCATTCCGCCATCGAGGGCTGAAGCGGCTATTTAGGCCAGTATGTTCCACTGCCTACTTCCAGCTCGTAGTCCAGTTTTATCAGCATCTATCTTTCGACTGCAGTAGACCGGGAGTCCTCACTGTGTCAGTCCAGGGCATGTCCATTGAGGTGACTAGTGCTGATATTGCAGCTGCTCTTCATTGCACCAATGAGTCCCCTCCTGAGGACACTGATATCGAGGAGCAGCCGGAGTCCTTTGCCCTGGCCGAGATCATCACGGACATGTGCGCTGGCCAGTATACCGACAGGCATAATAATGCGGCTGGCCAGTCCAAGCTGCCTCCCGGACTATTGCTAGTCGACACGATCCTCCAGCGTAATGTGTGTCCATTGGGGCACAAGACACTGTGGCGAGACCAATTTCTCCAGACTTTATACGCCTTCCATAGAGGCCACTGGTACTCCATCCCGTCTATCATTTGGAGCCAGCTGTACAAGTTCTGGGATCATGTACATGGCCGTCAGACTACCACGGCCAATGCTTGGGGTCTCCCTTCTCGTTCCTACTCACTTCCATCCTCAAGAAGAAGGGGATTAAAGGGACCCATAGTGACGGGCCAGTACGAGAGCATCCTTTCTTTAGGAGGACTCAGTGGATACAGAGCATATCACATATGCCACGAGGTCCCCCAGTACCTGCTCCAGTAGCTGAACAAGTAGAGGAGGATCACAAGGATACCGAGGCCCCGGTCATGAGCCCGGTACGCGAGGAGGACCATTTGGCCATGGGACACACCGAGTCCCAGCACTTCTTAGCTGAACTATCCTCCTTCCGAGGCTAGGTCGCTGCCGCCACCACACTTGTACATCAGTGCATCAACAGTTTGGAGGCATGCTTCACACGATAGGAGGCCATGCTGCAGGCCATTCTTGATCGCCTACCTCCGGCACCCGGTACCTCTCCGACTGCACCACCTGATGATCAGCAGTGAGAGAGTACCACGTCTGGCTGAAGACATAAAACCTAGCACTCATAGGAGGCACCCCAAAGCATATCCTTTTCATAGTTTACTTTTCTATTGTTGTTTATTACTTGTTTTCCATTTTATGTCTGTTTTTCTTTCTTTTTCGAGGACAGTAAGAGTGCATCCAGTTGAAGTTTGGGGGCGTGCTACGAGCCATGTCAGCCATCAGTTCTCCATCTCCCAGGTTAGCTCTTTCCATACTATTCACACATTGGGGACAATGTGCAATTTAAGTTTGGGGGTATGGGGACACATTCACACACTCACTATGTCCCACATTTTTTTTTGTTTTGTTGCTATTTTTTTAAATAAATACATGTTCATTCTGTCCAATAAACTTTTTTGTGATCTCAAAAAAACTTTATGGTTCGACTTCATCAACGAGCTTAACACTTTGAACATATAGGCCAATAATCAAGTTTTGAACCTAGATCATTGCCTTTTAGGCATTTAAGAATTCACAAGTTTAACTTAAACTATCACGAGCACATTAGCACATAATTGTGTGGGGAATGACATGTTATTTGGATTGGTATGTTTCTTTTGCTTGACTGTGAACTAGATGACCTATTAGATTAACATTTTGGCATATAAAAATAGAAAAGATTGATTAATGCTAAAAAAAAAAATGCTCCTAATGATCAATAAAAACAAATCTTCCGCTGAGTAACTGGCCCTCTTGCCTCAATAAGCATTGAGTGTCACGTCAAAAGATGGAAAATTCTAAGTGGTAACATTAAAACCAGTTTTGTTTCATAGCCTTGTTAACTCGAGCTAGTAAGTCCTTAGGGGTGTCTTTACACCTAATGCCCTAAAACCATCTGGTTTGGGAGTCATTGACCAAACACTCGTTACACGAGTCAACAAGAAAGCTTAAGGGAACTAACTCGGCAAAAAGATCACAAATAAAAGTCTATGCCATATTTGTTGACGCTAATAGGAAGTTTGGTGAATCTTGAGTCATCGAAATAATACACGTTTGAATTTGTTGGAAACCCAATCTTTTGCGTGCTAGTCACCACACACTAAAGTCAAATTTGTGATGTCTTAAGCTTCCTCATGAAAATGGTTTGCGTTCAAAACTCTTAATTATTGTAAAAATATGTTTACACTTGTAAGCTTGCTCATAAATGCGCATCATAATGTTGTGCAAGATCTAGATTTTTGATTGACACTATGAACATTGGATTTATCTATGTTTTTGTTTTAGTTTTTAATTTAGTATTGCTAAGGGACTAGCAATATGTAAGTTTGGGGGTGTGATAGATGCTTAAATATTCTTATTTACAGTTGTTAGGTCCTTAATTACGTTAATTTTATCTCTTTTACTCCATTTGTGTGTTTTACATGTTTTTATAGGGTCTTGGATAAAAAGAAGCAGTTTTAGCACTTAAATGAAGAAATCTGGAAAGCTCTGGAGCATTCTTTGCACAAATTGCGAACGATCGCACCATGCAATGCGATCGAGCGCTCAATGCGATCGTGCGCACACTGCGATCGAGCGCAAGGCTCACTGCGATCGAGCGCAAATGTACGGGCGTGAACAGTAAACTGCAGAACCCTATTTTGGAAATAAGAGAATTGTTGTTTTAGGAAGGTTTAGGAACTCATGGTTCTCTTAGGACTTCTCAAGGACCTATAAATACACTTGTAACTCACACACAAAAGACACACCAGAGATAGAAAACACTTCTCTCTTTTCTTTTACTTAGAGTTGAGGGCTTGGGAGAGAATTGACGCCTCTTCTCTCGGGTTTATTCTTCTCCTTTATGTTTAGTTTATTTATAATGTTTAATTCAGTTAGTATGTGTAACTAACTCTCTTATAGGGCTCGATTGAAGCCCTAGTTATGCATTCCCATATTTTTATTCATTGATTAAATCTTTGCCGATAGCTTATTATGCACTTAACTTGATTAACACCTGTGCTTATTTAAATTCCTCATATGTATGTGTAAGGCCAACGTATGCATGTGGTATGGATGGGTTAGTTAGATCAATTTGGATGACCGAGTCCTGGGTCTAACATTAGTAACAAGAGATATCTTATCCGGGTACCCGGGTTAATCAACATGGGAAACCAGGAGTAGATACCATGCCCTAGGTCTCATGTGGTTGTCGATTTCCACAGTACTTATGTTTTCTTAAGGAACAACTCAAGCAGATACCATGCTGAATCCCTTAAGGAAGAAAAGAGTTAGAGTAGATACCATGCCTAACTCGTTGCTTAGGGAAATCAATAGCTTAAGGAGTAGATACCATGCCCTTAGGTTGGCAACCAGTAGGTATACATAATAAAGCTAGTGCACTGATACCTTATACACATTGGGAATGTATGACTAGTGGTGGATATCAAAGCCCTATGTCTTTATTATTATCAAATCACCTTCCAACAAATATTTATCTCTTTTTACTTTTGAGAAACTAATTCTAAAAAGCAACTTTACCAATCCTTGTGGAGATGACCTTGCTTTCGCACACTAGACTACACTGATGACCTTGTGCACTTGCAAGTATAACTAGTACGATTATTTACTTAATTATTTAGGTATATAAATGCACGACAGTCACCTTTTGTCGGTTTAGCTCAATCCCTCTTTCACTAACCATGAAACCCAAGAGATTACCAGTAGTGACTCCAAAAGCACACTTTTTAGGATTCAAACATAGCTTGTACTTTTGAATTCTGTCAAATAATTTTCAGAGGGCATCCCAATGTCCTTATCTATTTTCAGACTTGATGATCATATCATCCACATATACCTCCAATTCTTTGTGGATTATATCATGGAATAAGGTGGTGGCCATCCTCTAATAAGTGACCCCCACATTTTTGAGTCCGAATGGAATGACTCTATAGCAAAATGTCCCCTACTGAGTAGTGAAGGTAATCTTTTCCCTATCTTTAGGAACCATGAGAATCTGATTATACCCAGAGTAGACATCCATGAATGACAAAAGGGCATTGTTAGTAGTATTATCTTTAAGGGTATCTATGTGAGGTAAAGGGAAGTCGTATTTAGGGCTGGCCCGATTAGGTCCCTGTAATCCACACATACCCTGACTTTTCCATCTTTCCTTGGCACTACTACCATATTCGCTACCCACTGAGGGTACTTGAAAACTATCGAAAAATCAGTTTGCAATTGCTTGAGGATCTCTTCTTTGATCTCAACCACCTAATCGGCCTACATTCTTCTCAACTTCTGCTTGAGTGGCTTAGCATATGGGTTCAAAGGGATCTTATGTTGTACAATCTTTGGATTGATACCAGGCATATCCTCATATGACTAAGCAAATACATCTTTGTACTCATGCAAAAGTTTTATTAAAATTTCACATTATTTTTTAGATAAAGTTGAGCTAATGTAAATTTCTTGTGGACTTTCATTAGTGCATAGATTAATGACTCGAGTTTCTTAAATTTTAGGTTGGCCCATGCTTTTCTTTTCATTTTCAACTAGCTCAACAATCTCCTTTGATTAAGGGAATTCTTGTCTAGTTTCACTTAAGGTTTTCCCATCACATAAAAAAGACTCAAAGTACTCATAATCATTCATAATTTCATTCAGTTTTTTGGCAAGTACATCACCAGACTCAGAAAGGGGAGCAGGGATATCATTCCTCTGCTCACCCTAGACTCTGTTACAAAGAGGAAAAAGAAAGGACTACTTGTCTGGGTCCTTAACTATTTCTGGTGCACTTGTCAACCGTCCTAATCAACACACTCGGATCAAAATTTCTCACATGGCCTTCTCTCGTCATTAGAATACCCATGGCTTCACCATCTAGGTTCTCAATCCAATCGCTTGTCTGGGATTCTTCTTTATTCCCTATTGTTATTGTTTTCTCAGAAAACTCTATATTGAAGAAAATTTCAAATCATGGTTGCCTTTTCTGAGTTCTCCTGTCCATCCATGGCTCAGGGAATCTATAGTAAGGGAAATCTTCCCCTTCCTTTATGGAGTACCCATTCATAGTCAAATGAGAGTTACCCTTTTTTTTTGTTGCTATTACTAGGTTCATAACTTAAGCCTTGCCTCCCAAACTGTTGTTAGAAGTTCGAGAATTCTTTCACTCCTTGCCCGTATTTATCCAGATCTGCCCCTGGGAAGTAGCTCATCTGTTTCATTATATGAAAAATTATCGGGTTAATGCAAAGGTCGGCTTTTACAATGTCAATCACCACCACTTCCTTGAAAGTAAAGCCATATAGCTCATTTCATTCTGTTTGAATACCGAACACTGGGGAAATACCAACTTCATCTCTGCACAAGGTTACAAATTAGTTCTTAGTTTTGTATTTTACCTTCTAATGGTAGGTAGAAGGTATTGGCCCTTGGTTGTGGAGCCATGGCCTACCCAATAGCATATTGAAGGAGGCAATGATTTCTATGATGTGAAACTCAATCACTATATCGTCCATACCCAACTTGCACCTCAAGCTCACTGTCCCGACTATCATGCGCTTTGTATTATCATAGGCTCGGACCGTCTGACTACTTGGTTGGAAATTATTTGGCTCAAGCCCTAATATTCAACCTATTAGCAGAGGCAAAAAGTTCAGAGCTGACCCATTATCTATCAACACCATGGACATCTTTTTCTCCCGATATTTAACTGTCAGACACAACGCACTATTATGAGTTCTCCCGCATGGTGGGATATTCTTATCACCAAAATTCATATACGAGCTTCCCTTTTTCGATACATCAAGTAGCGTCAGAAGGTGTTCAGGGGAAGTACTTGTGGGAATATCAACTTCACCCAAAGGATTCAGTATAACCTATTGGTGTTTCTTCGAGGAAATGAGCAACCCCATAATGGAGATGTTGGCGGTGTTTTCTTAAGTTGTCTAAACACTGAGTCTTCTTCCTGTTCCTTCCCTTTCTCTTTCACTATTATCGCTATCTCTTCATCTCTTATTCCTCTTCCTAGATTTTCAACTTCGAGGTGAGGTGGCTTAAAATGTCGACCACCTTGAGTCAGGTGACTCACCTCTTCTTTATCTTTACTACCGCTATCCCAAATAGTTTTTCCTCTCTGTTTCACTACTATAGATGCTTTGTCACTATTTCCTTCAGTGATCAACCTATTTTTGACCCTGATTATTGCTTTCACCACACTATTTGATCTCATCGTATCTCTCCATGCATTTTTGGCCACTATTTCGACTGCCACTCTTTGGTCGTCTTCGTTGTCATTGTCCTAAATCCCATTGATGGCTCCACTATATTTGAAATTTATAAGGTACTCTAGGGTAAGGATAGGTTTGTATTTAGGGTAGTGTTTGGGGCTATGTTTGGTTATTATGGTGATTAGGGTGGAAGGGTCAAAGGCGGTGGATCAGTCCTCAATCATTTTTAAGAAGTTTGGTGGGGGTACGTTGCAGTAATTGGGTATGGGGTTTTTTGCTACTTGGGGTGGCTCTAGACCATTATCAATGAGGTCTTGGATTTCATTTTTTAGTCTTTGACACCCATCAGTATCATGGTCGATTGACTAGTGGAAGTGGCAGTATTTGGAAAGATCCCAATGTAGTGGAATCGGGTTGGGTAAAGGTCTTGCTGGTAGTGCATAGCATTTATCTTTCTTGGTGAGCTTTGCAAGGGCTTAAGACAAACTCATCCCAAGAGGTGTAAAGTCTTCAGGGCCTCTAGACTTTTTTTTAGACTGACTCTTGTGTTGAGTGGAGTTTTGGAACTGGTTAAGCTGGCTATAGCCACAGTTATTTTGCTGATGAGATCCTAAGGAGCTGTCTGCCTATACATTTGATTGCACATTGTGTATTTGGAGGAAACTCACTTCACTATTCTTAGTGCCACTAATGCTGGCAGTGTTTTTCTTCACAAATCTTCCAGCATTCTTCTCAATCTTCCCCTCGAAGATGGCATCCTCTACTTGAGTGCCAAAGTCAATCAATTGTTCAAAATTGGAGATGGGTATGGCAAACAATATTTTGATGTACACAGGCTGTAAATTCCTCATCAAGATTCTAACTTGGTCTTCCTCCACAAGTCTAGGGGCCATCTTAGCCGCCTTACCTTTCCAACGAGAGATAAATTCTGAGAAGGTCTCATTTGGCTTTTTCTTAGTGGTTTCTAGGTCTCTGATGGTGATATCTAGTTGGGTATTGTAAGCATATTGGGCCACAAACACTCGGGCCATATCCTCCCATTCTATCAAAATACTAGGCTCTTAGGAGTAGTACCATTTCAGTGCGGCACCAATGAGTGAGTTGGGGAAGAGCGTAGTTAACTGTTCGGTGTTCAAACCTGAAAGCTTCAAAAGGCCAGCATATTGCCTCAAATGGGTCTTGGGGTCTCTAGAACCATCAGAACAGTCCATATCAGGCATTTTAAACTTGGATGGTAGAGTGGTCTTAGGATAAGCACACAACCCATTGATGCTAAGCAAATACCCATCCAGGCCTTGGGATTTCTTAAAAGCACACTCCATTTTTTCGAACTTCTCACTGATGGTCTTCATCTTGGACCCAATTTTCCTTTTTTCCTTGGCTATGAGATATTCTTCATCGCCTTCAAAAAATTCTTCCTTATCACCTCCGGACCCTTGATACTCTTTTTGGGCTATCTTTTCTTCTAAGCTATCCAATCTCTTGGCCAACTCGGAAAACATGCTACTGATATTCTTAAGGATCTCATTAGTGTTAACTACTGCTTCCTCTGCCATCATTCTGATTGAGCTCGAACTACTTTTGAAAACTGAACTACTGGTGTGCTCTCCTACTATAAGATGAACTGGTCTCTGATGAGGCCTTTTCATTAGTCTTCCACCAAAGGATCTGTACCACAACGGAGAGGAGACAAATTTTGGCCCTAGAAATATGACTCCTTTACAAAATGTAGAAAAAAAAAGACACCTTTGAATTCTTTATGCTATAAATCCTTTTTTCCATTCTCACTTATCCATAATATTACTTTAACTTTATTAGTGAGTTTTGGTTTTGAATCTAAAGGCACACTTAATGAATTAAAGTCCACTTGCAAATAAGTTCTCAATTAGCCCAATTAGGTGGAGACAGAAACATAAAAGAAAATTTCCTCCGATTAAATTACAGTCAAATTTCCTTACTTTTCTCATGGTTAAACATGGTGGATTTGATATCAACAAGCTTCCCAAGGGGGTCAAACTCTAATGATGATTTAAGAACGTAAGAAGCCCAAATGAAAAATGAAGATTGCCCTTTGCATGGATCGTTCCACTGGATCCTTGGGCCTTCAATCACTTTCATTTTAGATTTCTTGGGTTAGGGCCTAATCAACATTAGTTTCTTCTGATGGGCTTCTCAATGATATCAAGCTACCTTAACTAAAGAAAAAAATTATATATTTTGAAACAAATTAGGCTCAATGTTGCACTCATTTCATTTGGTTATAATTTAATCAAAATAAAATTCCTCCGATTAAATTTCAATCAAACTTCCTTAGTCTGGGCCCATTCAATACTTTATAGGCTTTCTTATAGTTAAATATTGTGGGTTTGATATCACTAAGTTTCCCAAGAGATTTGAAATCTAGTGGTGATTAGGGCTAAATCCTAGAATTCCAAATAAATGATGAAGTTTGCTTCTGACATGGATCTCTCCACCTGATCATTGGGTCTTTAGTTGCATTTATTTTAGATTTCTTGGGTTAAGGCCCAATCATCACTAGTTTCCTTTGTGGGCTCCTTAATGAGGTCAAATGAACAAGATATAACTAAGAGAAAATCCACTATTTTGGGCTAACCTAGACCCAACATTAAGTTTAATTTTATTGATTCTAATTTAATCAAAGGAAACACTAAATTGCCAAACATGTTATCAAACAAATTGATTTTATCTTTTTTTTTTAACATGCAAGGTGAAGGCAAACACATGCAAGCAAGAAAATGGATAGAAAAAAGGTCCCTATCCTAGATGGGAAGGTTCTATGGTTTGCTTAAAAAAAAGATAGGCTCATCTTAAAACCCCAGTAGGCTCAGGTACCCCGTGGCTAGAAGGATGCTATCATGCTCCTCTAGTGGCCTAAAAAGTGGACCACAAGAGTACAAACACATTTGGCAAACCTTCGTTACATGGACAAGAACCATGAGGAACTTTTCTCACACCAAGGGCTGACGATGAGCAAATGAGGGTCACTAGAAACCAAGAGGAAATGAGCCCCCCAATTTACTTCATTGAGAGCAAAAGGTAAGTGCTAGTGTGCAAAGTGAAGTATGAAATAGTAACACAAATTAAAAGTTCAAAAGATTTCCAAAAAACAGTTTAAGGTTAAATCTCTCCAGCGGAGTCGCCAACTATAGGTACCACTTTTTTTCGCCTGAGACTCATGCATCTAGCTCTATACCCAAGGCCACTCCTGATAAGTGCTTAAATAGTAATATTTAAGCCCATTAATTTACACTTGTTAGGTTCTTTGTTTATATATTTCAGTAGATTCTACTTAATTTTTGTGTTTTCTATGTTTTTTATAGGTCTTTGAAGAAAAGAAGACATTTAAGAGCTCTAAAGAAGAAAAAGTGAAGATCTGCCACCAGTAAGGTGCGCTCGAGCGCACCTCTCATGTGATCAAGTGCACAGGCACTCATGCGCACACTTAGAAGGCTCAAGCACACCCATGCACTCGAGCGCAAAAGCATGAGATCTAGCGCACCCGTACAATAAAGCAGTAGAGCCAGTTTTGGAAAGATTGCTTCGAGTCTTATTTTGGAAATTAGGGTTTTGAGGTGTCCTTAGAACCCTATAAATAGGCCTGTAAAACACAAAAACTTAACTGGGGAAGCTTCCCTTTAGTTTTAGTTTTAGGCCGAAGGCTAGAGAGGATTCTACAAAAGAATTAACGACTCTTTAATGGAGCTCTCTCGAGTTTCTTCTTTCGTTTATTTTATTATGTGTAACTAAACTTTTAGTAAGGGCTTGGGTGAAGTCCTAATTATGTTTACTCCATAATTCAATATGGGCATCTTTGCATATTTATTTTGTGATGTTTTAATTGATTAATGCCTATTTTTATTTAAATTCCTCATATGTGTTTGTCTGAACAACGTATGCATGTGGTCTGGATTAGTTAAGTTGAATCAATTTGGATGACCGAGTCCTGGGTTCAACAATAGTAACAAAAGAAATCCACGCTGGGTTCTTGAGTTAATCAACATGGGAAACCAGGAGCGGACCAAGCCTTAGGTCTCATGTGGTTGTCGATTTCCACAGATCTTATGCTCTCTTAAGGAACAAGTCAGTACACACCATGCTGAATCCCTTAAGAAAGAGAAGAGTTAGAATATACACCATGCCTAACTCGTTGCTTAGGGAAATCAATAGCTTAAGGAGAGGACCTAACCCTTAGGTTGACAAACATTAGGTATTCATGACATATTTAAAGCATTGGTATATTGTTTTATTATGGTAGCATGATTGGTGGTGGATATCAAGTCCCTACGCTTTTATTATTATTATTATTTCAAACTCAATATTTATTTCTATCTTTTTATATTGTGAAACTAATTCTAAAGCTAAATTTACCCATCCCTGTGGAGATGATCTCGCATTTGCACACTATGCTACTATTGACATTGTGCACTTGCAAGTAAAACAAGTTTGATTATTTGCTTAATAATTTAAGTAGATAAACGCACAACAAGTTTTTCGAGCCGTTGCCAAGAATTGCACTAAATTTCTTTTTGGAATTATTTTCGTTAGTTTTATTTTATTTTATTTTAATTATTTATTTTGTTCTGTTTTATTTTGTTTTATAAAAAAAAACATAATTTTTCTTTCTTTTCATTTTCTGTTTCAGGTACTGCAGCAGCACTGCACTTGATGAGAGTCATAAAATGCATCTTTACAGTACTTAATTGTTAACATTTTAGGGTTGATCTAGGTTTGAATTGAACTTTTATACCTTAACAACTCTAAAGTGTCATTCTTGGATCATTGATCTATTTTGATGCATTTTCAGGTACTTTAAGTTCAAAAGAGATGAAAAAGCTATAATTGCTTGAAAGCACAATGACTCGATGAACACCGGAGTGAAGGTTCACAAGCACTTGGAAAGGACTTTCACTAAATTGCTAGAATTGCCTATACAGATCAATCATCTTTGTAAATTAAACTGTATTGATACAAGAAGAACCAGGAGATGAACCATATATGCTTAGAAAGATCCAGAAGTCTATTTTCTAGAGAATTTTACGGCTTGTAAAAATGATTTTTCTAGAGAAAGTTATGGCAGTTTTAGTAGACAAAGGTCATACCTCCTAAACAGCACCAGCCAGCACCGCGGTGCCCAGAAACACACCCAACCAAGCTGAAGCTAGCACTACAGCACACATAAAGGAGCACCGCAGCGTGCAGACGATGTTATATCTCCAAGTTAGAACTTAATTAGGGCTTTAAAAAATAGATTAAAACCAAAAACACCCTTGGACCTTTGTACTATAAATAGATCACTTAGGGTTTAAGAAAAACATCTTTTGAGAGGCCGGAGGCCGGGGAAAACATCATGAATGAAGGCTGCCACACTCTCCCCCATGGCCAACTAATCTCCAAGCAAGGCAAAAGGATGAATCCCTAGGTGTAGTTGTTCTTATTTTCTAGTCTTGATTCATTGTAGTTTGGATTTATTATCATTAAACATTGTTATGATTTACTTTTTAATCTAATTAGAAGATTTCCCCTTAATCCGGTGATTGCATCTTCTCTACCTTAAAAGTTTAGTTATGCTCTTCTTATGTGATGTTGTTGAGGTGCGAATGAGTTCAGTAGATTTCTCTTATAGATTTGTCCATTACTACGGTATTGTCATTATGATATATTGTCGTTTCTTGATAATCTATAAGTTAGGTCATGTGTGCTTGAAAGCAAAGAGTATTTCATAACAATTACATTAGGGTTTATATATGTGCTTTAATTGAATATTTGCCGATTGCTTGTTTGGGATGTCAAACTTGCAATCGAGATAAAAGCAACTGAATCAAGAATAGAATAAGGCAACGAACCTAGGGAGGATTCCCGGACCCTTGTTGTTCTCTATTATATTTACACAATTATTTCACACTACTTCAAACTCAGATTTTCTCGTTTAACTTTTATCGTTTGTTTGAAGGTTTTCACTTTCTCTTGTAGTTAGTTTGTCTCCCTGTGGAATCGACACCCCAAAGCCGTGCTATAACTACCACGTTATACTTTGGGCGTAATCAAATTTTGGCGCCGTTGTCGGGGAGACGCGCTTAAGTACAAGGACGATTGTCAACCCATCTAGTCCCGAAGAGATGAGTGAACACAAAGATCAACCCCCTAGGACCCTTCAGGATTATCTCCACCCTACACGCATAGCCACACCATCATGCATCATGTTTCCAGCCAATACTCGCCATTTAGATTTTAAAACAGAGATGATACAATTACTCCCTACATTTCATGGCTTGGAAAGTGAAAACCCATATGTGCACATTAGAGAGTTTGAGGAAGTAGTTGCGACTTTTCATAGTCAAGATGCAACTGCTGACATTGTGAGACTTAAGTTCTTTCCTTTCACTTTGAAGGATAGAGCTAAGAGTTGGCTATACTCACTGAGACCACGATCTATTGGGTCGTGGACTGAGATGACTCAGATTTTTTTTTAATAAATACTTTCCCCAACATAAGACCAATGCTTTAAAAAGGTAAATCTCCACCTTTGCACAAAAGGACAGCGAGACTTTGTATCAGTCTTGGGAGAGATTTAAGGAGTTGTTGAGTATGTGCCCTCACCATTGGTATGAGAGTTGGTGCTTAGTGAGCTATTTTTATGAGGGACTTACATATAGAGAACGCCAATTTGTAGAGATGATGTGTAATGGTGAGTTCTTGGAGAAAGAGCCTGATGAGGCCATAGAGTACCTCAATGAGCTTGCTGAAAAAGCTCACACTTGGACTGGACCTAGTGCTACTGAAAGCACAAATAGGTCACGACCTGTAGGGAACCCAAATGGTGGTGGAATTTACCATCTTATGGAAGAGGATAACCTTAAGGCCAAGGTCGAGATGCTCACTAGGGAACTAGAGGTGTTAAAGACTAAGAGCTTTAAGCCAACACACATAGCTAATCATGCAAAATCTTTTGAACCATGTTTTTTGTGTGGCAGGGTAGATCATCTCGCCCAAGAATGCCCCACATTTGCTGAGATGAGAGGGATGTATAAGGAACAATGTAATGCCTTAGGCATGTACAAGAAGTCTTTAGCACCCTTCTCTGATACTTATAATCAAGGATGGCAAAATCACCCTAATTTCAGCTGGAAGTCTGAAAACCAGCAGCTTGCACAACCCCCTGATCCATATTTTGAACCATATCATGCACCTATATCTTCTAGGATTTCTTTAGAAGACACTTTACATGCTTTTATTGAGGCACATGGTAAGACTAATCAAAGACTTGAATATTTAATTACGTAGGCTATTGAAGAAAATAAAGAGATAAAGAGCAAAGTGTCCAAGTTAATGAGCTACTTGAATGTGACTGAGCGAGGTAAGTTCCCTTCTCAAGCTCAGTCCACACTTTATGGTCAAAACCTAGCACAAAAAAAATTTGAAGGAGGTGAATGCCATTATGACACTAAGTGGTAAGTCATTACACATCCCAACACTGAACAAATCACAGGATGTGGACGAGAGCCACCAAGTATATATGATTGACTCACCCATGGAAAAGGTCCATCACCTTAATCAATTGGAGTCAATCCACACTCATGGGTTCACAAGAGCATATACTAAGCCAAAATCTAGAGATGTTACTGATGACATCCTTGAGGCCTCTTCAAAGCATACAAGCACCAAATTTGGCAATGAAGTAGTTGCTGGTGCATTCAGTTCATGTTTGTCTAGGAGAGAATAAGAGCGTCTGGTTGAAGACATAAAACTTAGCGCTCATGGGAGGCACCCCACAGCATATCCTTTTACTTTTGTTGTTTTCGTTTTTCATTTTTTTATTGTTCGTATTTTTTTTCTTCTATTTTCCAGTATTAACTTAGTATTTCTTTTTCAGGGACAAATATATGAAGCAGTTCAAATGGTGGAGCACAATTTTCAGCTTCTGTGCACCTTTGGCTACAAAGGGAGTTTCCTTTACTCTTTCTTTTACATTTAGGTCAATGCAATTTTTAAGTCAGGGGTGGAGGAAACGCATCTCTTTGTTTCCATATTCTTTATTTCCATACATTTTTTTTTATTTTTCCATTGAACTACTTGGTGTCATTTTCCCTTCTTGTTTGTTTTTAGCATGCTTTGTGTTAGCCTTAGAGTTAATTCACATGTCAATGATATGAACTTAATTGAGATAGCATACAACATTTACAAGAAGTTAAATTTTGTTTCAATTTGAGAATAATTTAAGTGTCAATCTTGATTTGGTTTGAGACTCTAGTTTGTGGTAAGATTGTATGATTAATCTAAACATTTAGATAAGTTTTATATGTGATTGCTTTGTGAATACTTTTGCGGTCTCGACAAGCTTTAGAACTTATTTGATAATCACTTGAGGCGAATTCCTAGAATGAACATTGCTTAGGATATGATATAGGCCATTTTTGAACCGTTTGAGCCTCTCAAACTTACCATTGCTATATTTATCGCTAGTCACCTGTTTGAGCTTTTAAAGAATTTGAGCTTTGTTTCTTTCGATAACCCATTTACTTACCCTTATGAGCCTAAAAATATTTTATCCTTATCCTTCTTTTAAAAAGAACTTAGTTGTACACATTTGTTGAGACGCACTTAAGAGGAGTAATGATGGAAATATGAAAAACCATAACCCAAGTATATTAAAGAAGATAAGTTAGGGGTTGTGGAAAAGAAAAGAAAAAGAAAATGAAAAAGAAGGTGAATGGGTATTTGCCAAAAATAGAAAAGAAAAAAAAGTGAAGTATAGTAAAGAAAGAAGAAAAAGAAAAGAAAAGTGGTGAATTATCAAGAGATATGCTCTTATAAAAAATGGTTGAAAGAGTTGGGTGTTGAAGTAAGGTTATCAAGTGCTTAAAGTGGTTGTGTTTAAAACTAAGAGATTGAGTTCTTTTACTTGTGAATCCTTCCCGTTATTTCTTAACCTTTACCTTAGCCTAACATTACAAGCTTATTAAAGACCTATTGATCCAATGTAGTGTGATTTTTTTGCAATAGTAGAGAGTGATTTGAAAAGTGAGCCTATGGAGCTTGTTTTTGTGATTGATGTCACACAATTTAATATATTTTAGAGGTCAAGACTTGTATTCATGAATGTTGTGCATAAAATCATCCGAGTGTTTGGATTAATGGATTGTGATAAGATGGATGTTAAAAGTCGATAACAATTTTAAGATTGATGTTTAGATTACTTTTGGACTTGGGTGAAATTTAATGATTATATATGCCGTGTGTTATGTGCGATTTTTGAGACAAAAGCGAATTACTCTTGGTTTAACACTAACATTGCTTTACTTTGTTTTGATTCCCACCGTAAAATTCATCTCTTGTTTTCACTTGAATTGCTAGGGACTAGCAATAAGCTAGTTGGGGGTTATGATGAGAGTCATAAAATGCATCTTTACAGTACTTAATTGTTAACATTTTAGGGTTGATCTAGGTTTGAATTGCACTTTTATACCTTAACAACTCTAAAGTGTCATTCTTGGATCATTGATCTATTTCGATGCATTTTCAGGTACTTTAAGTTCAAAAGAGATGGAAAAGCTATCATTGCTTGAAGCATAATGACTCGATGAACACCGGAGTGAAGGTTCACAAGCATTTGGAAAGGAGTTTCACTAAATTGCTAGAATTGCCCATACAGATCAATCATCTTTGCAAATAAACTGTATTAATACAAGAAGAACTAGGAGATTAACCATATGTGCTTAGAAAGATCCGGAAGTCTATTTTCTGGAGAATTTTACGGCTCGTAAAAATGATTTTTCTAGAGAAAGTTATGATAGTTTTAGTAGATAAAAGGTCAGGCCTCCTGAACAGCACCAGCCAGCACCGCAGTGCGACTGAGCAGCACCACGGTTCCCAGAAGCACACCCAACCAAGCTGAAGCCAGCACTGCAGCACACATAAAGGAGCACCGCAGTGTGCACACGATGTTATTTCTCCGAGTTAGAACTTAATTAGGGTTTTAAACAATAGATTAAACCCGAAAACACCCTTGGACCTTTGTACTATAAATAGATCACTTAGGGTTTATGAAAAACATCTTTTGAGAGGTTAGAGGCTGGGGAAAACATCATGAATGAAGGCTGCCACACTCTCCCCCATGGCCAACTAATCTCCAAGCAAGGCGAAGGGATGAATCCCTAGGTGTAGTTGTTCTTGTTTTCTAGTCTTGATTCATTGTAGTTTGGATTTATTTTCATTAAACATTGTTATGATTTACTTTTTAATCTAATTAGAAGATTTCCCCTTAATCCAGTGATTGCATCTTCTCTACCTTATAAGTTTAGTTATGCTCTTCTTATGTGATGTTGTTGAGGTGCGAATGAGTTCAGTAGATTTCTCTTATAGATTTGTCCATTACTACGGTATTGTCATTATGATATATTGTCGTTTCTTGATAATCTATAAGTTAGGTCATGTGTGCTTGAAAGCAAAGAGTATTTCATAACAAGTACATTAGGGTTTATATATGTGCTTTAATTGAATATTTGCCGATTGCTTGTTTGGGATGTCAAACTTGCAATCGAGATAAAAGCAACTGAATCAAGAATAGAATAAGGCAACGAACCTAGGGAGGATTCCCGGACCCTTGTTGTTCTCTATTATATTTACATAATTATTTCACACTACTTCAAACTAAGATTTTCTTGTTTAACTTTTATCGTTCGTTTTAAGGTTTGCACTTTCTCTTGTAGTTAGTTTGTCTCCCTGTGGAATCGACACCCCAAAGCCGTGCTATAACTACCGCGTTATACTTTGGGCATAATCAGCACTCGAGCGCACTCCTTGGTGTGATCGAGCACAATCAAGGCAGAGACTACCCGAGCAGTAGTACTGAAACCGCTACACTGAAGCCTTTCAGCTAAAATTCATGCACCATCTTTGATCCAGGTATCCAACCATCTTTCCACTTGATACAGAGATTGAGAGGACCCTTAGATAGAGGCTTAGAAATGACGTTGAGGAGAGCGAAGAAGAATTCGAGGGAGAAGCACAAATGGCGAAACAGCGTGAGCAAAGACCTATGAAGCAGTCCTTCATCCCACGGAACCTCGACCAGCCTTCATCCATTGCTTATCAACCAGAGGCGGAAGGAAATTATTACATATCTCTACAGATACTCAGTGCATTGACTCAATTCAGGGGTACACCTGCTGAGGATCCACACTTGTACCTTCGGGAATTCTTTGACCTCTGCAAGTTCCAGCACATCCAAGGCCTAAATCAAGAGGGAATCAGGTTAATTCTTTTCCCTTTCTCATTAAAAGATAAAGCTAAGTTGTGGTATAATTCATTGCCTGCAGATTTTATCCATACTTGGGAGGAGCTATCCAGTAGGTTCCTAAGAAAATTTTTCCCAGCACAAAAGACAAGGCAAATGAGAAGGGAGATTCAATCTTTCCAACAGAGAGATGGAGACCTTTTCTTTGAGGCATGGGGACACTTCAATGAACTGCTACTCAAATGCTCACACCAAAATCTACCTCAAAATGAGCTGGTACAAGCTTTCTATGAAGGTTTGAGTGATATTAATCAAAGTATTGTGGATTCAGGTTGTGAAGGTGTGCTGATGGAGAAAAGTAGTGAAGAAGCCATGGAGCTTTTTGAGACCTTAAGGGAGCACACCCAGCAATTTTCATCTAGAGGAAGACCAAGAGTAAAGAGCAAGGGTATGTATGAAGTGAACTTAAATGGTGGATCTCCAAATCAAATGGCTGCTGTGGAAAGAAAGATAGATATGCTTGTAAAAGCCATGACTGCTAAGAACAGCCCACCTCGTCCACAAGCTACACCACTACAGGTATGTTCTGTATGTTCTCATTTCGATCACACTATTCAAACTTGCCATTTTTATTCATTTGTAGATCCAGAGCAAGCAAACTATGTGGGACCAAACAACTATCCTCCCGAGAACGATCCATATGCAAATACTTACAATCCTAGATGGCGAAACCACCCCAACTTCGCATGGAACAACAACCAGAATGCCTTGAACCTTCAGAGGTAGCAAAGGAACTCCCAACAAGCAGCTTAATCAGTTCCGAAATCAAAGAAAAGTGACTTAGAGAGTCTTGTGAGGCAATTGGCAACTCAGCAACAACAGTTGGTAACTCAGCAACAACAGTCGATGACTTCACAAGAACAGTTCATAACAGAGGAAAGACAATTTCAGACTGAGCAAAGACAAATCAATGCAAAGTATGAGCAAGCCATTCAAAGACTAGAGGTCCAAGTGGGGCAACTGGCCAAGGAGTTAAGTGAAAGAAAGCAAGGTGAACTTCCAGCCCAAACACTACCTAATCCAAGAGGACATCAGCAACTGAATGCCGTTACAACTCTCAGAAATGGTAAGATCATAGGAGCTGATAAGCCTACACAAGCGTTCACATCAAAGGTAAGTGAGATGGAAAAGGTAAATGCACCACCTTTCCCTCAAAGGTTAGTAAAGCCTAAGAAAGAATGTAAACTGCTTGATATTTTTGAAACTTTGCAGAAAGTAGAAATAAATATTCCCTTATTAGATGCAATTCAACAAATACCTGCTTATGCTAAATTTTTGAAAGATTGTTTCACTCATAAGAGGAAGTTTCAAGAGCATGAGACAGTAGCTTTAACGGAAGAGGTAAGTGCTGTGCTATTAAGAAAACTACCACCAAAACTGAAAGATCCGGGTAGTTTTACCATTCCTTGCAGGATAGGTAACCAGATTTTTGAGCATGCATTATTGGATCTAGGGGTGAGTGTCAATTTGCTGCCATACACTGTATTCAAGACACTAGGTCTGGGGGAGCTTCAACCAACTTTCATCACCTTGCAACTAGCAGACAGAAGCATAAAAAGACTAAGAGGTATTATTGAGGATGTCTTGGTAAAGGTAGGTCCATTTATTTTACCTACTGATTTTATTATATTAGATATGGAAGAATCTCCTATACCATTGCTTTTGCCCATCATTCTAAGAAGACTCTTTATGAGGACTGCTGATACAAAAATTTGTGTGAAAAATGGTATTGTAAGTATGAAGATAAATGGTGAGAAGGTTGAATTCAACATATTTGATACATTAAAATTACCCCAAGATAATATGGAATGTTCTAATGTATATATGATGCAAGGTGTTGTTGAGGAGGTTTTTTAGGTCCATCCCATAGCATATCCTTTTCATTATAGTATTTTCCTTTCTTGTTAATATTTATTTTTATTTAACTGTTTATTATCCATATTTCTTGTTTTTCAACACAACATTTGTTTTTCTTTTTCAGGAATATAGTGCGTGCATCAAGTTCAAGTTTGGGGGTGTGCTATGAGCAATTCCAGCCATCTAGTTCTCCATCTCCCTGGTCATATCTTTCCATGTCACTCACACATTGGCGACAATGTGTCTATTAAGTTTGGGGGTAAGGAGAAACACATGCACACACTATGTCCCAGTTTTTAAAAAAAAAAGATAAATGCATGTTCATTTTGTTTTGAAAATTTTGGTTGATTTAAAACAAATATGATAAAACTTCATTAGTAAGCTTAAAATCTAGAACACATAGTCTAGTAATAAGAATTTTAAAAGTTTAGTTACCTACCTCAAGGCACTTAAGAATCACAAGTTTGATCTAAAACTGACACAAGCACATTAGCACACAATTGTGTGGGGTATGACATTTAATTTTTATATATATGTTTCCATGACCTAACTGTAATCGGATAACTTGTTAGAAGAACACTTTGGCATAGAAAAATAAAGAAAAAATGTTTATCATGCAAAAAGAAAAAAATAAAATGCTCTTAATGATCATTAAATAAATTTTCCACTGAGTAACTGGACCTCTTGCCTCAGTAAGTAGTGAATGTTCACGTCAAAAGGTAGAAATTATGCATATAATGATCATTAAATAAAGTTTCCACTGAATAACTGGACCTCTTGCCTCAGTAAGCAGTGAGTGTTCACGTCAAAAGGTGGGGATTTTTACTTTGTAGCATTGAGACCAGTTAGTTTCGTAGCCTTTTTGACTCGAGTTAGTAAGTCCTTAGGGGTGTCTTTACACCTAATACCCTAAAACCATCTGGTTTGGGAGTCATTGGCTAAACACTCACTACAAGGGTCAATTAGAAAGCTTAAAGGAACTCAACATGGCAAAAATATCATGGTGAAAGAAAAAAAAAAGTAAAAACTATGCCATTATTGTTCTGTCCGATAAGGAATTCGATGAAGGTTTGGACGCCGAAACACTATACATTAGAATTATTTGTAAGCTCCATCTTCTATGTACTAATTCACCACACATCAAATCAAACTTTCGATGCCTTAAACCAACCTTGGGTGAGTAACATGAACTTTTAAAATCCTTATTCATTGCAAAAATGTATTTTTGTTATAAGCTTACTCAATGAACAATCATCATGATTTTATGTGCAACTCAAATTTTTGGATATCATGAAGTATGAAGTTATCTTTGATTTTATTTTTATATAGTCTTTCATTTTGTATTGCTAAGGGACTAGCAATATGTAAGTTTGGGGGTGTGATAAGTGCTTAAATAGTCATATTTAAGCCCCTTAATTTACACATGTTAGGCTCTTTGTTTATATATTTTAGTAGATTCGACTTCATTTTTGTGTTTTCTATGTTTTTTATAGGTCTTTGTAGAACATAATACATTTTGGACCTCTAAGGAAGAAAAAGTGAAGATCTGTAACAGCAAAGTGCGCTCCTCTCATGTGATCGAGAGCACAGGCACTTATGCGCACACTTAGAAGGCTCGAGCACACCCATGCGCTTGAGCGCAGACCAATGTGATCGAGCGCACAAGCACTCATGCGCACACATAGAAGGCTCGAGCGCAACCCTGCGCTCAAGTGCAAAAGCATGAGATCGAGCACACACGTACAGTAAAGTGGCAGAGCCAGTTTTGGAAAGATTGCTTTGGGTCTTATTTTGGAAATTAGGGTTTCTAGATGTCCTTAGACCCCTATAAATAGGCCTGTAAAACACAGAAACTTAACTGGGGAAGCTTCCCTTTAGTTTTAGTTTGAGGTCGGGAGGCTGGAGGAACAACTCAGTATACATTACGCCGAATCCCTTAAGAAAGAGAAGAGTTAGAGTATACACCATGCCTAACTCGTTGCTTAGGGAAATCAATAGCTTAAGGAGTGGACCAAACCCTTAGGTTGACAAACATTAAGTATTCATGACATATTTAAAGCATTTGCATATTATTTTATTATGGTAGCATGATTGGTGGTGGATATAAAGTCCCTACGTTTTTATTATTATTATTTTAAACTCAATATTTATTTCTATCTTTTATATTGCAAAACTAATTCTAAAGCTAAATTTACCAATCTCTGTGGAAATGATCTCGCATTTGCACACTATGCTACTGTTGACCTTGTGTACTTGCAAGTAAAACAAGTTCGATTATTTGCTTAATAATTTAAGTAGATAAACACACAACAACTCCCCTTAAAGAAAGTGAATATGGAGAGGGTGTGGATTACAATGAGTAGCCATATGGAAATGAGTGAAACCTATCAAGTCTAATACAAACCCTTTATAAGTAGTAAGGTGGCTCCCATGATGGGTGCATTTTTAATGTACTAGACAAGGGACTGTTTTCTCATCCAAGCACAAAGCAAGGATGATGGGTAAGGAGCCACCATTTGACCTTGAAGAGGGTCAAATCCTTTGTCATTGGTCTATGTGAGAAATTCCAAAGCTTGGGAGATTTGGGTGCAAAAGTGTGAGGATTTAAAGAGCTCTCCCTTATGTTTTAAGAGAATTAATTGAAATTTTAATTCAACTATTATTATCATACACTAGTATTAAAAGCAATAACACATTTTGTAATTTTTATTCAAACAAAGCAACACCAATATTAACTTTAAAGTAATGTGGTAAAAGTAAGTATATGAAGGAAATAAATTGCTTTGACTATGAATAAAATATTAAAACTACTTTTAAAGTATAGATGAGAAGTAACTTCAAGTGCATGCGTTTAAATTAAGTGGATTAATTATGTAAGTTAAACTAGATGAATGAGACTAAATTAAATGAATTAAACTATGCTACTTTAAACTAGATGAGTTAAAAAATTGGAATTAAGCTAAAGAGATTTAAACTAAACTAACTTAAAGATGAGATTCAAAATAACTAGTAACTAGTAACATTTTTAATGGGCCCAAAATTCTTCTTAAAGAATTAAAGTTCACATGTAATTAATGACAACTTAAAATAAAACATCTAACTTAGAGAACATAAAAGAAATCTTAAGGTACTAAACTAAAGGAAAAAACCTTAAAACTACTAATAATTTAACATTGCATTTAATGGGGAGACTACATTATGACTAGTAGCTAACTAAAGAAAGACATACAACTAGTGGAAAATAAAATGCTAAGAAACTAGTAAGTATCTTGAGACGAAACTTTTAAAGTGAGCCAAATCAATCTAGTTTATTTTTAAGGTGGTTTAAACAAATGAATCATGCTAACAATTTATTTTGCAAAAAGTAGAAGCTTAACCAACTTTTTTTGGCTAAAGAAAATTTCCACGCGCTAGGACTATCCTCGAAAATCCTTGTGCTCTTGTGGACTTAGTGAAGTTGGAAGAATGATTCCAAAGGTGGTCAAAAATTGTGAAGAGCTCTCACTAATTCTTCTTTTATGTTTCACTCTTTGCCCTTTTCTTGGCTTTCTTGAACACTCTCTTCTCTTTTGTTATATTCCTCTATTTGATCTTCCTACTCTTCTCTCTTTTTATATTTTTTCTCACTTCTTTCTTTCTCTCTAAACTTTCTATTTTTTCTCTCTTTTTGCATTACTTTGCCATAGTGTTGTGTTAGCAAAAGGGGGTATTTATAGGAGGATTAAGGGCTGGCTAAGAGATTAAAAAAAATAATGGGTGAAAAGAAGGTGCATAGCTGGTCATATAGGGAAGGGGAAAAGTAGTTTCAATTTTTGAGATGGAAAAGGTGTTTCACTTTTGGGGTGTAAAGGTGGGGCTAGAGAAGTGAGGTGTGGTAAACCAAGTGAAAAGTGAGAGGGAAAAGACTTTTAGGTGGATAGACATAGGGAAGAGGGAGGAGCTTCTTTGAGGTGAAAAATGTGAAGAAAAAGGTTTGCAAAAAGGTGAACAAGAAATGACATTTTGGAGTGTTTGCAATAAAGCAAAAGCAAAAGCAAAAGGAAAAAAGGTGGGGAGAAACTCTCCTTACTTTGGATGACCAAAGGGGTGGAAAAGACCCAATTTTCTTTGGTTTTTGATATATAATAAAGTGTAAAAGCTTAGGGAAAAAAGAGTGCAATTACAAAGCAAAAGAAAGGAGAAAAAAAGTTTCACATTCTAAAAAAACTGTTGTTTTTAAGGTGCTGTTTTTGGGGTATAACATGTGATTTTTTAGGTAGAAAATGTGTTATTTAACATTTAGGAAAGGGTAAAAGATTAATAAGGTAATTTTCAATTGACTAAGCAAAAAGAGAAGAAGAGAAACTCTTTTTTTTTTTTGGTACACATGGCTGTCCAAAGAGGGAGAAAAATCAGCTACTTTATAAGTGCATTGTTATTGTTTTTTAGGTGAAAAAAGTCTTATTTTGTGTGGGAAAATGTAGCATTTGGTACAAAAGAAGATGAGGGAATCTAGGAGGGAGATGTGAGTTCAAAAAGCAAAAAGAAAGAGTGAAAATTCCTCATTATGGCCAGCCACATAAGGAGAGGAGAGAGACATCTTTTGGTTATAAAAAAGTAACTTTTATTTTGAGAAAAGTTAACTAATCAAGGAGTGCCAAGTGGAATGTGAAATTTGAAGTTCATACTTAAAAATTAGAAGTCTTATTGGGCTTGAAATTTGGGCCAAAAATGTTTGGGTTTAGGAAAGATCAAAGGGCTTTAGTTCGTTTTGGATTGGGTCAAAATTTAAATAAAGACTTTGGTCTTGGATTAGTTGAATCAAATAAAGTCCAATTGATTTAAACCCAAAGTGAATTAAATGAATTGAACAAAAGGCAAATTGCTCCTACTTCCCAATTAAATCTATACTTCCTTACTTACCAAATCTGAGCACACTAGGATCAAAGATTCATCATAGGAACCTGCATGTGGTCGGTTAAAAAATTTTGGAACGAAATTGGGTGTTTACAAGCATACAAGCTATAACTTCCACATGACAATAAGATCCATCCTATCTTCTAAATATCCAAGTTGAAACCTTACACAAGACCATTTGCAGCTCAAGGGTCAATACATTACCCATAGGGAGTATAAACAATCAATCTCTTATACTACCCAAAGCTATACTAGAAAAAAGACAAATCTGTTTTAAAGGCTAGACAATTTCCTAAGTACTAGTTCAATGGGAAAGGCTCTTACTTGAAAGAACCTCTTGGGAAAACTTCTCTACTTTCTCAAAATTCTATCCTTCCTTAAACCTTGAGGACAAGGTTCATTTCCAAGGGGATGGGAATGATACAAACCAACTAGAAGAGATTATACAAGTGCCCAATGTTTAGCACATCACAGATGAAGAAGCAAAGGGGATAGTAAACACTAGCTCAATTCCAAACTCTAACCTAGTGCCTACACTAAGGAGGAGTGCATAGATCAGAGCACTTAAGTCCAACTCAGTGTAAAGTAGTTATAGGTAGTTATAAGTCTGTTACAGTTAGTTAGAACTATTAGTAAAGCTGTAGCTAACTAACACAAGAAACCTCTAGTATAAGTACTTTATACATACTTTGAGTAGACTTTGAATGACAATTATTGAAGGCATTTCCTTAGGAATCCTGGGGAACTCTCAACTTGCTCGAAACAATGGTATTTCCTTTCAATTCTTTCCATACATTTCCATTTTTTCCTTCCTTTCCTTCTTTCTTTAAATTATGTTCTTCCCTTTTTATTACTTCCTATTTTCCTCTTCTCTTCTCCATTTCACATCGTAACAAACATCTATTTGCCATATCTCATAATCATAGTGTTCAGTTATTACGAGCAAGAACTTGATGGACTTCATACGGTTATAGGAGAAAAGGTTTCATCAAAGTCAAATCCTTGTTTTGTTTGTAACCTTTTGCTATTAACCTTCCTTTAAAGATCTCTTCCTTTCCATCGACACCTATCTTTCTTTTATAGACCTATATGTAACCAATAAGTACAATACCTTTAGAAGGTTCAACCAAGGTCTAAATTTGGTTTCAATACATGGATTCCATTTTAGATTTTATTGCTTCAAGCCATTTTCCTTAATCAATGTTTGATATTGCTTCCTTATAGTTCATAGGATCCTTATTCCAAATCAGGTGTACCTTTATATCACCCTCGGTGAGATACCCATATCTCTTTAGTGCTTTAGGTATCCTACCTAATGTACGAGAAGGATGTGTGATGGGAGACTTTATTACAATAGGCTCCTTAAGTTGATCATTGTTGATTTGTGGTTCTTAAGACACCTCTTCAAGTTCTATTTTACTCTCACTACTCCCTTTTAGAATAAACTCTTTCTCTAGAAAGGTAGCAAATTTTGAGATAAACACCTTTTACTCATTAGGGAGATAAAAGTAATATACCAAAATTTCTTTGGGATATCCTACAAATCTACACTTATCAGACCTTGCTTCTAACTTGTGTACAACTAACCTTTTGATATATGCAGGACAACCCCATATCATAACATGCTTAAGACTAGGTTTCCTACCATTTCATATCTCATATGGTGTCTTAAGCACAAACTTAGAAGGAGATCTATTTAACAAATATGTCACAGTTTCCAAGGCATAGCCCTAAAATAAAATTGGAAGATCAGTGTAACTCATCATCGATCGCACCATATCTAGTAAAGTACAATTTCTCCTTTTGAACACACCATTTAGCTGAGGTGTTCTAGGAGGATTCCACTGTTAGAGAATCCCATTCTTTTTTTAGATGATCCAAAAAGTCATTGGTCAATTATTCACCTCCTCTATCAGATCGAAGAACTTCGATACTTTTGTTAGTTTGCTTTTCCACTTTATTTCTAAATTTTTTAAACTTTTCAAAGGATTTAAATATGCACTTCATAAAATACACATACCCTAACATCGAATAGTCATCAATGAAAGTAATGAAGTAAGAATAATCTCCCCTAGCAATTGAGCTTAATGGCCCACAAACATCTGTGTGGATCAATCATAATATGTCAACAGCTCTTTCTCCATATCCACTAAATGGAGTCTTAGTCATTTTACCCATGAGACAAAATTTACATGTTGGGTATGACTCGAAAGTCAATGAATCAAAGTATCCATCTTTAGCCAACTTGCTAATCCTACTCTCATTGATATGACCAAGTTTGAGATGTCATACATATGAAGGATTAATTTCATCTCTTTTTCTTTTATCACTTTGTTTATCAATATGCAATAAATTACCATTCATTTCCAGAATATAAAGAGCATTTATTAATGTGCTAGTACAAAATAACTCATTATTTAAAGAAAAGAAATAAAATGTTTTTAAAAGATAGTTTATAACCCTCTTTGTCTAGAATAGAAACTAAAATAATATTCTTAATAAAAAAAAGGCACATACAAACAATCCTTTAATTCCAAAATCTTTCTAGATGGTAAAGCTAAGTGATAAGTTTCTTCGACTAATGCATTAACACTTGCTTCATTTCCAAGGTGAAGCTTGACTTCTCTTTTACTTTGCTTTGTTCTTTTTTTTAGCACTTGCAACCCTTTGCAAATGTGAGAACCACGCTTAGTATCTAATACCCCAGTAGAAGCTTTTTTAACTAATATGTTAATTTCATCAAGTAATAAATCAAACATTTCTTCTAAAATTTTTCCTTTTAATCTTGCAAGGTGATCCTTGTGATTATCTTCTAGTGTCCATCTTTGCAACAATGGAAGCATTATTCCATTTCCTTCTTAGCCTTTGAAAAACTGGCCTCAATCAATAAGCAAAATGGATGCCTTACTTTTTGTGATTATTGCCTCCAAATTTTTTAACATGTTAACAAACTCTGGAAGTGTAGGTTCTATCTTGTTCATGTTATAGTTCATAACAAACTGTGAAAATGAATATGGAAGGGACTATAGGATTAATTTATTACATAATTCTCAATCCATACTAACACTGAGTTCATCTAACTGCTTGATGTAGTTGATTATTTTTATTCCAAGCTCATGGTCTGATGATCCTTCGGGCATTCTAGCTGTTGGTATTTGTCTAGGATTAAACGGGTTGAAGAGGAGCTTCAGCAGCTTAGTGTGCGCCGCGGCCCAGCCTTGGTGTGTCGCAGCCTCCAGTATGAGGGGAAGTCCTGGGAGGTGCACGACGTGGCACAAGGTGATGTGTGCCATGGCCTCTAGCAGATGGGGGACTTATGCCTTGTGTGCGTTGCGGCCAGCCCTGTTCTGGGCCGCGGTGCCAGGCACACCTGATGCCTTTTGTTATGCACTTTGGAATGGTGTGTGGGGCTTAGTTCAAATGCACAGGATTACTTAGATGACTTGGAAGGCTATGATTGTTTGGTCCTCAAGATCTAAGGGTTAAGATTGACTTCAAGATTGGTTCAAGAAGTGGTTGCACTATATAAAGGATCATCTAGGAGCAACATCAAGCATGATGTGAGAGAGTGCAAAGACACCAAACACAAGAGAGATACAAGAAAGTGTCTCATTCCAAGAGTGGCTGGTGTTGAGAGAGATAAACTCTTAAATCTTCAGAGGTGTCTCAAGTGAGAGAGAGCATTCAAGAAGTGGGGTTTAATGGCTTTGTAATTAGAATTTTCTTAAGGAAAATTCCAGGGAAACACTTAGTTCTTATCTCTTTCTTTTCTATTCTTTCATGTATCAAGAACAAGAGGGTTCTTGAGGAGGTGCTACTGTAATTGTAAGAACTCCATTGATTTAGTGCAGAGAGCTCGGAGGAGCTCATGGGGACGTAGGCATTTGCCGAACCTCGATAACAATTGCTTGTGTTCTTTCTTTGATTAATCTGATTGCTGCGTATTACAAGTAATTCTAGAATTGGGTGTTTGAAGGTCACCACCTTGGATTCCTAAGGTGATTTTCAACAGTGGTATCAGAGGTAGAATAGTGGTATCAGAGCAAGACTCCAAGAATCAAAGGAAATTTCTTGGGAGATTCAAGAACGATACTGGGATCAAGATCTGATCTGGTTCTTGAGGGATTCAAGAATGGTGCTGGGATCAAGATTTCATCAGGTTCTTGAGGTTTAGAAGTTTGGAAAGAAATTGTAGGTGCTACATAAATCTTGGGATTTTCTCCGCAAGATGGGTTCAAACTTCATTATTGAGAAGTTTGATGGAAAGGAAGACTATGCCCTTTGGAAGCGGAAAATCAAGGCGGTTCTTATGCAACAAAAGGTGGACTTCGCTATTGGAGAAGATGATGATTTTCCAGCAAGTATCATGGAGCTCCAGCAGAATGAGATGAAGAAGATGGCATATAGCACCATCTTTCTGCACATATCGGATAGTGTCACAAGGGAGTGTGGAGACTCGAAAGATCCAGCTGTCATTTGGAAGAAACTAGATGAGTTATTTCTTACTAAGACTCTCCCTAATAAAATTTATCTTCTGAAATGAATCTTTGCTTTTAAAATGGATCCCAATAAAGAGTTGCAAGATAATCTTGATGTGTTTAATAAACTAGTTCAAGATTTAACTAGTTATAGTATAACATTCCCGGATGAACAATTGGCTGTTATATTGTTGAATTATTTTCCTGATTATTTTGAAAGCTTGATTAATGCTATTGAATATGGAAGAGATACACTAACTAAGGAAATTGTGATCAATGCTATAATGGCTCATGATTTCAAAGCCAAGATGAGGGAAGGATCAAGTGGAGAAGGGCTGTTCGTTAGAGGAAGGCCTGCAACTCGGTATGGCAGCAACATATATGGCTACTACCGGGATAAACCATAGGGTAGAGGACAAAGCCATAGGAGAGCACACTCTAAACCAAGATTTAGAGGAAAGAGATGCTACTACTACCATAAGAATGGTCATTTTAAGAAAGGTTATAAGAAGATGATGAGGGATGAGAAGGGAAGAAGCCATACCAACAATGGAGGGGCTTCGATTGCCAAGGGAGAACAACAAGATGATGATGTTCTTATTGTGTGCTCAAATCTAAGCAGCAGGCAAGGAAGCGAGAAATGGATCTTGGATTTCGGGTGCACTTATCACATGTGCCCTCACTGGGATTGGTTCAAGAATTTTAAGAAAACCAACGATGGAAAGGTTTTCTTGGGGAACGATACTTCTTGCCAAGTGAGGGGGATAGGAGACATCCAATTGAGGATGTTTGATGGAGTTACAAGGCTGTTGAGGAATGTGAGATATCTTCCGGATTTGAGAAGAAATTTGATCTCATTGGGGAAGCTAGATTCCATGGGGTACACATACAAAGCAGAGGGAGGAAAGATCAAGGTAACCAAGGGATCTTTGATAGTGATCAAATTAGCAATGAAGGATGGTCTCTATGAGATGATCAAAGACACGGACATCAAGGATCAAGTAGGCAGCTTAACGGCTGAGATGGATAAGGCAGCTCTTTGGCAAAATCTCTTGGGACACATGAGCGAAAAGGGTCTGCAAGTTCTCAACAAGAATGGTTTACTTGATGGTGACAAGGTAGAAAAACTTGATTTCTGTGAGAGTTGCATTCTTGGGAAGCAACATCGGGTTAGCTTCAACACCGGAGTGCACAAGTCTAAGGGCATTCTTGACTACATTCATGCGGATCTTTAGGGACCAGCAAGAACACCAACACAAGGAGGTAATCTTTAATTTCTTTCTTTAATTGATGATTATTCTAGAAAGGTTTGGGTTTATTTGCTTAAAAATAAATCAGATGCTTTGAATAAGTTTGTAGTGTGGAAAAAGTTGTTGGAGACTCAAATGGGTAAGGTAGTTAAGGTTTTAAGAACTGATAATGGCTTAGAATTTTTATTAAGGATTTTGATAAATCTTGTGAGTTAAATGGGATTCTAAGACGTAGAACGGTTGTGAAAACCCCTCAGCAAAATGGAGTTGCTGAGAGGATGAATAGGACCCTTATGGAAAGGTTAGGTGCATGTTAATTGGTTCCAGATTACCCAAATGTTTTTAGGGGGAAACTTTATCTACTGCTGCATATTTGGTTAATAGATCACCCTCTAGAGCTTTGGATCTCAAGACTCCCGAGGAGATGTGGAGTGGTAAACCCCCTGAGTTGAACAACCTTAGGACCTTTGGATGTGCTGCATTTGGACATCAAAAGGATGATAAACTTAGCCCAAGGTCTAGAAAATGTGTGTTTTTAGGATATTGTGAAGGGGTTTAGGGGCATAGGTTGTGGTCCTTAGAGCAAAAAGGAACTAAACTCATAATAAGTAGGGATGACATTTTTAATGAGCATTTATTCCCCTATTTGGAGAAAACTAACCCTACAGGGGATAGTGGGCAAACCAGCCTGGTATTTTTGGAGCATAAAATCAAAGAAAATTCAGTTCAGGTAGAGCAAGGAAGATAAGAGGGTTCAGACCAGGTAGAGCCCATTGATGAAGGCCAAGCTCAAGACACTCAAGAAGAGGCTGAACTAGAAGGGGATGATGCAACAAATCGGAATGATTATCAGCCCACAAGGGACCGGGAAAGAAGGCTGGTTAGACCACCTTTGAGATATGGTTTTGCGGATGCTAATGTAGCAGCTCCTTATTCAGAAGGAGGGATAAGTGAACCAGAAACTTACATTGATGCCATGGGATGTAAGGATTCGTTAAGATGGAAACTAGTTATGGAGGAGGAAATGGATTCTTTGAGGAAGAACAACTCTTGGGAATTGGTGTCGAAACCAGAAAAACAGAGAGTTATGGATTGTAAATGGATTTACAAGACCAAAGAAGGGAGCACTCTAGGGGATAAAGTCTGGTATAAGGTTAGGCTGGTGGTGAAGGGGTTCACGCAAAGAGAAGACATAGATTTCACCGAAATATTTTCATCGGTTGTGAAATACAAGACGATAAGGATAGTGTTAACTAAGATGGTCCAATTTAATTGGGAGATTCAGAAAATGGATGTGAAAACAACGTTCTTACATGGAGAGCTTGATGAGACCATCTACATGAGGCAACCCAAAGGCTATGAGGAAGGAAGGCAGGGAGAGTTGGTTTGCCAATTGAAGAAATCTCTCTATGGCCTGAAGCAATCACCTCGGCAATGGAATAAGAGGTTCGATTCCTTTATAACTAGCTTGGGTTTCATAAGGAGCTACTATGATTCGTGCTTGTACTATAAAGGTCACAAGGTGGAGGAAATGGTGATTATCCTCATCTATTTCGATGATATGTTGTTGGTTCGAAATAGCAGGGGGAGAATAGAAAGGTTGAAATCTCAACTCAGTTCGGAGTTTGAGATGAAGGATCTTGGTCATGCACAAAAGATCCTTGGAATGAGCATAATTCGGGATAGGGAGAGAAACAGGTTGAAGGTTTCTCAGTCTTCCTACATAAAAATGATGATATCTAAGTTTTCTATGGAGGATAGCAAACCAGTAAAGATTCCCCTTGCTGGTCATTTCAAGGTCTCTAGCCATCAATGTCCTAGAAGAGATGAGGAAAAGAAGGAAATGGAAAAGGTCCCTTACTCTAGTTCGGTTGGATCAGTCATGCTCACCTTGGTAAGCACTAGACCCGACATTACTCATGCAATTAGTGTCCTCAGTTGGTTTATGTGTAATCCTGAAAATGAGCATTGGCTTGGGATGAAGGGGTTGCTGAGGTATTTGAAGGGAAGCTCAAAGGTGGGGCTTATTTATGAGAAGAGGGGTAAGTGCATTTGTCTACAAGGTTATATTGATTCAGACTATGGAGCAGACCAGGATAAAATAAGATTGATTACCTCCTACTTCTTCAACTTAAACGAATGTTGTATAAGTTGGAAGGCTCAATTGTAGCTGGTGGTAGCACTCTCAACAACCGAGGCTGAGTACATAGTGGCAGTGGAAGCCATTAAGGAGGCTATGTGGTGCAAAGGGTTGTTGGAAGAGTTGAAGGTCCTAAAAGAGGAGGTGGTGGTGTATTCGGATAGCCAAAGTGCATTGCATTTTTGCAAGAATCTGGTGTCCATGAGAGGACAAAGTATATTATTGGTGTTAGTCTAAGGTTTAAACAAGGAAAAATCAGCATTAAGTGCACACCAATATGCGCTACAGCCTGGCTCTTCCAAGGTGCGGCGCCTAGCAAAAAAGAAGACCCGAAAAAGGTATGCACCATGGCTCAGCCTCCCCTAGGCTGCGGTGCCCAGAATGGATGCAATATGGTGAAGTTTTAGCACACTTCAGACTGCGGCATGCCCTGTTCTAGGCTACGGCCTGAAGGATACTGATGCATTTTGGTTTAGCCTTTTGTTAAGTGCGTGAGGCATGTTCAAAACGCACAGGATCACTTAGAATTGATTAAGGGCTAAGGTTGATTGGTCCTCAAGATCTAAGGGTGGATATTGATCCTCAAGATGGGTCTAGAAGTTGGTGCACTATATAAAGGGTCACCTAGCTTCAATCTCCATAAGTGTGAGGAATAACTTGTGATTGAAAGTGAGATCAATTGTAAGAGTGCAAAGACACAAAACAAGAAAGACTCATTGTAAAGGCTGGTTGTTTAGAAAGAGAGAGTAGAATAGAAAAAGGATTCAAGGGCTTATAAGGGGAATTTTCTTGGGAAAATTCCAGGGTTAGTTCTTATCACTTTCTTTTACTTCTTCTTCTTTGGTTCTTCAAGAACTTGAGTTTCTTGGAGAGGGTTGTTGTATTTGTAAAGAACCATTGATTTATGCAGAGAGTTCAGAGGAACTTATGGGGACGTAGGCTATTGTCGAACCTCGATAATAATTTTTGTGTCCTTTTCTTTCTTTGATTTCTATTTTTGTTTCAAATTCATCTTTACAAGTCATTCTAGACTTGGGTGTTTGGAAGATCACCACCTGAGCATCTCCAAGGTGATTTCCCAACAGTAGTATCAGACCTGGAAGAGATACCACCAATAGTGGTATCAAAGTTGGAAGAGATACCACCAACAGTTGTATCAGAGCTTTGGATAGCGAGAATCGGAGCCACAGAAGGTGACGGAGTCAAGACTCCAAGAATCAAAGATCAACTTCTTAGGTGATTTAAGAACGGAGTAAAGATCAAGATCAGATTGTGTTTTTTAGGGTGATTCAAGAATAGCATTGAGATCAATCTTCGATCGTGTTCTTGATGTTTAGAAGAAGTTGGAAAGAAATTGTGGGTTCTGCATAAATCTGAGATTTTCTCCACAAGATGGCTTCAAATTTCATTGTTGAGAAGTTTGATGGAAATGGAGACTTTGCCCTTTGGAAGAGGAAGATCAAGGCTGTTCTTATGCGACAGAAGGTGGACTTGGCTATTAGAGAAGATGATGCTTTTCCAGCAAGTATCACGGGGGACCAGCGGATTGAGATGAAGAAGATGGCATACCACACCATTTTCTTGCATATGTCGGATAGTGTCACAAGGGAGTGCGGAGACTCAGAAGATCCTGCTGTCATATGGAAGAAACTAGATGAGTTGTTTCTTACCAAAACTCTCCCTAATAAAATTTATCTTCTTAAAAGAATCTTTGCTTTTAAAATGGATCCTAATAAAGAGTTGCAAGATAATCTTGATGTGTTTAACAAACTAGTTCAAGATTTGGCTAGTTGTAGTATAAAGTTCCTGGATGAACAATTGACTGTTATTTTGTTAAATTCTCTTCTTGATTGTTTTGAAAGTTTAATTATTGCAATTGAATATAGAAGAGATACACTAACCAAGGAAATCGTGATTAATGCTATAAGGGCTCATGATTTCAAAGCCAAGATGAGGGAAACATCATGTGGAGAAGGGCTGTTTGTTAGAGGAAGGCCAGCAACTCGGAATGGCAGTAGCATTCATGGCATTTGCCGGCAGAAATCAAGAGGTAGAGGGCAGAGCCATGGGAGATCGCATTCCAAATCGAAGTCTGGAGAGAACCCATGCTTCTAGTGCAATAAAGAGGGTCACTTCAAGAAAGATTGCAAGAAGAAGATGTGGGATGAGAGAGGAGGAAGCCATACCAAGAATAGAGAGGCTTTGGTTGCCAAGGGAGAACAGTAAGATAATGTTCTTGTTGTGTGCTCAAATGTGAGCAGGAGGAAAGCAGCAAGAAATGGATCTTGGATACTGGGTGCACTTATCACATGTGCCCTCACAAGGATTGGTTCAAGAATTTCAAGGAAATCAATGATTGAAGGGTTTTCTTGGGGAATGACACTTCTTGCCAAGTGAGGGGGATAGGAGACATCCAGTTGAGGATGTTTGATGGAGTCACAAAGCTGCTGCGGAATGTGAGGTATCTTCCGGATTTGAAGAGAAATTTGATCTCATTGGGGCAGTTGGATTCCATGGGGGTATTCATACAAAGCAAAGGAAGGAAAGATCAAGGTGACCGAGGGATCTTTGATAGTGATCAAAGCAACAATAAAAGATGGACTCTATGAGATGATCGGAGAGACATAAATCAAGGATCAAGCAGCAAGCTTGATGGCTGAGATGGATAAGGCTGCCCTTTGGCACACTCGCTTGGGACATATGAGCGAAAAGGGCCTACAAGTTCTCAACAAGAATGGTCTACTTGGTGATGACAAAGTAGAGAAATTGGATTTCTACGAGTGTTGCGTTCTTGGGAAGCAACACCGGGTCAGCTTCAACACCGGAGTGCACAAGTCTAAAGGCATTCTGGACTACATTCATTCTGACCTTTAGGGACCAACAAGAACACCAACACATGGAGGTAACTTTTATTTTCTGTCTTTAATTGATGATTATTCAAGAAAGGTTTAGGTTTGTTTACTTAAAAATAAATTAGATGCTTTGAATAAATTTATGGTGTGGAAAAAGTTGCTGGAGACTCAAACGGGTAGGGTGGTTAAAGCTTTACGAACCGATAATGGCTTAGAATTTTGCAATAAAGATTTTGATAAATTCTGTGAGTTAAATGGCATTCTAAGACATAGAACAGTTGTAAAAACACCTCAGCAAAATGGAGTTGCTGAGAGGATGAATAGAACACTTATGGAAAAGGTTAGGTGCATGTTAATTAGGTCTGGTTTACCAAAATATTTTTGGGCAGGAAGCTGTGTCTACTGTTGTGAGTTTTAAATTACTCGCAAGCACACGAATCGTTTGCAATATAGTGTTGTGCAAGTGTGAGGTCGAATCCACAGGGAGTGCATTGTGAAAATAGCTTTTTATCTAAACTAACCTTATTTTAACCTAGTTCCGAATTGTGAAATATATTTTTGCAAAGCAAATATAAACTAAACTAAATTGATTTTATAACTAATGATGAAAACACTAAGGTTTTTGAATCCACCTAACCAAAGTAAAGCATATATCTTCATGTTCTATATAAAAATAATCTATCAAAACATTCCATGAATCCAATTTAAACAAAAAACAACGAATATCCCAATTAAACCAAAAGCATCCAATATATCCGCTTTTAACAAATCACAAAGAAAATCCAATTTAATCGAAAAGGATTTGGTGTATCCATCGGATGAATCACACAGAATATCCAACAGAACAATTAAAAACTATCAATCATAAGAATTTATTCAAACAATTGAAATAGAACATTTAAACTAAACATATCAGAATTGTATAAACATATTTGAAAATATAATGCTAAACAATGGCGAGGCTTCATCTTCAACCTTAGCTGAAGATTTTTGCCACCCATCATCATGAAACTAAATTTCACAATAAAAGTTCTAAGCATTAAAAACTTGAAAAGAATTAAAACTGACTGTACACTGGAAGAAATTCCACACGCTGTTGGGCAGCACTTCCCCCAGTGGTGGCAAAAGCCCTTAGGAGATCTACTAGAATGCTAGTAGAACTCCACCAGACTGCACACTGAATAATGAGGTGAGATAGTGTTTATATAAGGGAATTCTCGGAGTATAATGAGCTGTAAATTCGATGTGGGATACTGCCTCTTTGCGATCGATCGCAAGTCTGGTGCGATTGATCGTAGCATGGTGCGATACAATGCGTCTGGCGCGCTGTAAGTGCTTCCTATCCGATGTGGGATGTGCGAGTCACTTGCGATCGATCGCAAGTCTTGTTGCGCTCGATCGCACTAGGCATCCTCAGCTTTGCTCTTTAAGCCCTGAAGTTTCCACATTGCTTCATTTTATTCCAAAACCTATAAAAACACAGAAAACACAGAAAATAGATAAAATAGCACGAAATAACATAATTAAGAACTCAACAAATGTAAACTAAGGAGCTAAAACATGTAATATTTAACACTCATCAAATACCCCCAAACTTAAATATTGCTAGTCTCATAGCAATACGAAACTAAAAACTAAATGAAAAACAAAGAATATAAAGATAAGTTCATAACTTATGGTATCCAAAGATTTTAGGAGCACACACCATCATTATAATAATTCATGAGCAAGCTTAAAAAGATAAACCCATCTTCGTAATGAATAGAAATGTTAAAATCTAATTACTTACAAAAGGCAGGTTAATGCATCATAAGTCTGACTCAGTGTAAAGTGAATTAGCAAATAAAAATGAAGCTTCCGTATGAGTCCAATGTGTAAGGTCTCTATGTCTCAAGATTCACCGTATTTCCCATCAGAATGAATGAAAATGGAATAGTTTTTATTTTCTCTTTTCTCTTTTCTCTTTTCTTTTTCTTTTTATTTTTATTTTTTATAATAAGGCTCAGCTATGTTTAGTTCCCTTAAGCTTTCTAATTGACCCATGTAGCGAGTGTTGAGTCAATGACTCCCAAACCAGATGGTTTTAGGGCATTAGGTGTACAGACACCTCTTAGGACTTACTAATTCGAGTAAAAAAAGCTATGAAATTAAACTGGCCTTAATATTATTAAACCAAATTCCAACATTTTGACGTGAACACTCACTGCTTACTGAGGCAAGAGGTCCAGTTACTCAGTGAAAAGTTTATTTATGATCATCATTTTCATTCATAAATTTTTTTTTATATGCCAAAGTGTTAATCCAACAAGTCATCCAGTTTCAGTTAAGACAGAAACGTACGCATTAAAATCACATGTCATACCTCACATAATGCGTACTAATGGGCTCATGTTAGATTCGAGATCAAACATGTGAATTCTCAAATGCCTCAAGTAAGTAATTAAATTTTAAAACTTTATCAATAGATCATGTGTTCCAAAATTTAAGCTCACCAATGAATCACATCACATAAATTTTTTAGATCAACCAAAATTTCAAAATAACATGAGCGTGCATTAAAAAAAAAAAAAAAACAACAACAACAACAAATTAGGACAAAGTGTGTGTAATGTGTCTCCCATACCCCCAAACTTAAATTACACATTGACCCCAATGTGTGAATAATATGGAAAGAGTTGACCTGGGATATGGAGAACTATCTGGACTGGTATGGCTCATAGCATACCCCCAAACTTGATCTGCAGTACGCATTGTCCCTGAAAAATAAAGACTAGAAAACAAAAAATACTGGAAACAAACATTAAGCATAAATATGTAAAATAATAAACAAATAAAAAGATAAGCTGTGGGGTGCCTCCCATGAGCGCTAAGTTTAAAGTCTTCAGCCAGACTTTCCTTAGTGGATGACCCTCAATCAGAGTAAATAGGATCCGTCAATAATATCGTCTCAATGTCCGGACTCCTCAACTCCAAGAATGGTTTTAGCCTCTGCCCATTTACCTTGAAAGTGTTACCATTCTTTGGATCCTCAATCTCGATGGCCCTATGAGGAAAAACTGACCGAATAATAAAGAGGCCGGTCCAATGAGACTTGAGCTTGCTTGGGAAAAGATGCAGGTGTGAGTTGTAAAGAAGAACTTTTTGACCCGGCTCAAAAGCTCGTCTCAAAATGTTTTGGTCATGAGTCTTCTTCATTTGTCTTTGTATGACCGTGCACACTCATATGCATCATTTCGCAGCTCCTCTAATTCATTGAGTTGGAGCTTCCTTTGGGAGCCAGCCTTTAAAAGATTAAAGTTCAGCTGTTTGATAGCCCAATAGGCTCTATGGTCTAATTTGACTGGAAGGTGACAGGTTTTTCTGTACACAATACGGTATGGAGACATGCCAATTGGCGTCTTAAATGCTATTCGATATGCCCACGGTGCATCAATCAATCGTAGAGACCAGTCCTTTCTATTAGGGTTCACAGTTTTCTCCAAAATGTACTTAATCTCGCGATTGGAAATTTTCACTTGTCCACTCGTCTATGGGTGATATGGGGGTGGCAACTTTGTGTGTGATGAAATACTTCTTCATCAACTGCTCAAAAATCTTGTTGCAAAAATGCTTACCTCCATCACTTATAATTGCTCAAGGCGTACCAAAACGAGCAAAGATATTGTTCTTCAAAAACTGGACCACAACTCTATGGTCATTGGTCTTGCATGCAACTGCTTCCACCCATTTGGACAGATAGTCCACAGTAACTAGAATGTACAGATAGCCAAAGGAGTTTGGGAAAGGTCCCATAAAATCAATGCCCCACACATCAAAAATCTCAACAATCAGAATGGGGTTGAGGGGCATCATATTCCTCCTAGAAATACTTCCTAGCTTTTGGCAATGCTCACAAGATACACAGTAAGTGTGAGAGTCTCGGAACAGGGTAGGCCAATAGAATCCACACTGCAAAATCTTCACAACGGTCTTTTTAGCACTGAAATGGCCTCCAAAAGCATGATCATGACAGAAGGCGATGACATTAGATTGGTCATGCTTAGGAATGCACCTTTGGATGATCTGATTGGGACAATACTTGAACAGGTAAGGATCATCCCAGAAAAAATGTTTTACCATAGCCAAAAACTTTGATTTATCTTGTCGCCCCCAATACAAAGGCATTTGACCGGTGACAAGGTAGTTCACTATATCAGCAAACCATGGTGCGGGATTGTGAGCGATGTGCAACAATTGCTCATCAGGAAAGGTCTCAGAAATGGGAGTGGCGACCTTAGTGAAATCCATAATCAATCTAGACAAATGGTCTGCCACCACATTTTTGGAACCCTTCTTATCCCGAATCTCTATGTCGAACTCTTGAAGTAGCAAGATCCATCGGATAAGACGAGATTTAGCATCTTTTTTCAGAGAAAATATACTTTAATGCTGCATGGTCTGAGTAGATAATGACTTTAGATCCTAACAAGTAGGATCTGAACTTGTCTAATGCAAAAACGACTGCTAGCAACTTCTTCTCAGTGGTAGAGTAATTGAGTTGTGCGTCGTTTAGAGTTTGACTTGCATAATAGATAACATGGGGAAGTTTGTCAACACATTACCCTAAAATAGCATCAACAGCATAGTCTGATGCGTCACACATAATTTCAAAAGGCACACCCTAGTTGGGTGGCTGAATAATGGGTATGGACGTCAGAATCTTTTTCAGCTCCCCAAATGCTTTCTTACAATCTTCATCAAATACAAATGGGGCATCCTTCATTAGTAACTTGCACAAGGACCGGGCGATCTTGCTGAAATTCTGGATAAATTGCCTGTAGAATCCTGCATGGCCCAGAAAAGATCGAACCTCCTTCACTGTACGTGGGGGTGGAAGGTTAGAAATCAGGTCCACCTTCGCTTTGTCGACCTCAATCCCTCGATAAGATATGACATGCCCCAGTACAATACATTGCTTGACCATAAAATGGTACTTCTCCCAATCAAGTACCAGGTTCTTCTCCTTGCACCGCACTAAAACCAAAGTGAGATGGTGCAGACACTCCTCAAATGATGAACCGAAGACGGAGAAGTAATCCATGAAAATCTCTAAAGAACGCTCCACCATGTAAGAGAATATACCCCAGGGAAATAAAACTGATCTACCTTTATCAAAACGTCCTCAACTACTCCCTGGGTCAGCCAATTGAAGTGTTGTTGATGTGGGCTTCAATTCTCCTAACCCTAACTGCAAATAGACTGAATAGGGTAGAAGATTCATACTGGCTCCTAAATCCAATAGAGCCTTCTCAATCTGGCTGACTCCTATCATGCAAGAGATGGTAGGACACCCTGGGTCTTTATACTTGATCAGTAGCTTGCACTGAAGGATTGAGCTAACCTGCTCGGTCAAAAATGCCTTCTTCGGGACATTCGTCCTCCTCTTGATAGTGATCAAGTCCTTTAAGAACTTGGCATATAATGCACTTGTTCAATGGCGTCCAAAAGTGGAATATTGATTTGGCCTCACTTAAACACCTCAAGAATTTCTTCAAACTTCCCTCCTTTCTTGGGAGGTTATAATCTCTCAGGGTAAGGTGCTTTAGGTATAAACGACCGAGGAGGGTCATTCACAGTAGGAGTGGCTGTAGGTGGCTCAGCATCTCTCTTCTTCTTGTTGCCACTTTCTTGCCCTTGCTGCATAGTAGGACTCTCTTTCACTCGATTGTCCACTTGTCTCCTAGACCTTAGTGTGATAATCTATTGCACTTGCTCCTCCCCATGCGTAGAAGCTGATGAATTTCCAATTACAAATTGTCTCTTCGGGTTGGTCACGGGCTGACTAGGGAACTTTCCCTTTTCTCTTTCACCCAAGTGACTTGCGATTTGCCCCATTTGACTCTCTAGATTGGAAATTGTTGGAAATCACCTTGACAAGATGCCCAGGTGGTGATCTTCCAGACACGTAAGTCTTGAATGACTTGTAGAAAGAATTTCAGCAATCGAACACAAGAACAGAAAATCAAAGAAAGAAAGAAGACAAGTAATTTGTTGTCGAGGTTCGGCAATGTGCCTACGTCCCCATGAGTTCCTCCGAACTCTCTGCACTATCTCAATGGTTCTTACAAAGTTACAGCAATCCTCTTCAAGAATCCACGTTCTTGAAGAAACAAGAAGAGAAGGAAGAAGATGAGAACTCAACAATGATCTTTAATATAATCTAGACTCTCTCTATCTAATTACAACCAGCCTCACTACAAGAGTCCCTCTTATGTTTATGTCTCTCTACACAATTCTCTCTTAGTGTTTACAATGATCTCACAATGTCACAAAACTCTCTTGTATGTATGTTTTTGTATCTTGTATTATCTTATGAAGTGAGGCCTTGAGAACCCCTTTAATAGCCTCTTAATTCTTGGACATTCTTGTGAGTCATTATCCTCCCTTTGATCATGTTCTTCCTTTAATCTCAGCCCTACATCACTCTCCAAGTGATGCTGTGCGTTTTGGTGTGGTGCACACATGATCGGAGAGGTCTTCAGCATGCTGGATCATGTGTGCAGCCATGTGCTGTGTGCTGCTGCGTGACCTGATGCTGCAGCCTCCTGATGCTGTGCGCACACCTCCTACCTGTGGGCAGAAACTTCCACAGCAGTGTGCCTAACCTTCGCATGCTCAAAATTGAAGCACACACATGTGTGCAACCTTATAACTTGCTGAACTTTGATATCCCATAATTGGTTTGGACATTAACCAACCGTAGACCATGTTTGGACATGTTTGAAACTTAGGCAAATAACAACAGAAATCGCTTGGGTGTTTACTATTGTCGCACTCCTCACTTCGCTGATGGATTGGTCGGTCATCTTCATGAACTCCTTGAAGGTGTCCTCCAATGACTGTGAAACCGGCGTTGGCGCTTGAGTGGGGGTATGGTAAGCAGATGCTGGTGCTGGATGGACTGAGCGACCATGACTTGGAATTGGTGGAGGCAATCCAGGAGGGTATTGATTGTGAGCATGATGAGGGGCTCCTCCCTGATTCAGCGATTGGTTATGCTTCCATGAAAAAGTAGGGTGGTTCCACCACCCTGGATTGTAGGTCTCAGATTAGGATCCACCTGATTACCTCCTATAGTCATTGAAAGTGTTTACATGTTTCGTGGGACACTCGGCAAAAGCCGGCATAGATGGACAATTCTGTGCTAAATGCATAGGACTAGCACAGATGGAACAGCAATCGTCATTAATTGTATTGGCAGCATTGATGGACTTTCCCATAGTGAGAGTGTCAATTTTCTTGGTGAGAGCATCTATCTTTATCTTCAAGTCAATCTCCTCCTTAATCTCATAGATGCCTCCTTTCCTAGGAGCACGAATGGACTTATCCCGACAGCTTGAAAAATCCCACAGCTGTGAGTTGTCGGACAACTTGTCCAATGCCTTGTATGCTTTATCTCCTGTCAGACTTAAGAATGCCCCCCCATTTATAACTCTATCATGCTACGGTGGGTTGAGTCAACCCTTAGTAGAAGAACTAAACAAGTCTCCACTTCTCATATCCATGTGGAGGGCATCTAATCAGTAACTCTTTAAAACGCTCCCAACTCTCAGAAAACTTCTCATCCTCCTCCTGAGTGAAAGAACTAATCTCCTTTCGGTACTTATTCACTCTAGACATTGGGAAAAATTTATTATAGAATTTACTCAGCAGATTTTCCCAAAATGTAATAGACCTGGACGTGTTGGAATCCAACCATGCCCTAGCTCTATCATGAAGAGAAAAAGGGAAAAGTCTAAGATGGACTGACTCCTCAGAGAAGTTTTGGAACTTGAACGTGGCACAAATATCTTTGAACTTCTTTACATAGCTGTAAGGATTTTCAAGATCTAAGCCATGAAATGAGGGTAAGAGTTGGATGACATGTTGCTTTAAATCAAAATAGGTAGCATTGGTGGGTGGCAACACGATGCAGGAAGATGAGTTAGTCGCAACTGGTGCGAACAAATCTCTTAGGGTTGTGGTGGAGTCTACGTTCCATGCTCTAGGTTGCTCTTGGTTCCTCAAGTTTTCTCCCATCTCGATTGTCTCTTGTTCAGCAAGTGACTTCTTCTGTCTCCTAAGAGTTCTTTCTAAATCGGGATCTAAAGGTGTCAATTCTAAATTCAGGGATCTCCGACCAAGCATACACCAAACAGAAAACAATAAAATGAACTAACTAGCAGAAGCAGCAAAATAAAATAAAACAGAAAGAAAAATAAAACAAAAATGCTAACTAAACTAGTAGAAAAATAAAATCAATTTAGACAAAAATTTCACAAACAAAAACATTCCCCGGCAACGGCGCCAAAAACTTGTTGTGAGTTTTAAATTACTTGCAAGCGCATGAATCGTTTGCAATATAGTGTTGTGCAAGTGCGAGGTCGAATCCACAGGGAGTGCGTTGTGAAAATAGCTTTTTATCTAAACTAACCTTATTTTAACTTAGTTCCAAATTGTGAATTATATTTTTGCAAAACAAATATAAACTAAACTAAATTGATTTAATAACTAATGATGAAAACACTAAGGTTTCCGAATCAACCAACCAAAGTAAAGTATATATCTTCATGTTCTATATAAAAATAATCTATCAAAACATTCCATGAATCCATTTTAAACAAAAAACAACGAATATCCCAATTAAACCAAAAGCGTCCAATGTATCCGCTTTTAACAAATCACAAAGGAAATCCAATTTAATCGAAAAGGATTCGATGTATCCATCGGATGAATCACACAGAATATCCAACAGAACAATTAAAAACTATCAATCATAAGAATTTACTCAAACAATTGAAATAGAACATTTAAACTAAACATATCATAATTGTATAAACATATCTGAAAATATAATGCTAAACAATGGCGAGACTTCATCTTCAACCTTAGCTGAAGATTTTAGCCACCCATCATCATGAAACAAAATTTCACAATAAAAAGTGCTAAGCATTAAAAACTTGAAAAGAATTAAAACTGACTGTACATTGGGAGAAATTCCACACGCTGTTGGGCAGCACTTCCCCCGGTGGTGGCAAAAGCCCTTAGGAGATCTACTAGAATGCTAGTAGAACTCCACCAGACTGCACACTGAATAATGAGGTGAGATAGTGTTTATATAAGGGAATTCTCGGAGTATAATGAGCTATAAATTCGATGTGGGATACTGCCTCTTTGCGATCGATCGCAAATCTGGTGCGATCGATCGCAGCATGGTGCGATACAATACGTCTGGCACGCTGTAAGTGCTTCCTATCCGATGTGGGATGTGCAAGTCACTTGCGATCGATCGCACTAGGCATCCTCAGTTTTGCTCTTTAAGCCCTGAAGTTTCCACATTGCTTCATTTTATTGCAAAACCTATAAAAACACATAAAATAGATAAAATAGCACGAAATAACATAATTAAGAACTCAACAAATGTAAACTAAGGGGCTAAAACATGTAATATTTAGCACTCATCATCTATTGCTGCATACTTGGTAAATAGATCACCCTCTAGAGCTTTAGAGTTCAGGACTCCTATGGAGATGTGGAGTGGGAAACCCCCTGAGTTGAGCAACCTTAGGACTTTTGGGTGTGCTGCATTTACACATCAAAAGGATGATAAACTTAACCCAAGGTCTAGAAAATGTGTATTTCTAGGGTATGGTGATGGGGTTAAGGGGTATAGGTTGTGGTCCTTAGAACCAAAAAGAATGAAACTCATAATAAGTAGGGATGTTATTTTTAATGAATTGTTATTTCCCTTTTTGGATAAAACTAACCCTGCAGGGGCTAATGAGCAAACTAGTCCGAAATTTGTGGAGCATCGCATCAAGGAAAATTCAGTTCAGGTAGAGCAAGGAAGGTAAGACGGTTCGGACCAGGTAGAGCCCATTAATGAAGGCCATGCTTAGGATACTTAATAGGAGGCTGAACTAGAAGAGGTTGATGCAGCAAATCAGAATGACTACCAGCTCACAAGGGACCGGGAAAGGAGGGTGGTCAGATCACCTTTGAGATATGGGTTTGCTGATGCTAATGTAGCAACTTCTTGGATAAAAGGAGAGGTTGAACCAAAAACTTACATAGATGCGATGGAATGTAAGGAGTCGCCAAAGTGGCAGCTAGCTATGGTGGAAGAAATGGATTCTTTAAGGAAGAACAACTCTTGGGAATTGGTGCCCAAACTAGAAAAACAGAGAGTTGTGGATTGTAGATGGATCTACAAGATCAAAGAAGGAAATACTCCAGGGGATGAAGTCCAGTATAACGCTAGGCTGGTGGCGAAGGGGTTCACACAAAGAGAAGGCGTAGATTTCACCGAAATTCTCACCAGTTGTGAAATACGAGACGATACGGATAGTATTGGCTATGGTGGTCCAATTTGAATGGGAGATCGAGCAAATGGATGTGAAGACAGTGTTATGTCATAGAGAGCTTGATGAGACCATCTACATGAGACAACCTGAAGGCTATGAGGAAGGAAGGCAGGGAGAGTTGGTGTGCAAATTGAAGAAATCTCTCTATGACCTAAAGCAATCACCTCGGCAATGGAATAAGAGGTTCGATTCCTTTGTAACTAGCTTGGGTTTCATGAGGAGCTACTATGATTCGTGCATGTATTACAAGGGGCACAAGGTGGAGGAAGTGGTGATCATCCTCATCTATATCGATGATATGCTATTGGTTGGGAATAGCAGGGAGAGGATAGAAGAATTGAAGTCTCAACTCATTTCAGAGTTTAAGATGAAGGATCTTGGCCATGCACAGAAGATCCTTGGGATGAATATAATCCCGGAAAGAGAGAGAAAAAAATTGAAGATTTCTCAGACTTCCTACATAGAGAATATGATATCTAAGTTCTCTATGGAAGATAGTAAACTAGTGAAGGTTCCCCTTGCTGGTCATTTCAAGTTCTCCAGCGATCAATGTCCAAGATCGGAGGTGGAGAAGAAGGAAATGGAAAAGGTCCCTTACTTTAGTGCGGTTGGTTCAATTATGTTCACCATGGTAAGCACTACACCTGATATTGCTCATGCAATAAGTGTCCTCAGTAGGTTTATTAGTAATCGCAGAAAGAAGCATTGGCTTAGGATGAAGTGGTTGCTGAGGTACTTGAAGGGAAGCCCAGAAGTAGGGCTGATTTATGAGAAGAGGGGTAAGTCCATCTGTCTTGAAGGTTATAAGGATTCGGACTATGGAGTAGACCGAGATAAAAAAAAATTGATTACCTCTTACTTCTTCAACTTAAACGGATGCTATATAAGTTGGAAGGCTCAGTTGCAGCCACTAGTAGCACTCTCAACAATCGAGGCTGAGTACATAGCGGCAACATAAGCCATTATGGAGGCTTTATGGTGCAAAGGGTTGTTGGAAGAGTTGAAGGCCCTGAAAGAGCAGGTGGTGGTGTATTCAGATAGTCAAAGTGCGTTGCACTTGTGTAAGAATCCAATTTTCCATGAGAGGACAAATCACATAGATGTTCGGTATCATTTCATTCAGGAAAATGTTATGGAAGGATGCATTCATGTGGATAAGATAGCCACAGAGGAAAATCCTGCAGATTTAGGCACCAAGGTTCTACCTCTAAGTAAGTTCAATCATTGCCGTGGACTACTTAGGATTGGAGTCAGTTGATATGATGACTCAAGATGAGTTTGGATCCCGAGTTCTCTGCACAATGGGTTCAGGTTTAAACGCTTAGACAAAGGTAGAGATTGTTGGTGTTTGTGTAAGGTCAAACAAGGAAAAATCAGCATCCAGTGCACACCAGTGTGCGCTGCGGCCTGGCTCTTCCAAGGTGAGGTGCCTAGCAAAAGAGAAGACTTGGAGGAGGTGTGCACCATGGCTCAGCCTCCCCCAGGCTACGGTGGCCAGAATGGATGCAACATGGTGAAGTTTCAGCACACTCCAGGCCGCGACATGCCCTGTTTTAGGCCATGGCCTGAAGGCACACTAATGCCTTTTGGTTCAGTCTTTTGTTAAGTGCATGAGGCAAGTTCAAAATGCATAGGATCACTTAGAATTGATTGAGGGCTAAGATTGATTGGTCCTCAAGATCTAAGGGTGTATATTGATCCTCAAGATGGGCCAAGAAGTTGGTGCACTATATAAAGGGTCACCTAGCTTCAATCTCCATAAGTGTGAGGAATAACTTGTGATTGAAAGTGAGATCAATTGTAAGAGTGCAAAGACACAAAACAAGAGAGACTTATTGTAAAGGCTGGTTGTTTCGAAAGAGAGAGTAGAATAGAAACGGGATTCAAGGGCTTGTAAGGGGAATTTTCTTGGGAAAATTCCAGGGTTAGTTCTTATCACTTTCTTTTGCTTCTTCTTCTTTGGTTCTTCAAGAACTTGAGTTTCTTGGAGAGGGTTGCTGTATTTATAAAGAACCATTAATTTAGTGCAGAGAGTTCAGAGGAACTCACCAGGACGTAGGCTATTTCCGAACCTCGATAACAATTTATGTATCCTTTCCTTTCTTTGATTTTTGTTTCTGTTTTCGATTCATCTTTACAAGTCATTCTAAACTTGGGTGTTTGGAAGATCACCACCTGGGCATCTCCAAAGTGATTTCCCAACACATATGGATGTTAGATATCATTTCATTCAGGAAAATGTTACGGAAGGATATATTCCTATAGACAAAGTGGCCACGGAAGAAAATCCTGGAGATTTAGGCACCAAAGTTCTACCTCTAAGCAAGTTCAATCATTGCTTTGGACTTCTTAGGATTGGAGTCGGATGATACAGTGACTCATGCTGAGTTTGGATCCTGAGTTCTCTGCATAATGGGTTCGGGTTTAATCGCTTAGACAAAGGTAGAGATTGTTGGTATTTGTTTAAGGATTAAACAGATTGAAGAGGAGCTTTAGCAGCCTGGTGTGCGCCATGGCCCAACCTTGGTGCGCCGCAGCCTCCAGCATGAGGGGAAGTCCTAGGAGGTGCGCGCCACTGCACAAGGTGGTGTGCGCTGTGACCTCCAGTAGATGGGGGACTTGTGCCCTGTGTGTGCCACGGCCAGTCCTGTTCTGGGCCGCTGTGCCAGGCACACCTGATGCCTTTTGTTATGCACTTTGGAATGGTGCGTGGGACTTGGTTAAAATGCACAGGATTACTTTGATAACTTGGAAGGCCATGATTGTTTGGTCTTCAAGATCCAAGGGTTGAGATTAACTTCAAGATTGGTTCAAGAAGTTGTTGCACTATATAAAGGATGATCTAGGAGCAATAACAAGCATGATGTGAGAGAGTTCAAAGACACTAAACACAAGAGAGACACAAGAAGGGGTTCATTCCAAGAGTGGCTGGTGTTGAAAGAGATAGACTCTCAAATCTTCAAAGGTTTCTCAAGTGAGAGAGAGCATTCAAGAAGTGGGGTTTAAGGGCTTTGTAATTAGAATTTTCTTAAGGAAAATTCTAGGGAAACACTTAGTTCTTATCTCTTCTTTCATGTATCAAGAACAAGAGGGTTCTTAAGGAGGTGTTGCTGTAATTGTAAGAACTTCATTGATTTAGTGCAGAGTGCTCGAAGGAGCTCATGGGGACATAAGCATTTGCTGAACCTTGATAACAATTGCTTGTGTTCTTTCTTTGATTGATCTGATTGTTGTTTATTACAAGTCATTCTAGACTTGGGTGTTTGAAGGTCACCACCTGGGATTCCTAAGGTGATTTTCAACACTAGCCCTAAAGAGGTATTTTGAGATCTAGAATCTCGTTGTGCGACTATGCTAACCATGCTACTCTTGCAAGTGAAGCAACATCGCATAAGTGCCTTCCATCTTTTCATGTTGCTTCTGAAGCTCATTAGACATTGAAGCTAGCATGTAGCACATAGCCTTTATGTCATCCTCTTGCCATTTATGAAAAGTAGTAACCTCTTCTTCCAGTGTATTCTCAACAACACTTGCTAGAAGCATTTGATCAAGAACATAGCTAATTTTTTCAGAATTGAGAATGATTCTCAAGTTCCTCAGCTAGTTTAAGAAATTGGGCCCAATCAGTCTATTAGTATCAAGAATTCTGGATAATAGGTTGAGGTCAGTCATTGTGATCTGTAAATCAAAAAAAATAGAAAATTAACATCTATTCAATTTTATTATCCATAAATATATTTGGTCTTTAATCATATTGGTACCTCCCACTTTTCATTTCGAATTCAATAATCCCGCAGTATGAAAATCGAGAAACGCCATTGAAAGGTCTCCTAGTGGGGATTGGGATCCCATTACTTGTTTAAAATAGCCTCACATAATATTTTCTTGGCTATAATAAACCTTTAACAAGTAGATAACCGTTATCAATTATGTCTCATCTAATTCCTAATCATTCCTTCGGCCTCTGAAATATATCATCCTTACACTATAGTTTCTTGGACAATATATTTTAGTTAAGTTAGACCCACCATTTTCACAAGTGTATGTCATTGAATCAATGAGCCCTCACATGATATTTTCTTGGACTTGCTAGTTTCCTTCCTCGTTATATCATATATTTAATAGGGCATCATGAATCTCCCATAATGTAAGTCTTACATGTCTATGACAAAACTTACTTAGAACAGTAGATCTCGCATATCCCTACAATGGTGGAAGGCCATGATAACACATTCCCAATGTCTTTTCGTTACAACTTATTAGCAATTACTTTCATGAGGGAGTTTAATTGCTCTTTAATCTCATCATTTAATTTAAACATGGATCGCATACATATCATGCATCATATACTATCAAATAAAATGACTTTGGGTGATTATGAACTTTTATACATGATTCACTTGAGCCACTAAGTGAATCATTGGTCTCAATTAAGGGTTCTATAATATTTTCACCAATTCCCACATAATGTGCCTTGTAATCTTCAAACAAGCCTCCATTGCTTCCTTGCACACTCGATCATCCTCCACCTTTGCATGAAAAATTTCTATCTACTCCTATCAAACTATTCTAACTAATTACATAATCAATAAGAAACCTTGATTCAAAATCAAGGGGAGTTACAATACGAGGCAGATATAATTTTACAACCAGATATAAAAGAGAGGCGAGACATGAAAACCACATTTAAAATTACATATAAAAAAATAGAGAATAAATATTACAACCCATAAAATTACAACCATATATTCAATCACATTGAATAATGACTAATCACATAGCTCTTATTTGGTCTTAAGTCCATAATCATCCATCCTTAAATATACATGCAATCGCATTGCATATATAAAATTTAAATGTAATCTATTCTAGTTATGAATTTAATTCTTAGATTGCTTATCCTAATCAAATTAGGTTTCCAAGACCTTTTAAATACTATTCTAAATACTATTTAAATTTCTTATTCACTAGAATTCATAATTCTAATGCAATAAGGATTTTGGAGTTTCATTCCTAATCAAACTCCAATTTCTTAAAACTTTAATCCAAAATTAAGAATAATTCTTAATTAACAAAAATATATTTTTTTAATAATAAAATTATTTATTTAATTAAATAAAAGTTGGATTTTGAATTCCAAGTCAAAACAAATTTGTAATTTCAAAAAAAGAGTAAAACAGTGAATTTCATAAGAAAAAAAACTATTTTGTTGATTTGAACACTTTTTGGTTTTTAACTATAGCAGAAAAATATATTTATAATTTTGAAGCATGGTCACTAGAATATTAAACTAAACTTCCATATCTTTCCAAATCTTTTGAAAATGCTGAAATTTGATTTAAAATGAGTAATTTATGCCTCCTTAAAATTGGACTAGAAAATCTGTTTTACTTCAGGGTTTTTTATGCGAATTTCATGATTTTTCATACCAAAATTTTTTTTCTTTGATGCAAAATCTTATTTTCATCATCATTTTTTTAATCAACATCAATTGATTTAATATGTTTGAAAAACAATCTAAAACAATTTTGTCATCATCACATGATGATAATCAATTCAAGAACACATTCTTGAATTTTCTTGATATATGGTTTCATAAACCCTAATCTAACTTTTAGATTATTAATTTTCAATCCTTAGAATTTGAAGATAAAATATTTTACAACCATAACAATAAATTACCATGTTCTACATAAATCATAATGATGACTCTGATACCGCTTGGAGGAAATCAATGTAGAAAACGCAGCGGAAATTTAAAATTTTTTATTGATTCCTATAAACCCTTAATATCCTTATGTTTTATGTATAAAATCAAGAACCTTTAAGAATAGAAATATTACCTTTGATTTGTTGTGCTCTTAACTCCCTAAATTTGTTGTGCTTGAATTCTACAGTATAGCCGAATTCTTCAATATGCTTGAATACAAATTCTTGCATTCTTGAATTCACAACAATCACAAAAGTATGTGATTCCTAAAGAAAGTCCACACATGGAAAATCTTGAATTAGAATTTCTCTCTAGGATTTTTCTCTCTTTGAGAACAAATGAATCTAAAATCTTTTAGGAGAAACATGTGTGTAGAATAATGTTTTAGTAAATATCTGCACATTAATAAACTATTTATAGTGTTAAGGTTAGGAGCAACTAATCATTAATTACAAACTACACCCATGAAATTATTTCCTAATTACACATTTCTCCTTATGTGTGTGACTCTTTAGGTGATAGATGAAGACTACTGCCTTCATTGCATTAATGTTGACCTCCCTAGAATAGCATTGTAGGAGGAGAGGAGTTTCACTAAAAAGAATGTAATCATAATAATGACTTGACAAGGTATAGTTCCCACTATTACTGGTGGAGTAATAGTCCCATCAAGATGAACTAGAGCTCTCGAGAATTCGTATAGTGGTAAATTAACTAGGTTGAGGCAGTTGTCGTCAAACTTTAACTGAAACCATCATAGTTAAAGATGCCTGGCGAGCTCCCACTATCTACTAGAATCCTTTCTATGTTGTACTTGGATATGTAGAGGGATAAGACCGTGGCATTGTAATGGGAAAACTGAAGGTAATATAGTCAATGAAAAACATGTTTGCTCGGTTAAGGTTTTCCTACTTGGGATGCTTATTGATCCGACCTACTGGGCATAAGATTTCCTCATCTACAAGTATTTTTATCCTACAACTAGTCCTCCATAGATCTTCTGAATGTTATCGACAGTTTGTGTGTTGTTTTCCCTTATTTCAAGGATTCGCTTAAGTTGTACTTTTCACTTTCTCTTATGTTGGGGCTTATTTTGTTAGAGATTTTCAAATAACAAGTGTGAGGACCTTATCCCACATTGAAAATATACTATTTTATAGGATAGTATATATTGCAAGTCACAATGTGTGGTACGGTAAATTATGTAATAGTGATATTGTATTTTAGTGCAACACGCTAGCGACGCAATTAGCAACTTGTAGTGGCAGTGGCACCTGAATTCAGTTTAAGTTTTGGATTTAAACACTTAAATGGACATAATGTGTAACTATCTAAAATAGACACAATAAAATCTGTATATTTGAAGAGACATCTAAACTGCCATAAACTAACTAATCAATTCTCTACATCCTCCATGTTTTCTATATATACATAATTATATTTTATTTACTATAAAAAACTATACAAATTCCCAGACAATTTTGAAAACATTGTTGAATGCTCAGTGGATTTATTTTGTTTTGTGCAAAATGTAATCATTGATTAAGTTTCAATGTATCCTTAAGGAAATTTGAAGAAACCTCTTTGCACACTAGTGGTTTATGGTAGGGGAAAATTAAGCCTTAAGAAAAGTGGCACTGCTACATGCTTTGAATTTTTCTATCTTCATAATTTTTGTATTTATTTCTAACATATTCAATATTTGTCTCAAATGAATTTATTGAGACAGTATCTTTAAATTAGGCTCTCAATTTTGTCTTTGATTTGCTTGCATTAGTCGGTGTTAAGGCCATGGTCGTCGTGGAATCGACATAACCTGGATTTGTCCCATTTATTCCACTAAATTTTAGTTTATTTGGATATTGAAGATAGTTTCCATCTTAAATTTCCACAAAAATATTAGTCTTCATGGCTCAAATTCCTGAGAAAGTCCCTCTAATCTTCATGGCTTCATATAATCTCAATTAGGTTTTTTCTTGGAATCATCTTGAGACTTTGGATTTCTTCTTTTCTTATCATTTCGGCCTTCTCGCGCTCCATCGTGAAACCTTGATCCTTTTCTACATTGATATACTCTTCGAATTACAATTTGGGTATACTCTAGGTTGGACTTCTAGATAGCGATAAACTAAATTTAGAGCCGTGTATCTAGTTGACGAGGGCCACAAGGGAGACCTTAGGGTTGAAGTCCCTAATTTCAAAGGTCTCTGAATTGAACCAACTGATTTAGTCTCAGAACTTTTTGTTTTTATGCTACATGACAATAACTTTCAGGTGCCTCTTTTGGTCCTCGACTACAAGAAGAAGTGTGATTGAACTCGATTTTGGCTGCCTTTTTAAGATGATCCATCGGATTCGAAGTCCCATCATAATGCTTGATTATAGACATCTTGAAGTTATGTTGTAAGAGTTCTACCATGATTTCATTTGTAAAAGACGGGTCTTTGCAATGAGTGTTCTTCTAAAACATCTACATCTATCCCTCCAAAATCCAATCTGAGTCTTTTATCTATATCCTATCTTATACTCAACCTCTTGTGCTTCCTTTCAGTTCTATCTTCGATAAGTTGGTGAATCAAAGACCAAGTTGCGATCGGTTTCGTGATGGTGGCTTCGATCAAGACTATTGTCTTTAGTAAGCGTTTTGCGTCTCTGAGGTCTCTCCATTCACGACTGTGACTACAGTGCTTTCTCTCAATGTTTTACCTCAGTAAGGTTTCTTTTCATGCACGACTACATCCACAATGTTCTTTCTTAGGGTTGCCTATCCTTTAAAGGTTTTTAGGGAAGAGACTTTGAAATAAGGCTATTAAGTTATCTATAGGGCATTCACCTGAGTTCCCCAATGAGAGCCTCATCCTTGTCAGTTTATTTAGGGTGGGAAATAATTCTAAATTGAGAGTGGATAGAACGAGAGCAGTGGGCTCTCTTGGTGTTCATCACAGAGTTTTCGAGATCCTCTATGACTCACCAAGAGTTATTTCCTCATTCTGGGACCTCCATGAGCAGTGGAGGATTTTGCCCATGGGGATCAGGGTGGTCTTGGTCAGTTCAATGGTTTGTGGCAGTGGTAGGTTGTTTTATGGTTCTCTTTAGCGGCATTGTTCACATATGAGATTTTTGTCATTTTTATATACAACATCAATCTGTTGAAGTCAAAATTTGAACGATCGATTGTATGAACTCCTGAGAACACAAGATTAAGAAACTCTAAAAGTTTCCATAAGTTTTGGTCCTGGAGAAAGGCTCTCTAATACCTAAGTCAAACCATAAAACTAAAGAATTTAAAGAATATGAGAGAAAGGTAAAAGAAAAAGTTTCTTGTTCCTTGAGCTATAGAGCACTTTTTATACAATGAAAGAGTCAGAATTACTGTGGGAAATTGAATCCCATTAAATCTATAATTTTTTAATTTGACATAACCAAATTACTATTATGACTTAGGGTTTTAGGGTGAAATTACTTTCTTATCTTTGAATGTAGAATACTTTATTATCTTTGGGTAGGAAGATATTATTTTCTCCTTAGACACCACGTGTCGTTATACAATTGATTGTTGTTTCTGAGGTGAGAAATTACCTTTGTTTGGATATGCCTCATGCCAACCTATGATTGGTTGTAGTATTTTTTTTCCTAAATCAAAAAGCTTTTGCATGAACTAGGCATTTCTAATTAATCACGTTATATGAGACACCAATATCTACCATTAAATCGTAGAAAACTATAATCCTTTTATAATACATATTAGAAAGCAAATCTAAAAGTTGGTCCTTCACCAGAACTTAAGTTTTCTTTCTTAAAAAAGTTTGGCTTCATATTTATTTTAATAAAGTATTAGAGTTTTAGGTTTTGATTTCGAATATTGAGTGTTCTCTTTCTTATATCCTTCATTAATCCATACTTTGTCATGTTGGATGGTGTGTTAGAATACGAGTACCTTCACTCAAATCTAATTATAGTTGGGTTCATAGTTATCAAACTCGGACCAGACCGATTGGTTTGACCAGGGACTTATATTCCATATCGATATGAGTTTTTACTTTAGATTAGTTTTACAATCGAATCGGTCAAATTTGATTGACTCGACCAGTTCAAGAGGTTCGATGAGTGAATCGATGACCGAAAGGTCAAACCAATTTTGTTCTTTACTTAAGAACAATTAGATATTAAGTGTATTACAAGTTTGAATTTGAGGCCTCTAAATTAGGAAGGCAAGTGGTGTGAAAATATTTGCAAGTGAACAAAATCGCAACAAGTAGTAAAATTTTAAAGAAAAAAGTGTCGAACCCACAAGGACTAGTTATGCTATGAGTATTGAAATTTACCAAATTATTTACTATTTGGAAATAAAACCGAAATTTTAAAGACTTTACCACTTAAATTAAACTAAAGTGCTTGACAAAGATAAATTAAAAGAAAAGAGAATAAAACTTAAGGTTGTAGAGATAATAAAAATAAATCTAGAGCTTTTGATTTCACCTAGCTAATCCCACACAATTTATTATTCCTTGTTATAAAATTTCAATTTTTCAAGTTGATGAAAAATAAATCACTTAATTATTCAATGCTTTCTCTCGAATAACATTAGAAATATCTCCACCTAATAATTCATCATATCTCTATGTAAATTAAATTATTTGAAGATTCATTAAGTTCTTTGGATCTTTCTTAATCTAAAATCACACTAATTGCAGTAAAGTATCTCTATCTTTCGCTCAACTAATGGTGTTTAATCCTAAAAAATTCTAATCACAAATTACCTCTCAGTTTCATTATGATTCAATAAATCAAATAATAATTGGCCAGAAAATTGTAAGCAATAAGATCAAGGATAAACACTCAACATCAAAAACTTTGAAATAAAATAACTTGGAATTTAAATTGTGTGTTCAAAGCTAGACTACATCAAAGCCTTAGAAAAATAAAATTAGTTCATAACAAATTTGAAATCAACCATGTTCTTATTGGAATGCATCAAAAGAAAACTAAAGAGAAGAGAATAAAACTCTTTTGCTTGAAATAAGTTGATGAAGCATTCAAGATTGTTGAAAATCTCTCTTCATTGAGACTTGACAGCCACCCTCCTTCTCTTCTCTCTTTATTATTAATGTCTAGGAAAAATCTGAACTGACTCCAATAAGAGAGCACCTGACCATATATATAGGCAAACTCCTAGAAAAGAAAAGAAAAGTAAAATAATACTACTCCTTCTAGGAAAAGGAAAGACACTGAAATGGGAAATACTTCTACTACTAGGAAAACATGAAATAAGAAAGTAACTAAAAGAAAATATAACACAAAATAGAAAAAGTGCAGCCTAGGAAAACGAAAGACACTTAAATGGGAAATACTTCTACTACTAGGAAAAGATGAAATAGGAAAGTAACTAAAATGAAATATAACACAAAATAGGAAAAAAGTGCGGCACAAGTAATTAAAATAAAATAAAATCAAAAGAAATAAAGGAAAACTAACAATTTTAATAAGTAAATGAGTAATAAAAATCATGTAAAAATTACACTTATCAATAAGTGACTTACCATTATGCTAATACCTATTATGTTTATAAAGGTTTCACATCTATATTTCTTCACTATATTCAAATTAATAAAATAAACCATAACACATTATTTTTTTATTCTTTTACCTGATCAAATAATTATTTTTTGAAATCATAATCCAAATATTAGCACTTTTTTATTCATTTATACTTTTTTATAACATAAAAATATATAATAAACAATTATTTACATTTTTGTTATCTTGTTAGACTCAAATAAGTAATATATAAGCTTTAAAATTTTTGGATTTTGTATAATAGTTGAAAGGAACTCTTTGAAAATTAGTGATCTTTAAATTTGAAACTTTCAATTAAAATTAACTATGATGATTAAAAATGATAATATAAAATTATTTTTATAATAAAAATTAATATAAGATTTTAATTTAACAAATTAAAAATTGTTATATAACTTAAATTATTTTTTAATTATTTATGTGGCTTGACCAATTGATCCACTTATTGAATCACTGACCCATTAATTGATTATTTTAATCGGGCTGATGTCAAATTGATTTAGATAATTATGGTTGGGTTTTCATCCAATAATCTTTTTAGGGCACTTGAAATGGGTAGGTTTGCACATATTGAAATTAGTCATCAAACTTTTTGTAACCTACACACACACACACACACACACGTAGTCTTGCCTCCATCAAACATCTAGTTCCATGAAGGCTAAACAAAAAAAAAAAAAAAAGAATTTTCAAGTAAGAGAAAAAAAAATTGATTCAAAGAACACAAAATGATCTCCCATATCTTATTCATAATATTTTGTTTTTTGCATGTTGGCCCTTATAGCTTATAATTTTTTGGTTTAAATACATTTGGCCCTAAAGACTTAGGTACCCAACACATAAACTGATACTTTTCAATTGTAGCATATTGAATCATGTACTTCCAAAAAAATGTTACATTTCTCTGTTTCGGTTTAGATTTCATCCAATTGAACTAATAGAGTTAAAAAAAATATTTTTTAAAATTAAATAAAGAAAACTCTGGAAAAAAAAAAACTGAAAGCAACCCTAAGTTTTCTTCTTCTTTTCCTCAAACTACCAGTCATCTTAGTTCTCAAGGAAAAGAAGAACTTGATTCAGTGGAGCAACACTTTCTTAGTTGACGATTGTCCATTATCACTCATCATGGATCCTTTGTTGAACGGTCGGTTTCCTGCAAAAGTAGCATGATGCAACTCAATCTCCAAAACTAGCTACTAAGACAGCTCAACCACCTGAAATTCCCTACAAATCCAAATTAAGACCATGGGAAAGTTTAAGAAAACCTCAATGGTATAAGTGACAGCAAGGTCAGAAGGCAGAAACTACTACAACTATGACAATAAGGTTAGAAGGAATGAACTACTATAACTAAGTACAAAGAGAACTAAGGAGTTGAAGGAGCCTCATTAGTAGTGGTAGTACAATTGTAATTCTGTTAGTAGTTAGTTAGAGTAAGAAAGAAGCTAGTAATTCTGTAACTAACTCCAAACCTAACCAAATATATTAACTAGATAGGAAAGGTTGTTCTCATAGAAGCATAATCATAAATTCTTTCTCTTTTCTTCTAAGAGTCTTCTTGAACTAGAATCAAGAGTCCTCCTTCCTCTTCCATTCTCCTCCTTTGCTACACCTTTTCTTCCTCCAACCATCATGATACATTATCTGTCCAGTTGGTTGTACCAATTTGGTGCTTTCATTGTTACTAAGAACACAAATTTTCCAGCTATTCCAAATGGTAGAAGGTACTAGATCAAAAGCAGATAGAAATGAGTTTTCGTGATAAAGATTAGGCAAGTTTTTGCGGGATGCGATTTCCCCTTTACAACAAGAACTCAAAAGAGTTTCCAATGAGGTAGAAGCACTCAAGAAACAACATAATAAGGCAAAGACAGTGCGACAATCAATTTCAGAATCACTCAATTCTAATTTTAATTAGCAAGAATATGAAGCTTGACTTACCAATATTTCGAGAAGGACATCCCACTGATTGGTTGTTCCAATATGAGAAATTATTCTCCTTTTATGACATTCCAGAATATCAAAAACTACAAATTATTTCATTTCACCTAGAAGGATTTGCATCTAGCCGGTTTCAATGGATTTATCACACTAGAACAGTTGGTACATGGCTAGAGTTTGTAACAGCAATCTAAACAAGATTTGGAAGATATGTATATGAAGAACCTTAGGGAGCCCTCACCAAACTAACTCAAGACACATTTGTCTTGGATTACCAAGCCAAATTTGAAGCCCTTTCTAGTATAGTATGTGAATTGTCAGATGAATTCCTTAAAATTGCTTTATTTTTTTGCCTAAAACCTGGAATAAGAAGGGAAATCTTGGTTCATTGTAACAACCCATCCCGGATGGGCCCACCCAAGATGGTGTTATCATGTTTTTGATCCAAGCACAACATATATAAGACCTGGTGTTTTAATTAGACTACTTTATTCTGTGGACTTTCACTTCAATAAATTTTGGTGTGTTTAAGTAAAGTTATATTGTAATTAAGCATAACTTTTGGGGGAATTTAAATTTTTCTTTGAAATTTAATAAAGAAAGCTACATAAGAGTTTTTTTTAAGAGTTTTAGGGAGAATTTTAAAAAGAAATAAAGAGTTAGAGGCTTGGCATGTAATAAGAGAAAGTTTTTCCTATAAATAGCATGAGGGAAGGACAGAGAGACCAACATTGTGCTGGATCTCTCTAGAAGAGCCGAGAAAGAGAGAAAGAGAAGAGAAAACGAAGAGAAGGAAAGAAGAGAAGAATGAAAAGAAAATAAGGAAAAAGATGGGGTTTCTTACAAGAATTAAAGTAAAAATATTTTCTTCCTTACTTTTAAAACATCAAGCATGTTTACCAAACTAGAGATTTAAGTTTTTGATGTTTGACTTAGAAGATATTCTTGAGAAAAGTTTGAGAAAATGTTTTGTTTTCAAGAAAATGTATTTGCGCCAGGTTTAATAATTTCAAACTTTTAACTTTAGATTTTTGGTATGGGTATTGTGAAGTTTTATCTTAAAAATTTAGGAAAGACTTGAATTCTAAAATATTTGGGAGTTTTTTTAGGATTCAAGGTGATTTTGAGGGGGAAAGTTGAGTTTTTCTCGAAATATTTTGCTGAAAAATGGGTAACCAGTCGACTGGTGGCTTTTTCTAATCCACTTGGGGCTATATCAGAGGTTCCAATTGACCTATATGAGGTACCCAATCGACTTGATAAAGTGGCAAAAGCTTCTGGAGGGTTTCCAGTCAACTAGATCAAGTACCCAATCAATTGGACAATGTTGATTTTTGAAAATTTGACTTTTTCTTCAAGTTTTTGAGTGTGGAACCTTTCCAAATTAATTCTAATGTTTATATATATTTGAAGAATGATTTAGAAAACCTTCAAAAGTTTTAGTATTCATGAAAATTAAAGTGTTCTTGAGCTTCAAAATAAATGATTTTAAAAGGGCTTAACGCTTCGACTTCTTTAGCTTTTGACTTATGCAAAGTGCGCACATAATATTTTAAGTTTGTAAATGCCTTGGGAATTCTAATAATTCAAAAATGATTGATAATGATAGGGTTTAGATGTTGTTTCGTTCCTAGGTGCAAGTGATGGATAATGTTAAAGGTTGAAGGCAATAGTTTGATGTTTCGTGGAGCTTTTGTCGAGGTGAGTATGCCTTACCTTTAGTAAGTGTATTTAGATTCATATAATTATAGTAATAAAGGATAATAAAATGATATACTTTGATAAGTATAAACACTAGAATTTCAAGAGAGTAGGCAGATGAACTTTGGTATGAAGATATTAAGGATTAATGGTATAAGAAATTGGTATAGGTTAAGAAATAATTGTATAAGGTGAGAGTTTAGAAATGATTCAAGGTGGTTGTGTTTAGGAAAATGTGATTTGTATGATCGTAATGAAATTGATTGGTTATGTTGTTATGAGATTGTGATGTAATCAATTGATGGATGCTAATTACATATTCATTGCTTCATGAATGCATTTCACGCTATATATATAGTTTGCGTATTCTAAGAGAGAGGAGTGGTGAGATTGCGGTTGATCCCTTCTCATAAGGGATGTAAGGATACCAAATGTTATTTGACATACATGACCCTTGAAAAAGGATCAGCTGTGATTTGATATGATGATTTGATGTACCAGTACATGAAGAGATGTCCCCGTGATGATGAGATTAGCTCGGTGAGGGGTAGTGATATGATTTTGCATTTTATTACATTGCATTGCATTGCATCTCATGGATACATGGTTCTGATTGGCCCATGAGGAGCATATGTTATAATTGGCCTATGAGGAGCGTGTGTTATAGTTGGCCCATGAGGAGCATGTGTTATTATTGGCCCGTAAGGGGCGTGTGTTATGATTAGCCCATGAGGGGCGGGTGTTATGATTGACCCATGAGGGGCTGGTGTTATGATTAGCCCATGAAGGGCGGGTGTTATGATTGGCCCATGAGGGGCATATGATGTGCCTGGCCGGAAGAAGGGAATGATCATTATTGTGGAAATAAAAATTATTGTGATAAAAATTCTCTCTTATTCTTTTGGTCTCATGTTGTTTTGATGTATTAAGTGTGGTTTGTGGTACTAAAATAAGAAAATTAGTGAATCCTAGTATTAATGGTTTTATAATTATATGAGAAATAAAAAAAATATATTTGGAAGAAACTTACAAACCATATGTTTCGTGTACTTAGTAATTAAAAAAATTATAAGAATTAATTGTAATAAAAATAACAATTTTCTCAAATGTGATTATTTCTCGTACGGTGTGTCTCATTAAACTTTTTAGCTCGCTCTTTTATTTTTACTAATATTTCAGGTAAATTTTGGAGGCTTTTCGGTCAAGTTGAAAAAAGTTATAAATTAAGGCCTTTGGCAGTGGCATCCTCATCTTTGAGAGTCTTTCATAGGGTGTTTAATTTGGGATTGGGTTTAATTGATATGAAAGAACATGTAATGTGAGATGTTTTCCTTTATGTGTGTCTAGTTAAAATTTGATGTATTATAAAGAGTGTTTAGTTATGAATCGTGATTTTATAAACTTGTGATGTTTTGAATAAATGTTTGTATTCTTGTTGAATTTTGTATGTTCGCATATAGGTCGGGGCGCTCGAAGCTGAAAAGTGATGATACCTCATCAGGTAGGGTCCATCTGGGGATGGGTCGTTACATTTTTGATATCAGAGCTTAGGTGTAAGGTTCTGTAGACTATAGTTTCATAATACATGTTGCATGGGATGGTTATAGGGAGTCGGTTGTATAAAGTTAGATAGGATGTCGTATAGGAGTAGTAACCAGTAAAGGATTAAATGGTATTAAAATGTTTTGATGCTAAACTAAGTTGATTTGTGTTTGAATGCTATGTGAATGAGGATTTCTTTGTTTGACTTGGTGTATGTTGTTAGACACGTTAATATTTTCAATGAGAAAATTTGATGCAATTACCTTGATGTGGTGAAATGTTTGTTTGTTATGTGATCCACAAGTGCTAGTGATGTTGATATAATGAGATAACTTTAAAGGTAAATTACAATTTCATACCCGAATTTAAGGGGTAATTACAGAAACATACTCATGGTATTAAAAATTACTATTTTATACTTGGAAGAAATTTGACGTCACAAAATCTATTAAATCCTAACGATGCATGGTAATTGTCCAGATTACCCCTTTTTAAATTAAAACCCCTGAATCTACCCTAATTTGTTTTCTCCCTCATCTTGCTTACTCTTTTCTCCTTCTCTCACTTCTCCCACTCTCTCTTCTATTCACATAAATTTTTTGATTTAAAGCTTCCATCACCTGCAACGGGTATTGTTCTATTGCAATCTCAAAATCCAATATGTCTTAAGACAAAACAAAAATAATATTTTGTTAGAAACCCCAATCTCTTTTTTTCTCTATAATTTTTTTTTGGGAAATTAGGACTACTTTCTCACAGCCAATGACCTCCCAACTAGAACCCTAAATGTCCATTCAATTGTGAAGAATATGGATCGGCCACTGCTAAAAAGGATGGGGACAAATTTGTCGATGGTGGTAGGTCACCACGGGATCCAGATCCGGCCTTAACCCCACCTGAACTCAATGTATGTATAGATTTTCCAGGCATTCCACTTGATCAGTGTGATGCACTTTCTAATGCTGGTGCCGTACGATCTGGTCTAGATAATGGTGGAGGCTGGTGAGGCCACCAACGAAACCGCCTCAATCATCATCACGATCGGGTTGAAGACGATTCACATCAGGTTCGATTAACAAATGCTCAATTCTTAGGAGGATCTCCATAAGTTGGAGGCAAAAAATGCAACTTTGCGCTTTGAGGTGATTATTGGTTACTTAGGTGCTTTCGGTTTTCAAATTTATTTTGATTTTCTAATGAATTGTTGAGAATTTTGATAAACTCAAGTACATGATTGTTAAGAATGTAGTTGGCGTGATGGTTTTCGTTTAAACAGAGTATTTTAGTAAGTGCATTTGATCGAGTTGTCCTGTTTGTGTGTGCTTGGAGCAGAGTTGTGAAGGAAGAGAAGTTGGATTGGATTTTGACCGACGATAATAATATACATAGTATGGAACTCTTTGATGAGATTCAGAATGTTAAATGGTTCGATGCTTTTTATGTTGGGATACTTGTTCATTCCGATAATACAAATGATTTATCTTTGTCCATGGATCAGAAAAATGAGGAGGACATAAACCCGCCAAAACTTGTGGTACAATCCTTGAGTTCTATAAAAGTTCCAAATAATTCTGAAAGCTTTTCAGTTAAGAGGTTATCAGATGCCTAACTAAAATCAGAAGAAAAAAGCTTATCAATTTTCCATCTGCAAACACATCTGCTTTTTAGAAACATCGTTCAGTGATTGATAGAGAATTATGGAATCTAAAGGGATCTATAATTTTCAAATTCTATAATGATTGGTTCACTCATAGTTTTAGAGAGAGAGGTAACAGTATGTGAGAGGAGGAGTTCTCATAGATTCGGGGCTATTTGACTGTGTTTAGATGGTTTTCTTTCATATTGAACCACTTTTATTTGTTGTAAATTTGACATAGGTTTTCCCTCATTGTTGAGTTCTTAATGATTATTTATTTCGGTTTTAATTTTCTGCTTGTTTATAAGTTTAGAGGGAGAGAGGAATAATAGTGGAGTTCTGCAGATTGAAGATCGGGGAAGAAAAACACTTTTAACTAAGGGCATTTGGGGGTTTTCAAAAAAAAAAAATCTGATGTGGCTTCACATTTGTCCAAAATTCTTACGCTTGACTGATGGGATCACTAACGAAAGTATGTTTATGTAATGTAACCAACGAATCTCAAGTATGAAACAATAATTTTTAATACCACAGGTATGTTTCTATAATTACCCCCTAAACTCAAGTATGAAACTGTAAAATGTTTTAATGCTAAACAAAGTTGATTTGTGTTTTAATGTTGTGTGAATAAGGATTGCTTGGTTTTACTCGGTGTATGCCATGAGACTCATTGCTAATATTTTCAATGAGAAAATTTGATGCAATTACCTTGATGGGTGAAATGTCTGTTTGTTAGGTGATCCACAAGTGCTAGTGAAGTTGATATAATGAGATAACTTTAATTAAATGTGTTGTTTATATTCTTATGTGTATGAGAATTTTGATTCATGAATTGTTGATGGAAGAATACAATATGAAGGATGGGAAAGGTTTTCCCTTTTGAATAGTCTTGTTATTTTGAAAGTTTAATTTATATTGCTTGAGCTTTGGTAGATTGTTAGTAAATTGCGAGACAAAGAATTTAAGGATTTTGCCGTGAGGGCTTTCTACCATGTAATGTTAAATTATGATCAGGTATTTTTTTGAGGATTATATGAATATTGTAAGCTGTTAACCTAAGGAATATTTAGTATAAGAAATTGTGAGTGTCATTTTAGATAAAGTCTTGTATAGTTGGTTAGTAATATATGTATACTTGAGAAATGAGTATAGTGAAAGGGCAGTCGATAAAGAATCATATTGAAAGATTGAAGGTCCGGATTGTGATATCAATTAGAAAAATCTGGGAAGTTCAAGAATTGGGAAGTAGTATTGATTCATAAAAGTGTTGGATAGGTGGTTAATGCAAGAAAATATTGGTTAATGCAAGAGAAGATATATGGTATGCAATGATGGTGATGAGGCGAGAAAAATTGATTGAATAAGGAATGATGGTATTAAGGAAATTATAAGCAAACTTGTGTGGTACTTGGGATTTTAAGAGAATAAAAAAGAAGGTAAGATTTTCTTAGTTAAAGTTTTTGTGGACTCTATTAGAGTGTTTCATTCGGTGAATTAGAAGTAAAGGGTATTAGTCTAGAATCGGTTATAAATTTTTTATCGAAAATTGTTTAGAAAATAGAGCTATTATGTGAATACATATAAAGGAGAAAGGTAAAATGAATTATGATTTAATCTTATGGTTAAGCAAAATGCAATAAAAAGAGATGGTTGGTTTATTTTAAAACCAAGAAACCTTAAGTTTAGAATTGATAATGAGTAATTAAATGGTTAGTGTTTAGCTGAAGGAGCTTATAGTTTTGATCTTATTGGGAAAATGTCTTGGGTTTTTAATGAAAGATAATTGATGATGAGTTAAGATACTTGAAATATTTGAAGATTTAAAAAATTGTAGATGATTTGTCTTGGATGTAGTTGAGGTACTAGAAAAGTTGATGACTAGTGAAAGTGTTGAAAATCACCTTTAAGATTCCCAGGTTGTGATCGTCAAACACCCAAGTCTAGAATGATTTGGACCAAGACAAGAATCAAATCACGAAGGAGAAAACACAAGCAATTGTTATCGAGGTTCGGCAATTTTCCTACGTCCCCGCGAGCTCCTCCAAGCTCTCTACACTAAATCAATGGAGTTCTTACAATTACAGCAACACCTCCTCAAGAACCCTCTTGTTCTTGATGAATGAAAGAAGAGAAAAGAAAGAGATAAGAACTAAGTGTTTCCCTGGAATTTTACCCAAGAAAATTCCAATTACAAAGCCCTTGAACCCCAATCTTGAATACTCTCTCTCACTAGAAACACCTCTGAAGATTTGACAGCCTTTCTCTCTAAACACCAGCCACTCTTAGAATGAGACTTCTTCTTGTGTTTCTTTCTTGTGCTATGTGCCTTTGCACTTGCACACTTGCTCTCTTTTTTTATTACTCCTAGATGACCTTTATATAGAGCAACAACTTCTTTAACCAATCTTGAGGTCAATCTCAACCCTTAGATCTCAAGAACCAAAGAATCATGGCTCTTTAAGAGTCTAAGTGAACCTGTGCATTTTGATCAGAACCCACGCACAAGCTGAAGAGTGCTGAAAAACATGTATCAGGTGTGCCTTGCGTCGTGGCTCAAATTAGGGCAAGTCACGGTGCAGAACAGGGGAAAAACCTCCACCAACTGGAGGTCGCGGTGCCTAAGGCCTGGGCCGCAGCGCACACCTAGAGGAGGATCTCCTCCACTTGTTGGAGGCTGTGACGCTCCAAGCTTGAGCCGCAACCCCAATTGCTGCTGAAGCTTCATCTTTCAACCGTTTAATTCTTTGACAAATTCCCAACAGAAAGAATGGTGTATTCGCGTAACAAAAAAAAATGTCAAGAAGGTGTACTATTGGAGATTAAGAGTTTAGTGAGATGGAAGAGTGTTAGAATAACTATGGTGAAATAGAAATATCTTTGGAATGCAAGACTAAAGGATTGTGGTGAGAAGAATTGATTAAAGAATTGAGATATAGTCAATTAGTTTTAACCTTTACCATGGTTAAAAGTAAGGACTTGACATTCATCAGCATTGGTGTAAAATGAGAGGTTGCAAGAGAAAATTTAGTAATTTAAGATTCAATGAAGTAAGAGGTGTACTAGAAAAGGAAAGAATTGGGAGAAATTATTTAATGAAGGAGATAGCTAGAAAGAGTAAGGGTTATTAAATGTTTGAAGCTGTAACGATTTATAATGTAGAGTGAAGGAAGATCTTAAACAAACCAAGAAGTTATCGAGGAGTATTAAGGAGATGAGAATAGATTTTTATTAAGTGTGTAAGAAGAAATAGCAATCATGGATAGGAGTTAAAGGCACCTTTTGAAAAATGATATAGGTCATGTAATGTGAATGTGAAGTACTTTATTCGAGGATTGTTAGTAATGGTAAAGTAAATGAGAAGTGTAGAGATGAGATATTGGATGGTTTCCTAATAGTTTGATTTTTTTAAATGGATAAGAAAATGGAATGAGGAGCATTAAGAAGTTGGAAACATAATTAAGTCAAAGGAATAATTTGAGCATATAAAAATTTTGTTAGGAAAGTTGAGGTAAAATAAAGAAAATAAGATATTATAGTTTACTGAGATAATGAAGAGGACTAGATAAGAAGTAAAAGATCTCTATTGCCGCCAAGTGTTGTAGAATGAGAGATAATCAAGTTTAAGATAGATGGAGAAAAATTATTGGATACCCTGTGTTGATTTTTATTTATGGAATTAAAAGGAGGTAGAGAAATTGCATGAGATTAATGGCTTGGGCAAGCTAAGAAGTTGAAGGTATTAATGTTAAATTAAGAATTTATGGATTTGATGTGACTAATGAATTAATTGGAAATTTCCTATGAGGTATAAATTTTAAAGTATGAAACTATTGATGGTTTGGCCTGAAAGGAGAAGGACAAAGGATATAAAGGGGTAAGTTGTGGGAAAAGTGAAAAATTAAGATCCCAAGATAAAAATTCGAAGCGTGAATTGTATTATATTGTGCCTATCTAGTGGAAAGTTGAATTTTTGGAGACTGATCACTAAGGATTTTGATATAAGAAATGTACTGATTATAGAGATTATAAGTTGATACGTGGATTTGACGTGAAGCTTAGAGTGTATGTGTAGTAGTTAATAAATAAAGGAGGTAATCTAAAGAAATATGTTAAGGAATGAATAGATCCGATAAGTACAAATTTGTAAGTCGTATTTGAAGACAACTAAGTGTTAAAGAGTAGGTTGCTTATTCGAATTGATGCTTGTGAGATGCTAGAAAGTTAATAAAAATGGAGAACTTATATTTTATTGATTATTTATTTTGTGGGTGAATTGAAAAATTTGTGAAAACTAATAGATTGAAGGGATGAATGAGAATCAAGTTGAAGCGAGAATAGAATTTCGAAGTGAGATCTTTGACAAATCCTAAGTATTATGTCTAATTAGATAGTAATTTTGGGAAAAGGTGATTTGAAAGTCATACAGTGTTTGAGACCTTTGAAGTATGAAGTCGAGAAGAAGAGGTAGGAAATGGTGAAGGATTTAGTCTTTAAAACTCAAGAGCCAAAAAGAAGATGTAAGAAGGAAATGATTTTAAGTAATACCTTTGGTTGGAGATATGTGAATTTAAAAACCAAATGGAAGAGAGAGATAGCTATATAAAGGGGAATAATTATTTAAAAGGCGAACATCAATTATTAATAAGAAAAGTTTATAGTAGAACTGTTGGAAAATCACCTTTGCAAGAAACCCAGGTTGTGATCTTTCCAACACCCAAGTCTAGAATGACTTGTAATAAAACAGGAATCAAACAATCAAAGAAATAACACAAGCAATTGTTATTGAGGTTCAACAAATGCCTACGTCCCCGTGAGCTCCTCCGAGCTCTTTGCACTAAATCAATGGAGTTCTTACAATTACAGCAACACCTCCTCAAGAACCCTCTTATTCTTGATACATTAAAGAAGAGAAAAGAAAGAGATAAGAACTAAATATTTCCCTAGAATTTTTCCCCAGAAAATTCTAATTACAAAGCTCTTGAACCCCATTTCTTGAATACTCTCTCTCAGTTGTAACACCTCTGAAGATTTGAGAGTCTTTCTCTCTCAACACCAGCCACTCTTGGAATAAGACTTCTTCTTATGCTTCTCTTGTGTTTTGTGTCTTTGCATTCTCACACTTACACTTGTGTTACTTGTCGTTATGATTGTTGTTGATGGAGCAATAACTTTTTGAACCAATCTTGAAGTCAATCTCAACCTTAGATTTTGAGGACCAAACAATCATGGCCCTCCAAGAAGTCTAAGTAATCCTGTGCGTTTTAACCAAGTCCCATGCATCAGGAGAAGAGTGCTGATCAGAGGAATCAAATGTGCCTGGCACTGCGGCCCATAACAGGGCAGGCTGCAGCACACACAGGGCATAAACTCCTCTAGGTGCTGGGTACCACGGTGCACAAGGCCTGGGCCATGGCGCACAGCCCTGTGCCACCTTGTGCCACAGTGCACACCACCCTATGCCATGGCGCACACCTAGACGAGGCAAACTTCTGACTTGCTGGAGGCTGCAGTGCTCAATCCTGTGTTCGGCTCAAAGACTACTGAAGCTTCAATCTTCCATCCATTTAATTCTTAGACAAATTCCAACAATCTCTACCTTTATCTGAGCAATTAAACCCGAACCCATTCTGCAGAGAATTCAGGATCCAAACTCAACATGAGTCACCATATCATCCGACTCCAATCTTAAGAAGTCTAAGGCAATGATTGAACTTGCTTAGTGGTAGAACTTTAGTGCCTAAATCTGTAGGATTTTCTTCTGTGGCCACTTTGTCCACATGGATGAATCCTTCGGTAACATTTTCTCGAATGAAATGATACCGAACATCCATATGCTTTGTCCTCTCATGGAACACCGGATTCTTACACAAATGCAACACACTTTGGCTATCTGAATACACCACCACCTGCTCTTTTAGGACCTTCAACTCTTCCAATAACCCTTTGCACCAATAGCCTCCTTAATCGCTTTCGTTGCCGCTATGTACTCAGCCTCGGTTGTTGAGAGTGCTACCATCGGCTGCAACTGAGCCTTCCAACTTATACAACATCCGTTTAAGTTGAAGAAGTAAAAGGTAATCGATCTTCTCTTATCACAGTCTGCTCCATAGTCCGAATCAGCATAACCTTCTAACCAGATGGACTTACCACTCTTCTCGTAAACAAGCCCCACATTTGAGCTTCCCTTCAAATACCTCAGCAACCACTTCATCCCAAGCCAATGCTCTTTTTCGGGATTACTCATAAACCTGCTGAGAACACTTATTGCATGAGCAATGTCGGGTCTAGTGCTTACCATGGTGAACATTACAGATCCAACCACACTAGAGTAAGGGACCTTTTCCATTTCCTTCTTCTCCTCATCCAATCTCGGACATTGATCGCTGGAGAACTTGAAATGACTAGCAAGGGGAATTTTTACTGGTTTACTATCTTTCATAGAAAACTTAGATATCATCTTTTCTATGTAGGAAGACTGAGAAACCTTCAACCTATTTTTCTCCCTTTCCCAGATTATACTCATCCAAAGGATCATTTGTGCATGACCAAGATCCTCCATCTCAAACTTCAAACTGAGTTGAGATTTCAACTTTTCTATCCTCTCCCTACTATTACCAACCAATAGCATATCATTAACATAGATGAGGATAATCACCATTTCCTCTACCTTGTGACCTTTGTAGTACAAGCACGAATCATAGTAGCTCCTCATGAAACCCAAGCTAGTTCTAAAGGAATCAAACCTCTTATTCCATTGCTGGGGTGATTGCTTCAGGCCATAGAGAGGTTTCTTCAATTGGCACACCAAATCTCCCTGCCTTCCTTCCTCATAGCCTTCGGGTTGCCTCATATAGATGGTCTCATCAAGCTCTCCATGTAAGAATGCTGTCTTTATATCCATTTTCTCGATCTCCCAATTAAATTGGACCACTATAGCTAACACTATCCTTATCGTCTTGTATTTCACAACCGGAGAGAATATTTCGGTGAAATCTATGTCTTCTCTTTGTGTGAACCCCTTTACCACCAGCCTAGCCTTATATCGAACTTCATCCCACGGAGGGTTCCCTTCTTTGATCTTGTAAATCCATTTATAATCTATAACTCTCCGTTTTTCTGGTTTGGGCACCAATTCCCAAGAGTTGTTCTTCCTCAAAGAATGCATTTCTTCCTCCATAGCTTGATTCCATCTTGACGAATCCTTACATCCCATGGCATCAATGTAAGTTTCTGGTTCACTCCCTCCTTCTGAATAAGGAGCTATGACACTAGCATCCGCAAAACCATATCTCAAAGGTGGTCTGACCAGCCATCTTTCCCGGTCCCTTGTGAGCTGATAATCATTCTGATTTGCTGCGTCATCCCCTTCTAGTTCAGCCTCTTCTTGAGTATCTTGAGCTTGGCCTTCATCAATGGGCTCTACCTGGTCCGAACCCTCTTGCCTTCCTTATTCTACCTGAACTGAATTTCTTTGATGTTATGCTCCACAAATACCGGGCTGGTTTGCCCACTATCCCCTCTAGGGTTAGTTTTCTCCAAATAGGGAAATAAATGCTCATTAAAAATGACATCCCTACTTATTATGAGTTTAGTTCATTTTGGCTCTAAAGACCACAACCTATACCCCTTAACCCCTTCACCATATCCTAGAAACACACATTTTCTAGACCTTAGGCTAAGTTTATCATCCTTTTAATGTGCAAACGCAGCACATCCAAAAGTCTTAAGGTTGTTCAACTCAGGGGGTTTACCACTCCACATCTCCTTGGGAGTCTTGAGATCCAAAGCTCTAGAGGGTGATCTATTAACCAAATACATAGTAGTAGACACAACTTCCCCCCAGAAACATTTAGGTAACCCAGAACCAATTAACATGCATCTAACCTTTTCTATAAGGGTCCTATTCATCCTCTCAGCAACTCTATTTTGCTGAGGGGTTTTCATAACCGTTCTATTGGTATTTGTCTAAGGTTTAAACATGTCTAAATATAGTTCAAATATGGTTAAAGTCTAAACCAATGTTGAAAGATTTAAATACAACATGTTAAAGGAGTGCACACATGTGTGTGCATCCATTTGGGTGTGTGTGCACACCTCTAATCAACAAAGCAAAGTAGTGCACACTGCTGTATGAAGGGCAGCATCAGTGTGCGCCTCACCGCCTCTTCACCAGCGCCTCACTGCCCAGTAAGGATGTAGTTTGGAGAAGGGTAGTGTTGCACCACCCCTCCACCAGCACCGCACAGCCCAGAATGTGGTGCAAAGGAGCTTTCCCTAGCGCCTCACCGCCCCCTGTTCAACGCCTAGGCGCTAAGCACACTGAGGCACACATGGACAGCTTGTTTTAACCTCCTTTTAGGTGCATGGATGCAAGGTTAAAATGAACAGAACCACTTAGGATTGATGGAGGGCCATTGTTAAGTGGTCATCAAGATCTAAGGGTGGAGATTAACTCTCAAGATTGGACAAGAAGTTGGTGCACTATATAAAGGGTCACCTAGCTTCATTCTCAACATAAGTTTGTGACATACTTTGAGATCAATTGTAAAGAGTGACATACAAGAGAGAATTGTGTAAGAGTCCAAAGACACAAATTCAAGAGGGACTCATTGTAGTGAGGCTGGTTGTAAAGAGAGAGGAGTCTAGATTAGATAGAGAGCATTGTTAGTTCTTATCTTCTTCCTTTCTTCTCTTCTTGGTTTTTTCAAGAACTTGAGCTTCTTGAAGAGGGTTGCTGTAATTGTAAAGAACCATTGATTTAGTGCAGAGAGTTTAGAAGAACTCACGGGGACGTAGGCTATTGACGAACCTCGATAACAAATCGCTTGTTTTCTTTTTTTTCTTGCTTTCGATTGCTGTATTTCTTTCTACAAGTCATTCTAGACTTGGGTATTTGGAAGATTACCACCTGGGCATCTTGTCAAGGTGATTTCTGACACGTTCTATGTCTCAGAATCCCATTTAACTTACAGAAATTGTCAAATTCCTTATTAAAAAATTCTAAGCCATTATCGATTCTAAACACCTTAACTACCTTGCCCGTTTGAGTTTCTTCCAGCTTTTTCTACACCACAAATTTATTCAAAGCATCTGATTTATTTTTAAAAAAATAAACCCAAACCTTTCTAGAATAATCATCAATTAAAGAAAGAAAGTAAAGATTACCTCCTTGTGTTGGTGTTCTTGCTAGTCTCCAAAGATCGGCATGAATATAGTCAAGAATACCCTTAGACTTGTGCACTTCGGTGTTGAAGCTGACCCAATGTTGTTTCCCAAGAACACAACATTCGCAGAAATCAAGTTTCTCTACCTTGTCACCATCAAGTAAACCATTCATGCTGAGAACTTATAGGTCCTTTTTGCTCATGTATCCCAAGCGATTATGCCAAGGAACTGCCTTATCCATTTTAGCCATCAAGCTTGCTGCTTGATCCTTGAGGTCCATGTCTCCAATCATCTCATAGAGACCATCCTTCATTGCTGCTTTGATCACTATCAAAGATCCCTTGGTTACCTTGATCTTTCCTCCCTTTGCTTTGTATGTGTACCCCATGGAATCTAGCTGCCCCAATGAGATCAAATTTCTTCTCAAATCCGAAAGGTATCTCACATTCCGCAGCAGCCTTGTAACTCCATCAAACATCCTCAATTGGATGTCTCCTATACCCCTCATCTTGAGTCATCATATCAACCGACTCCAATCCTAAAAAGTCTAAGGCAATGATTGAACTTGCTTAGAGGTAGAACTTTAGTACCTAAATCTGTAGGGTTTCTTCCGTGGCTACCTTGTCCATATGGATGCATCCTTTCGTAACATTTTCCCAAATGAAATGGTATCGAACATCCATATGCTTTGTCCTCTATTGGAACACCAAATTCTTGCACAAATGCAATGCACTTTAGCTATCCGAATACACCACAACCTGGTCCTCTAGTACCTTCAACTCTTCCAGCAACCCTTTGCACCACATGGCCTCCTTGATGGCTTCCGTAGTTACTATGTACTCAACCTCAGTTGTTGAGAGTGCTACCACCGGCTGCAACTGAGCCTTCCAACTTACACAACATCTGTTTAAGTTGAAGAAGTAGGAGGTAATCGATCTCCTTTTATCCCGGTCTGCTCTATAGTCCGAATAAGCATAACCCTCAAGGTAGATGGACTTACCACTCTTGTTGGAAATCACCTTGACAAGATGTCTAGGTGGTGATCTTCCAAACACCCAAGTCTAGAATGACTTGTAAAGAAAACAGCACACGAAGCAAGAAAGAAAGACACAAAAATTGTTATCGAGGTTCGACAATAGCCTACGTCCCCGTGAGTTCTTCTAAACTCTTTGCACTAAATCAATGGTTCTTTTACAATCATAGCAACCCCTCAACAAGAAGCTCAAGTTCTTGAAGAAACCAAGAAGAGAAGAAAGGAAGAAGATAAGAACTATTACAATGCTCTATATCTAATTTATACTCCTATCTCTTTACAACCAGCCTCTCTACAATGAGTCCCTCTTGTGTTTGTGTCTTTGCACCCTCACTCAATTCTCTCATTCACATGTTCTCTCACACACACACTTGTGTCTTGTATCACACCTCACATTGTGTTTTGATTGAAGCTAGGTGACCCTTTATATAGTGAACCAACTTCTTGTCCAATCTAGAGTGTCATTGTCCACCCTTAGATCTTGATGACCAATCAACCATGGCCCTCCATCAATCCTAAGTGATACTGTGCCTTTTGGACTGGCACCCACACACTTAATAAAAGGTTGAATCAAGTTAATAAAGTGTGCATCAGTGTACCTAGCGCCTAGGCCTCCAATAGGGTGTGCTGCGGCGTTGGGCAAAACACCTTTTCACCACTTTCTGGGCGCCGTAGCCTTGGGTAGGGGGTGCCATGGCCTTGGTCTTCCTCCAGTATCCTCACTTGCTGGGCGCCATGGCCTAGAAGGAGCAGAGCTACGGCGTACACTGATGTTGGACCCTTCAAAGCTATTCACACTTCTTTGTCTTTCTGAAAAGAGAGGTGTGCACACACCCAAAGTGAGGCGCACACTTATGTGCACTCCTTTAACATGCTGAAAGTCATTCTTCCATCTCTTTTTTAAACCTTAACCATGTTTAAACCATATTTAAACCTTATACAAATACCAACAATCTCTACCTTTGTTTAAGCGTCTAAACTCGAACCATTGTGCAGAGAACTTCAGGATCCAAGCTCAGCTTGAGTCATCATATCAACCGACTCCAATCCTAAGTAGTCCAAGGCAATGATTGAACTTACTTAGAGGTAGAACCTTGGTGCCAATCCACAGGATTTTCTTCCATGGCTACCTTGTCCCCATGGACGCATCCTTCCATAACATTTTCTCGAATGAAATGATACCAACATCCATGTGCTTTGTTCTCTCATGGAATACTGGATTTTTACACAAGTGCAATGCACTTTAACTATCCGAATACACCACCACCTGCTCTTCCAGGACCTTCAAGTCTTCCAACAACCCTTTGCACCACATAGCCTCCTTAATGGCTTCCGAAGCCACTATGTATTCTGCCTCCGTTGTTGAGAGTGCTACCATCGACTGCCATTGAGCCTTCAAATACCTTAGCAACAACTTCATCCCAAATCAAAGCTCCTTTCCGGGATTACTCATAAATCTGCTGAGAAATATCGGGTCTAGTGCTTACCATAATGGACTTGACTGGTCCAACCGTACTAGGGTAAGAGACCTTTACCATTTCCTTCTTCTCCTCATCCATTCCAGGACATTGTTCTCTAGAGAACTTGAAATGACCAGCAAGAGAAACCTTCACTGGTTTACTATCTTCCATAGAAGACCGAGAAACCTTCAACCCGTTTCTCTCCTTTTCCCGAATTCTTCTCATACCAAGGATCTTTTGTGTAAGGTTGAGATCCTTCCTCTCAAACTCCTCATTGAGTTGAGATGTAAACCTTTTCATCCTCTCCCTACTGTTCCGACCCAACAGTATATCATTGGCATAGATGAGAATAATCACCACTTCATCCACCTTATGTCTAGGTGAGAAGGTTTCTGTGAAATCCATGCCTTTCCTTTGCGTGAACCCCTTTGCCACCAGCCTAGCCTTATTCCGAACTTCATCTCCTGGAGGGTACCCTTCTTTGATCTTGTAAGTCCACTTACAATCCACAACTCTCTATTTTCCCGGAATGTGCACAAATTCCTAGAAGTTGATCTTCCTCAAAGAATCCATTTCTTCCTCCATCTCTAGCTTCCATCTTGGCGAATCTTTACATCCCAGGGCATTAATGTAAGTTTCTTGTTCACCCATTCCTCCTTCTGTCCAAGGAGCAGCTACATCCACAGCATCCTAATGGGTGCTTAAATGTTCATATTTAAGCCCCTTAAATTACATTTGTTAAGCTCTTATCTATATGTTTTAGTCTATTTTACTTCACTTTTGTGTTTTACACGTTGTTATAGGGTTATGGAGAAAAAAGAAGCATTTTTGGCACTTAAAGGAAGAAAATCTAGAAATCTTGGAGCAACTACTGGATAAAGTGCGATCGAGCGTAACCCTCGATACGATCAAGCGCATCAGTGCTCGTGCGCGCGCATCAGTGCTCGTGCGCGCGCAAAGAAGGATCGAGCATAGCATTGCGATCGAGCGCACTGCGTATGCGATTGAGCGCACATGTACGGGCGTGAACAGTAAAGAGGTAGAACCAGTTTTGGAAATAAAGGAGTTTTATGTTTTAGGAAAGTTTAGGGTTCCTGGGTCTTCTAGGATTATTCAACCCCTGTAAATACACCTATAAAACACACACAAGAGAGCATCCCTTCTTTTAGCTTTTGTTTTAGCTTGGAGAAGAAAACTGTGGAGGAGAATTGGCGACTCATCTCTCGGGTTTCTTCTTTCTTTTATTTTTATTATGTGTACTTAAACTTTTAGTAAGGGCTTGGTTGAAGCCCTAATTATGTTTATTCAATAAATCAGTATTGGCCCCTTTGCGATATTTGTGTTGTGATGCTTAACTTGATTAATACCTATTTTTATTTAAATTCCTCATATGTGTGTGTCTGATCAACGTACACATGTGGTATTGATTATGCCCAAAACATAACGCAGTATTGTAGTACAGCTTTGGGGTGTCGATTCCACAGGGAAACAAACTAATTACAAAAGAAGGTATAAACCTCAACACAAACAATAAAAGTTAAAGCGACAAAATCTGAATTGTTAATTGTGTGAAAATTGTGTAAATAATTGATGGATGATAAAATAAAGAAACAACAAGGTTTCGAAAATCCTCCCTAGCTTCGTTGCCCTAATCCTAACTTGATTTAGTTGTTTTTATCTTGATTGCAAGTTTCACATCCCAAATAGGCAATCGGTAAATATTCAATTAAAGCGCATGTATAAACCCTAATGTAATTGATATGAATTATTCTTTACTTTCAAGCACACATGACCTAACTTATAAATTACCAAAAGACAATGATATATCTAAATGATAATACCGCAGCAATAGACAAATCTATAAAAGAGATCTACCAGACTCAATCACACCCAAACAAATACACATAAGAAGAGCATGACTAGACTTATATGGAAAAAAGCATGCAATCACCGGACTAATAAGAAATCTACTAATTAAATTAAAGAATAAAACATAACAATGTTTAATGAAAATAATACCAAACTACAACTGAATCAAATAAAGGAAAAAAAGAACAACTACACCTAGGGATTCATCCCTTCGCCTTGCTTGGAGACTAGCCGGCCATGGGGCTCATGTGTCCTCGAGTTGCCTCCGGCCTCTCAATGATAATCTCCCCCTTGGTAGTGAAAGCTTCGGCAATTCCTCAACTTGCCCTCCAAAAGTACTTTGGATTCCTCCTAAGAGCCCTCTTGATTGCTCCTAAAGGCCCTCTGGATTCACTTTCTGATGATCTTAGATGATCTCAGATTCTCCAATGGTCCTTAAAGCTGAAGTGAAGTGGGTCTTATATAGGCAAATACCATGAGTGTAATGTGTTTCCAATCCGATGTGGGATGTGGGATTTAAGCCTTCACATGCCCTTCACGCTGAAATCCCGCACAGCCCGCACAGCCTGACCTTTGTCTACTTAAACTGCCATAACTTTCTCTAGAAAAATCATTTTTATGAACCTTAAATTCTCCAGAAAATAGACTTCTGGATCTTTCTCAGCATATATGGCTCATCTCCTGGTTCTTCTTGTATCAATACAGCTTAATTTGTAAAGATGTTTGATCTGTACGGGCAATTCTGGAAATTTAGTGAAACTCTTTTCCAGTGCGGGCAGCAATTGTTGCTCTTTTAAGCCCTCCATCTTGTCTTTCGGGAAGTATTCCTTCACTCCAGTATGCCTCGAGTCTTTGTGCCTCAAGCAATGATAACTTTTCATCCTCTTTTGAGCTTAAAGTACCTGAAAAATGCACCGAAATAGATCAATGATCCAAGAATGATACTTTAGAGTTGTTAACGTATAAAAGTGCAATTAAAACCTAGATCAACCCTAAAATGATAACAATTAAGTACTATTAAGATGCATTTTATGACTCTCATCACAACTCCCAACTAGCTTATTGCTAGTCCCTAGCAATTCAAGCGAAAACAAGAGATGAATTCTACGGTGGGAATCAAAGTAAATGAAAAGCAATATTAGTGTAAATCAAGAGTAATTCACATTTTGTCTCAAAAATTACATATAACACATGGCACAAAGAATCATTAAATTTCACCCAAATCCAAAAGTAATCCAAACATCAATCTTAAAATTGTTATTGACTCTTAACATCCATCTTACCACAAACCATTAATCCGAACACCCGGATGATTTTATGCATAACATTCACGAATACAAGTCTTATCCTCTAAAAACATAATAAATTGCGTGACATCACTCACAAAAACAAGCTCCATAGGCTCACTTTTCAAATCACTCTCCACTATTGTAGAAAAATCACGCTACATTGGATCAAAATGTCTTTAATAAGCTTGTGATGTTAGGCCAAGGTAAAGGCTAAAGAAGAACAGGAAGGATTCACAAGTAAAAGAACTCAATCTCTTAACTTTAAACACAATCACTTTAAACACTTGATAACCTTTACTTCAACACCCAACTCTTTCAACCATTTTTTGAGTATTTCTTTCAAGAAATCACCATTTTTTTTTCTTTTCATTCTTTCTTTCTTCTTTCTTTGCCATAATTCATTTTTTTTTTGGCCCATAACCATTCACCTTCTTTTTCATTATTTTTTTTCTTTTCTTTTCCACAACCCCCAACTCATCTCCTTTAATGTACTTGGGTTATTTTTTTTTCATATTTCCACCCTTACTCCTTTTAAGTGCTTCTCACAACATGTGCATAACTAAGTTCTTTTAAAGGAAAAGTAAGGATAAAATATTTTTTGGCTCATAAAGATAAGTAAATGGTTTATCGAAAGAAACGAGGCTCAATTTTTCTTTTTAAGAAAAAGGCTCAAATAGGTGACTAGTGATAAATATAGAAATGGTAGGTTTGAAAGGCTCAAACGGTTCAAAAATGGCCTATATCATATCCTAAGTAGTGTGCATTCTAGGAATTCACCTCAAGTGATTATCAAGTAAGTTCTGGAGCTTGTCAAGACCGCAAAAGTATTCATAAAACAATCACACATAAAATTTCTCTAAATGTTTTAGACTAATCATACAATTTTACCACAAACTAAAGTCTCAAACCAAATGAAGATTGATATTTAAATTAATTTCAAACCGAAGCAAAATTTAACTTCTTCTACATGCTATCTGCTATCTCAATTAAGCTCATATCATTGACATGTGAATTAACTCTAAGGCTAACACCAAGCATGCTAGAAACAAACAAAAAGGAAAATGACACCAAGCAGTTCAATGGAAAAAAAATTTATGGAAATAAAGAATATGGAAACAAAGAGATGCGTTTCCTCCACCTCTAACTTAAAAACTGCATTGACCTTAATGTAAAAGAAAGAGTAAAGGAGACTCCCCTTGTAGCCAAAGGTGTACAGAAGCTGAAAATTGTGCTCCACCATTTGAAATGCTTCGTACTTTTTCCTTGAAAATGAAATATTAAGTTAATACTGGAAAACAGAAGAAAAAAATGCAAATAATAAACAAGAAAGAAAAACAATAATAGTAAAAGGATATACTATGGGGTGCCTCCCATGAGCACTAAGTTTTACGTCTTCAACCAGACGCTTTTATTCCCTCCTAGAAAAACATAGGTTGAATGCACCCACCACTGCTTCATTGCTAAATTTGGTGCTTGTATGTTTTTGACAGGCCTCAAGGATGTCATCAGTAACACCCGTAAATTCTGGCTCGATATATGCTCTTGTAAAGCCATAAGTGAGGGTGGACTCCAATGGATTAAGATGCTGGACCTTTTCCATGAATGAATCCATCATGTATGTTTGGTGGCATCCGTCCACATCCTCTGATTTTTTCATTGTTGGGATGTGTAATAACTTACCACTTACTGTCTCAATGGCATTCACTTCCTTCACATTCTATTGCACCAGGTGCTGACCATGAAATGTGGACTGAGCTTGAGAAGGGAACTTACCTCGCTTAGTCACACTTAAGTAGCTCATTAACTTGGACACTTAGCTCTTTATCTCTTTATGTTCTTCAACAACCTGCACAATTAAAGATTCAAGCCTTTGATTAGTCTTCCCTTGTGCTTCAATAAAAGCATGTAAAGTGTCTTCTAAAGAACTCCTAGAAGACACGGGTGTATGATATGGTTCAAGATATGGTGCAAGCTGCTGGTTTTCAGACTTCTAGCTGAAATTTGGGTGATTTCGCCATCCCGGATTATAAGTAACAGAGAAGGGTGTCAAAGGCTTCTTGTACATGCCTAGGGCATTACATTGCTCCTTATACATCCCTCTCATCTCAGCAAATGTGGGACACTCTTAGGCGAGATGATCTACCCTGCCACACACAAAACATGGTTCAAAAGATTTTGCATGATTAACCACGTGTGTTGGCTTTAAGCTCTTAGTCTTTAATACCTCTAGTTCCCTTGTGAGCATCTCGACCTTGGCCTTAAGGTTATCCTCTTCCTTATGATGGTAAATTCTACCACCTTTTTGGTTCCCTATAGGTCATGACCTATTTGTGCTTTCAGTAGCACTAGGTCCAGTCCAAGTGTAAGCTTTTTCAGCAAGCTCATTGAGGTACTCTATGGCCTCATAAGGATCTTTCTTCAAAAATTCACCATTACACATCATCTCTACGAATTGGCGCTCTCTATATGTAAGTCCCTCATAGAAATAGCTCACCAAGCGCCAACTCTCAGACCTATGGTGAGGGCACATACTCAATAACTCCTTAAATCTCTCCCAAGACTGATATAAGGTCTCACTATCCTTTTGTGCAAAGGTGGAGATTTTTCTTTTCAAAGCGTTGGTCTTATGTTGGGGAAAATATTTGTTAAAGAAAGCCCGAGTCATCTCAGTCCACGACCTAATAGATCATGGTCTTAGTGAGTATAGCCAACTCTTAGCTATATCCTTCAAAGCGAAAGGAAAGAACTTAAGCCTCATAATGTCATCGGTTTCATCTTGACTATGAAAAGTCGTGACTACTTCCTTAAACTCTCTAATGTGCATATATGGGTTTTCATTATCGAAGCCATGAAATGTAGGGAGTAATTGAATCATCCCTAGTTTAAGATCTAATTGGCGAGTATTGCTTGGAAACATGATGCATGATGGTGTGGTTGTGCGTGCAGGGTGGAGGTAATCCTGAAGTGTCCTAGCAACATTCTCATTAAGGTTATTGTCAATGTTAACAAAATCCTTTAAATTCTTGGGTGGGGGTGCACTATGGTTTGATCTAAATGAGGTTTCACTAACGGACATGGAAGGAGAGAGTAATTCTAGTTCGGGTCCTCTAATGAATCTACCTCGTAAATCTCTCGGTCTAAGCATGCACCAAATGAATCAGAGAGGAAATAAATAAAACAGAATATTAATAAATAAAAAAATTCAGAAAATCAAAACTTAGAAAAAAGAACAATAATAAAAAAATAACTATAAAAAGAAAGAAGGAAAAAAATAAAGCAGCAAGCTAAAAGAAGGAACGAAGTTACCGCCTTTACAGCTACTGAAAAGAAAAACTACCTACAATTCTTCTACCGTTATGTCTCAAAGTTGACAATCTTCTTTGTACTTAAGCGTGTTTCCCCGGCAACGGCGCCAAAATTTGATTACGCCCAAAATATAACGCAGTATTGTAGTACAGTTTTGGGGTGTCGATTCCAAAAGGAAACAAACTAATTACAAAAGAAGGTGTAAACCTCAACACAAACGATAAAAGTTAAAGTGACAAAATCTGGATTGTCGATTGTGTGAAAATTGTGTAAATAATTGATGGATAATATAATAAAGAAACAACAAGGTTCCGAAAATCCTCCCTAGGTTTATTGCCCTAATCCTAACTTGATTCAGTTGTTTTTATCTCGATTGCAAGTTTCACATCCCAAACAAGCAATCGGCAAATATTCAATTAAAGCGCATGTATAAACCCTAATGTAATTGATATGAATTATTCTTTACTTTCAAGCACACATGACCTAACTTATAAATTATCAAAAGATGATGATATATCCAAATGACAATACCGCAGCAATAGACAAATCTATAAAAGAGATCTACCAGACTCAATCACACCCAAACAAATACACATAAGAAGAGCATGACTAGACTTATATGGGAAAGAAACATGCAATCACTGGACTAATAAGAAATCTACTAATTGAATTAAAGAATAAAACACAACAATTGATGAGTCTTAAATATTGCATATTTAAGCCCTTAAATTATATGTGTTAAGCTCTTAGTTTGTATTATTTCCCTTTATTTTATGTCTTTTCTGTATTTTGTGTATTTTTATAGGTTTGTGGAGAAAATGAAGCATTTCGGGAGATCAAGCTTCAAGAGCAAAAGCTGAGGATGCCTAGTGCGATCGAGCGTACGAGTCATGCGATCGAGCGCACCTGCCTACGAACGAGCGCATGACCAGTATCCCACATCGAATCTGAAACCTATAGTGCTTCAAGACTCCCCCTATATAAACACCATCTGACTTCATCATTCGGTGTGCAATTCCTAAGCCATTTGGTGTAATCCGGTGGACGTCTGCTAGCATTCTGGAGGACCCCGAAGGCTTTGCTACCACGAGGGGAAGCGTCGCCCAACAGCAAGTGGAATTTCTCCCTTGTATAGTAAATATTTCTTTTCATTTTGTTTTGTTTAGTTTAAATGTTTAGCACTTTTATTATGAACTGTAGTTTCATAACTATGAGGGGCTAGAATCTTTAACTAAGGTTGAAGATGAAGCCTCGCCGTTGTTTGGCATATCAGTTTCAGTTTTGTTTCTGATGTTTTAGTATAAATGTTCTGTCAATTATTTGAGTAGAATCTTATGATTGATTGTGTTTAAATTGTTATGTTGGATATTCCTTGTGTTTCATCTGATGGATACATCGAATCATTTTCGATTAAATTGGATTTCCTTTGTGATTTGTTAAAAGTGGATACATTTGATGCTTTTCGTTTAATCGGGATATTTGTTGTTTTTTGTCTTAAGTTGGATTCATAGAATGTTTTGATAGGCTACTGTTAGAACCTTGAGATATATGCTTAACTTCGGCAGGGTGGATTCAGAAACCTTAGTGTCTTTATTATTAGTTTTAAATCAATTTAGTTTAGTTTTTATTTGTTTTGCAACATATAATTCAAAACTCAGAACTAGGTTAAGATAAGTTTAGTTTAGATAAAATTACATTTTCACAACGTAATTCCCTGTGGATTCGACCTCGCACTTGCACAACACTATATTGCAAACGAATCGTGCGCTTGCGAGTAATTTAAAACTCACAACAAAAATGTTTAATGAAAATAATACCAAACTACAACTGAATCAAATAAAGGAAAATAAGAACAACTACACCTAGGGATTCATCCCTTCGCCTTGCTTGGGGACTAGCCGGCCATGGGGCTCATGCGTCCTCGAGTTGCCTCCGGCCTCTCAACGAACATCTCCCCCTTGGTAGCGAAAGCTTCGGTGATTCCTTAGCTTGCCCTCCAAAAGTACTTTGGATTCCTCCTAAAGGCCCTTTGGATTGCTCCTAAAGGCCCTCTGGATTCACTTTCTGATGATCTCAGATTCTCCAATGGTTCTTAAAGCTGAAGTGGAGTGGGTCTTATATAGGCAAATACCACGAGTGCAATGTGTTTCCAATCCGATGTGGGATGTGGGATTTAAGCCTCCATATGCTGATAAGATTCATAAAATGCATCTAAACAATACTTAATTGTTAGCATTTTAGGGTTGATCGAGGTTGGAATTACACTTTTATACCTTAATAACTCTAAAGTGTTATTCTTGAATTGTTGACTTATTTCAGTGCATTTTCAAGTACTTTGAGCTTAAAAAAGAGATAGAAAAGCTATCAACATTTTAAACACAAAGCTTCAATGAATACTTGATTGAGATAATGGTCGCAGAAGAGTTAAGATAAAGAGAAACCAAGAAAGGAGTTTCATTAAATTTTCAGAATTGCCCGTGCAGATCAATCATCTTTGCAGATTAAACTGTACTGTTTAAGGAAGAATCAGGAGATGAGCCACATATTTTTAGAATGATCCGAAAGTCTATTTTCTGGAGAATTTTACGATTCGTAAAAAGGATTTTTCTAGAGAAAATTATGGCAGTTTTAGTAGACACAGGTCAGGCCTCCAGATCAGCATCCACCTAGCGCCGCGCCACTCACTTTCCAGCACTGCACCCTCACTTTCCAGCACTGCGCCCCTCACTTTCCGGCGCCCACTCGTTCCCAAATTAGGGCTGTACAATGACATTTTTTGGACCAAAATGCCCCTAACTACTTGTGATCTATAAATACATGCTTAAGGAGTGTGCAGTCAGCATTATTAAGCAAGGAAAGAGGGATCCAAGGGATCCAAATCCAGAAATTCTTCGAAGTATTCTTTGGCTGGAAATTAAGGGGAGAACATCTATATTGTTCTTCCACTTTGAGCTCCATGGCCAAGAAATCAAGGGGAGAGCATCCATATTGTTCTTCCACCTTAAGCTCCATGGCTAACTAATCATCAAAGAAGGGAAAAGGATGAATCCTTAAGGTTTTGTTTTTTCTTATTTTTTATTCTTGATTCATTTGTACGGATTTATTGTTGAATATTGTTTGTGATTTATTCATGGATTAAACATGAAGAATTTAGGTTCATGTGACAGTTGAATTTATGTTCTTCGTATCTTAGATTTTCTTAACCTGGTGATTGCATACTCCTCCCCCATATAAGTCTAGTCATGCTCTTCTTATGTGATGTTGTTTGGATGTGATTGATTCCGGTAGATTTATCTTATTGATTGTCCATTACTGCGATATTGTCATTGCGATATGTTGTCGTTTCTTGATAATCTTTAAGATCGGTCATATCTGCTTAAATCGAAATCAATGAGTGATTTGTAGCAATTACGTTAGATTATAAATGTGCTTGATTGAATATTTTTCGATTGCTTGTTTGGGATGCGAAACTTGCAATCGAGATAAAAACAATTGAATCAATAGTGGAACAAGGCAACGAACCTAAGGAGGATTCCCAGAACCTTGTTATTTCTTATTTATATTTCGTTATATTTACACAACTTTTCACACAATCAAAACTCATAGTTTATTGTTTAACTTTTATCATTTGTGTCAAAGTTCATACACCTTTCCTTTGTATTTAACTTGTTTCCCTGTGGAATCGACACCCCAAAGCCATGCTACAATAACCGTGTTATACTTTGGGCGTAATCACATGCCTTTCACGCTGAAATCTCGCACAGCCCGCACAGGCTGACATTTGTCTACTTGAACTGCCATAACTTTCTCTAGAAAAATCATTTTTATGAACCTTAAAATTCTCCAGAAAATAGACTTCTGGATCTTTCTAAGTATATATGGCTCATCTCCTGGTTCTTCTTGTATCAATACAGTTTAATTTGCAAATATGATTGATCTGTACGGCCAATTCTTGCAATTTAGTGAAACTCTTTTCCAGTGCGGGCAGCAGCTGTTGCTCTTTTAAGCCCTCCATCTTGTCCTTCGGGAAGCATTCCTTCACTCTAGTATGCCTCGAGTCTTTGTGCCTTAAGCAATGATAACTTTTCCTCCTCTTTTGAGCTTAAAGTACCTGAAAATGCACCGAAATAGATCAATGATCCAAGAATGATACTTTAGATTTGTTAACGTATAAAAGTGCAATTAAAACCTAGATCAACCCTAAAATGATAACAATTAAGTACTGTTAAGATGCATTTTATGACTCTCATCAGGTATGGATTAGTTAGTTGAATCAATTTAGATGAATGAATCTTGGGTTCAACAATAGTAACAAAAGATATCCATGCCGGATTCTTGGGTTAATCAACATGGGAAACCGGGAGTAGATACCATGCCCTAGGTCTCATGTGGTTGTCGATTTCCAAAGATCTTATGCTCTCTTGAGGAACAACTCAGTAGATACCATACTGAATCCCTTAAGAAAGCGAAGAGTTAGAGTAGATACCATGCCTAACTCATTGCTTAGGGAGACTAATAGCTTAAGGAGTAGATACCATGCCCTTAGGTTGACAACCATTAGGTATTCATAGCATGAGTAGAGCACTGGCATACTGTTTTGTTGTGATAACATAATTAGTGGTGGATATCAAGTCCCTACGCCTTTATCTTTATTATTTCCAAATCAATATTTATTTCTCTTATTTTTATTTTATTATTGTGAAACTAATTCTAAATCAAAATTTACCAATCCTTGTGGAGATGATCTTGCATCCACACACTATACTACTAAGTTGACCTTGTGCACTTGCAAGTAAAACAAGTTCGGTTATTTGCTTATTAATTTAGGTAGATAAACGCACAACAAGTTTTTGGCACTGTTGCTGGGGATTGTACTAAATTTTTTTTTGGAATTATTTTCGTTAATTTTTTATTTTATTTTATTTTATTCTGTCCCGTTTTATTTTTTTTCATCAAAAATCAGATTTATTCCTTCTTTTCGTTTTCTGTTTTTTCATGTGTGCGGTAGAGGAGTTTCTGTCCTCATTGTGATCGAGCGCACTACTTAGTGCAATCGAGCGCTGTTCTTGGTGCACTCGAGTGCAAAAGCTCTAGAGAGTACCCGAGCAGCAGTACTAAAACTGCTGCACTGACGCTTTTCAACTAATTCATTCGAAGGAGAAGCACCAATGGTGGAAGCTACATATACTTATCTAGCTGCTATGGAGAGATAGCTCGATATGCTTATAAACACCATGACTGCTCAAAACATCTCACCTAGTCCACGATCCAAACAACTCCAGGTATGTGCTATATGTTCTCGTTTTGATCACACTACTGACACTTGTCCTTTATATTTATCTGCAGATCAAGAGCAAGCGGACTATGTGGGACCGAACAACTACAACATATATGCAAATACCTATAATCCTGGATGGCGAAATCACCCCAACTTTGCATGGAACAATGCCCAGAATGCCTTGAACCTTCAAGGGCAGCAAAGGAACTCTCAATAAGCAGCTCAATCAGTTCTAGAATCACAGAAAAGTGACCTAGAGGGTCTTGTAAGGCAGTTGATGACTTCACAAGAACAATTCATGGCAGTGGAAAGACAATTTCGGACCGAGCAAAGCGAAATCATTGCACGGCATGAACAAGTCATTCAAAGATTGGAAGTACAAGTAGGGCAATTGGCTAAAGAGCTAAGTGAACGACAGCAAGGTGTTGTTGAGCAAGTTTGTCATGTCCATCACATTGATCCAGTGGAGACCACTCTCACCCATTGTTTCAAAAGATCAGATATTGAGCCCAAATGTGAGGATGTCATTGATGACATCATCGACACTATACACCTCCTTGAGGCCTCTCCAAAGCATCCAAGTAAGTACACCGATCCATTTGACCCTCATGTGCCTACTAATACTATTTTTTTCCCTTTTATTGTACAGGCACCTAACTCAGAATTCAAGCAATTGCTAGAGCATTTAACTTATGCTTATATGGGAGAGAATAAGACACCACCTGTGCTAGTTGCTGCCCATCTTAGTTTTGGGGAAAAATAAGGCTTGGTCTGGCTAAAGACGTTAAACTTAGCGCTCATGGGAGGCACCCCATAGCATATCCTTTTACTTTTTATTGTTTTATGTATTTATTGTCATTTATTTATTTTTAGTACTTCTTGTTTTCCTGTATTACATTAGTTTTATTTTTTATTTTTTAGGGACAATCTGTGAATCTGTTCAAGTTTGGGGGTATGCTATGAGCCATGCTGACCCAGCTAATTCTCCACCTCCCAGGTCAGATCTTTCCATGTTATTCACATATTGGGGACAATGTGTAATTTAAGTTTGGGGGTATGGGAGATACATTCACACACTTTGTCCCAGTTGTTTTTTGTTTTTTTATAGATAAATGCATGTTCATTCTGTTCAAAAAAATTTGGGTGATCTAAACAAACAATATGATTTGACTTCATAAGTGAGCTTAACACCTTGAACATATAGGCCAATAATTAAGTTTTGAACCTAGATCATTTACTTTTAGGCATTTAAGGATTCACAAGTTTGACCTAAACTAACACAAGCACATTAGCACATAGTTGTGTGGGGTATAACATGTAATTTTAATTTGTATGTTTCTTTTGCTTGACTGTGAACCAGATGACCTGTTAGATTAATGCTTTGGCATAAGAAAATAGAAGAAAATTGTTATTGCTCAAAAAGAGAAAATGATCCTAAAGATCAGTAAACAAACTTTCCACTGAGTAACTGGCCCTCTTGCCTCAGTAAGCAGTGAGTGTCACGTCAAAAGGTGGAAATTTTTCTCATTAAAAAGAACTTTCCACTGAGTAACTGGCCCTCTTACCTCAGTAAGAAGTGAGTGTCACGTTAAAAGGTAGAAGTTCTGATTGGTAGCATGAAGACCAGTTGAGTTTCATAGCCTTTTTGACTCGAGTTAGTAAGTCCTTAGGGGTGTCTTTACACCCAATGCCCTAAAGTCATCTAGTTTGGGAGTCATTGGCTAAACGCTAGTTACACGAGTCAAATAGAAAGCTTATGGGAACTAACTTAGCAAAAACAAATAATAATCTATGTCATCTTTGTTGATTCTAATAGGAAATTTGGTGAATCTTGAGATATCAAAACACTACATATTAGAATTATTTGGAAACCTAATCTTTTATGTGCTAGTTCACCACACACTAAAGTCAAACTTGTGATGTCTTAAACTGCCTCATAAAAGTGATTTGCATTCAAAACTCTTATTCATTGCAAAGATGTGTTTATATTTGTTAAGTTTGCTCATGAATGCACATCATGGTTTTGTGTGAGACCTAAAGTTTTGTGGACACTAAGAATGTTGGATTTATCTGTGTGTCATTATTCTTCATTTTAGTTTTTTGGTTTTGTATTGCTAAGGGACTAGCAATATGTAAGTTTGGGGGTGTGATAGGTGCTTAAATATTCATATTTAAGCCCTTTAATTTACATTTGTTAAGCTCTTTATCTATATGTTTTAGTCTATTTTACTTCACTTTTGTGTTTTACACGTTGTTATAGGGTTTTGGAGAAGAAAGAAGCATTTTTGGCACTTAAAGGAAGAAAATCTGGAAATCCTAGAGCAACTACTGGAAAAAGTGTGATTGAGCGTAACCCTCGGTGCGATCGAGCGAATCAGTGCTCGTGCGCACGTAAAGAAGGATCGAGCGCAGCATTGTGATCGAGCGCACTGCATATGCGATTGAGCGAACATGTATGGGCGTGAACAATAAAGAGGCAAAACCAGTTTTGAAAATAAAGGAGTTTTATGTTTTAGGAAAGTTTAAGGTTCTTGAGTCTTCTAGGATTATTCAACCCCTATAAATACACCTGTAAAACACACACACAAGAGATCATCCCTTCTTTTATCTTTTGCTTTAGCTTGGAGAAGGAAACTGTGGAGAAGAATTGATGACTCTTCTCTCGGGTTTCTTCTTTCATTTATTTTTATTATGTGTACTTAAACTTTTAGTAAGAGCTTGGTTGAAGCCCTAGTTATGTTTATTCAATAAATCAGTATTGGCGCCTTTGCGATATTTGTGTTGTGATGCTTATCTTGATTAATACCTGTTTTTATTTAAATTCCTCATTTGTGTGTGTCTGATCAACGTATGCATGTGGTATGGATTAGTTAGTTGAATCAATTTAGATGACCAAGTCCTGGGTTCAACAATAGTAACAAAAGATATCCACGTCGGATTCTTGGGTTAATCAACATGGGAAACCGGGAGTAGATACCATGCCCTAGGTCTCATGTGGTTATCGATTTCCAAAGATCTTATGCTCTCTTGAGGTACAACTCAGTAGATACCATGCTGAATCCCTTAAGAAAGAGAAGAGTTAGAGTAGATACCATGCCTAACTCGTTGCTTAGGGAGATAAATAGCTTAAGGAGTAGATACCATGCCCTTAGGTTGACAACCATTAGGTATTCATAGCATGAGTAGAGCATTGGCATACTGTTTTGTTGTGATAGCATAATTAGTGGTGGATATCAAGTCCCTACGCCTTTATCTTTATTATTTCCAACTCAATATTTATTTCTCTTATTTTTGTTTTATTATTGCGAAACTAATTCTAAATCAAAATTTACCAATCCCTGTGGAGATGATCTTGCATTCGCACACTATACTACTAAGTTGACCTTGTACACTTGCAAGTAATTTGCTTATTAATTTAGGTAGATAAACGCACAACAAATCCGCAAAAACCATGTCTTGAAGGTGGTCCTACCAGTCTTCTTTGCCGGTCTCTTGTGAGTTGATAGTCCTTCCGACTCCCTGCATCATCCTCTTTCAGTTCAGCCTCCTCATGAGTGTCCTGAGCTTGGCATTCATCAATGGGCTCTACCTGGTCCGAACCCTCTTGCCTTCCTTACTCTACCTAAACCGAATTCTCCTTGATGCTATGCTCCACAAATACCGAACTAGTTTGCTCACTAGCCCCTGTAGGGTTAGTTTTCTCCAAATCGAGAAATAACAATTCATTAAAAATGACATCCTTATTTATTATGAGTCTCAATCCTTCTTTCTCTAAGGACCACAACCTTTACTCCTTAGCCCCTTCCCCATATCCTAGAAACACATATTTTCTAGATCCTAGGCTAAGTCTATCATCCTTTTGTTTCTGCATATGTAGCACACCCAAAAGTCCTAAGGTTGTTCAACTCAGGGGGTTTTCCACTCCAGATCTCCATGGGAGTCCTAAGGTCCACAACCCTAAAGGGTGATCTATTTACCAAGTATGCAGCTGTAGCCACAGCTTCCCCCCAAAAACATTTGAGTAATCCGGATCCATTTAACATACACCTAACCTTTTCTATAAGGGTCTTATTCATCATCTCAACAACTCAATTTTGCTGAGGGGTTTTCACAACTATTCTATGTTTAAGAATGCCATTTAACCTACAGAATTGATCAAGTTCCTTGTTAAATAATTCTAAGCCATTATCGGTTCTTAACACCTTAACTACCCTATCGGTTTGAGTCTCCAGCAATGTTTTCCACACAACAAATTTATTCAAGGCATCTGATTTATTCCTAAGCAAATAAACCCACACTTTTCTTGAATAATGATCAATTAAAGATAGAAAGTAAAAGTTACCACCCTGTATTGGTGTCCTTGCTGGTCCCCAAAGGTCCGAATTGTTGGTATTTATCTAAGGTTTACACATGTCAAAACATGGCTCAAAGATGGTTAAAGTCTAAACCAAGGTTGGAGTATTAAAGTACAACAAGTTAAAAGACTGCACACATATGTGTGCATCAATTTGGAGCAAGGTAAGGGTAGGTGCACTAGTGTGTGCACTTCTGCACGCAAGCTGAAGGAGTGTGTGCACTGCTAGTGAAGGGCAACACCGCACCGCTCCCTCACCAGTGGTGCACTATCCAGAATGCATGCATCCTAAAGTGCCCCAGCACCGTACTGCTCCCCACCAGCAGCGCACTACCCAGAGAGTGTGCAAAGGGACTCTGTCCAGCATCGCTCCGCGCCCTGTTGAGCACCTAGGTGCTAGGCAAAGTAAAGCATACATGAACAACCTGTTTTAACCATCTCTTAGGTGCGTGGGTGCAAGGTTAAAACACACAGCACCACTTAGGAGTGATGAAGGGCCATGATTAAGTGGTAATCATGATCAAAGGGTGAGGATTGAATCTCAAGAATGACTAAGAAGTGGGTGGCTATATAAGGGGTTACCTAGCTTCATTTTCTAAGTACAACAACAAGAGAACAACACAAGTTTGTGACATACTTTGAGATCAAATGTAATAAAAGAGAGAATTGTGTGACGGTGTAAAGATCAAACACAAGAGTGACTCATTGTAGTGAGGCTGGTTGTAAAGAGAGAGAAGTCTAAATTAGATAGAGAGCATTGTTAGTTCTTATCTTCTTCCTTTCTTCTCTTCTTGGTTTCTTCAAGAACTTGAGCTTCCTTGTCAAGGTGATTTCCAACATGAATGAATGTAGTCAAGAATCCCCTTAGACTTGTGCACTCCAGTGTTGAAGCTGACCCGATATTGCTTCCAAAGAACGCAACACTCGCAGAAATCAAGTTTCTCTACTTTTTCTCCACCAAGTAGGCCATCTTTGCTAAGAACTTACAGGCAAACGGCTACCCTATCCATCTCAGCCATCAAGCTTACTGCTTGATCATTGATTTCTGTCTCTCCGATCATCTCATAGAGTCCATCCTTTATTGCTGCATTGATCACTACCAAAGATCCCTTAACCACCTTGATCATTCCTCCCTCTACTTTGCATGTGTAGCCTATGGAATCTAGCGGCCCTAATGAGAACAAATTCCTCTTCAAATCCAGAAGATACCTCACATTTTACAGCAGCCTTATGACTCCATCGAACATCCTCAACTGCATGTCTCCTATCCCCCTCACTTGGTAAGAATTGTCATTCCCCAAGAAGACACTTCCATCATTGATCTCCTTGAAATTCTTGAACCATTCCTTGTGAGGGCACATATGATAAGTGCACCTGGAATCCAGAATCCACTTTTCATTGCCTTGCCTCCTGCTCACATTTGAGCACACAACAAGAACGTCATCTTGCTTTTCTCCTTTGGCAACCGAAGCCTCTCCATTGTTGGTGTGGCTTCTTCTCTCATCCCACATCATCTTCTTGCAATCTTTCTTGAAATGGCCCTCCTTGTTGTAGTAGAAGCACCTCTTCCCTCTAAGTCTTGTCTTGGAATGAGATCTTCCATGGCTCTGCCCTCTACTTCTAAATTTCTCTCGGTAGTTTCCATGAATGCTACTGCCATTCCGAGTTACTGGCCTTCCTCTTATGAACAACCCTTCCCCACTTGATGCCTCCCTACTCTTGGCTTTGAAATCATGAGCCTTTATAGCATTGACCACAATTTCTTTGGTTAGTGTATCTCTTCCATATTCAATTGCATTAATTAAACTATCAAAACAATCAGGAAGAGAATTTAATAACATAACAGCCAATTGTTCATCTGGGAATTTAATACTACAACTAGCCAAATCTTGAACTAGTTTATTAAAGACATCAAGATTATCTTGCAACTCTTTACTATGATCCATTTTAAAAGCAAAGATTCTTTTAAGAAGATAAATCTTGTTAGGGAGAGTTTTGGTAAGAAACAACTCATCTAGTTTCTTCCATATGACAGCAGGATCTTCCGAGTCTTCGCACTCCCTTGTGACACTATCCGACATATATAGGAAGATAGTGCTCTATGCCATCTTCTTCATCTCAATCTGCTGGTCCTCTGTGATACTTTCTAGAAAAGCATCATCTTCTCCAATAGCCAAGTACACTTTCTGTTGCATAAGAACAGCTATGATCTTCCGCTTCCATAGGGAAAAATCTCCTTTTCCATCAAACTTCTCAACAACAAAATTTGAAGCCATCTTTGTGGAAAAGATCCCAGATTTTTGCAATACCCATAAACACTTTCTTTTAAACCTCAAGAACACGATCGGAGATGGATCTTAACACCATTCTTGAATCACCCTCAAGAACACGATCTGATCTTGATCTTTACTCCATTCTTGAATCACCCAAGAAGTTGATATTTGATTCTTGGAATCTTGACTCCATCACCTTCTTGTTCTTGCTCTGATACCCTCTAACCCCCTTGACAAGATGCCCAGGTGATGATCTTCCAAACACCCAAGTCTAGAATGACTTGTAAAGAAAAGAAACAGCACACAAAGCAAGATAGAAAGACACAACAATTGTTATCGTGGTTCGGCAATAGCCTACGTACCCATGAGTTCCTTTGAACTCTCTGCACTAAATTAATGGTTTTTTTACAATCACTGCAACCCCTCTCCAAGAAGCTCAAGTTCTTGAAGAAACCAAGAAGAGAAGAAAGGAAGAAGATAAGCACTACTACAATGCTCTCTATCTAATCTATACTCCTCTCTCTTTACAACCAGCCTCTCAACAATGAGTCCCTCTTGTGTTTGAGTCTTTGCACTCTCACATAATTCTCTCATTCACATGTTCTCTCACGCACACACTTATGTCTTGTATCACACCTAACATTGTGTTTTGATTGAAGCTAGGTGACCCTTTATATAGTGCACCAACTTCTTGTCCAATCTTGAGTGTCATTCTCCACCCTTAGATCTTGATGACCAATCAACCATGCCCCTCCATCAATCCTAAGTGCTATTGTGCATTTTGGACTTGTACTCACGCATTTAACAAAAGGCTGAATCAATTTAATCATGTGTGCATCAGTGTGCCTAGCGCCTAGGCCTCCAACAGGGGGCGCTGCGGCCTTAGGCAAAACAAGTTTTCACCACTTTCTGGGCGCCGTGGCCTTGGGTAGGGGGTGCCGCAGCCTTGGCCTTCCTCCAGCATCCTCACTTGCTGGGAGCCATGACCTGAGAGGAGCAGAACTATGGCACACATTGATGCTGGACCCTTCAAAGCTGTTCGCACTTCTTTGTCTTGCTGAAAGGAGAGGTGTGCACACACCCAATGTGAGGCGTACACTTATGTGCACTCCTTTAATATGCTGAAGATCATTCTTCCATCTCTTGTTTAAACCTTAACAATGTTTAAACCATGTTTAAACCTTAGATAAATACCAACAATCTCTACCTTTTTCTAAATGTTTAAACCTAAACCATTGTGCAAAGAACTTCAGGATCCAAGCTTATCTTGAGTCATCATATCAACCGACTCCAATCCTAAGTAGTCCAAGGCAATGATTGAACTTACTTAGAGGTAGAACCTTGGTGCCTAAATCCACAGGATTTTGTTCTGTGGCTACCTTGTCCACATAGATGCATCCTTCTATAACATTTTCTTGAATGAAATGATACCGAACATCCATGTGAGCTTCAACTCTTCCAGCAACCCTTTGCACCACATAGCCTCCTTAATGGCTTTCGAAGCCACTATGTATTCTGCCTCCGTTGTTGAGAGTTCTACCACTGGCTGCCACTGAGCCTTCAAATACCTCTGCAACCACTTCATCCCAAGCCAAAGCTCCTTTCCAGGATTACTCATAAATCTCCTGAGAACACCCATTGCCTAAAAAATGTCGGGTCTAGTGCTTACCATCATGGACATGACTGGTCCAGCCAAACTAGAGTAAGGGACCTTTACCATTTCCTTCTTCTCCTCATCCATTCCAGGACATTGTTCGCTGGAGAACTTGAAATGACCAGCATGGGGAACCTTCATTGGTTTACCATCTTCCATAGAAGACCAAGAAACCTTTAACCCATTTCTCTCCCTTTCTCGAATTCTTCTCATACCAAGGATCTTTTGTGTAAGGCTGAGATCCTTCCTCTCGAACTCCTCACTGAGTTGAGATGTAAACCTTTTCATCCTCTTCTTGCTGTTCCGACCCAACAGCATATCATTGGCATAGATGAGGAAAATCACCACTTCATCCACCTTATGTCCAGGTGAAAAGGTTTCTGTTAAATCAATGCCTTTCCTTTACGTGAACCCCTTCGCCACCAGCCTAGCCTTATTCTGGACTTCATCTCCTGGAGAGTACCCTTCTTTGATCTTGTAAGTCCACTTACAATCCACAACTCTCTGTTTTCCCTGCAGGGTTAGTTTTCTCCAAATAGGGAAATAACAATTCATTAAAAATAACATCCCTATTTATTATGAGTCTCAATCCTTCTTTCTCTAAGGACCACAACCTATACCCATTAGCCCTTTCCCCATATCCTAGAAACATATATTTTCTAGATCCTGGGCTAAGTCTATCATCATTTTATTGTGCATATGCAGCACACCCAAAAGTCCTAAGGTTGTTCAACTCAGGAGGTTTTCCACTCCACATCTCCGTGGGAGTCCTAAGGTCCACAACCCTAGAGGGTGGTCTATTTACCAAGTATGCAGCTGTAGCCACAGCTTCCCCCCAAAAACATTTGGGTAATCTGGATCCATTTAATATGCACCTAACCTTTTCCATAAGGGTTTTATTCATCATCTCAGCAACTCCATTTTGTTGAGGGGTTTTCACAACCGTTCTACATCTTAGAATTCCATTCAACCTACAGAATTGATCAAGTTCCTTGTTAAATAATTCTAAGCCATTATCGGTTCTTAACACCTTAACTACCCAACCCATTTGAGTCTCTAGTAACTTTTTCCACATAACAAATTTATTGAAGGAATTTGATTTATTCCTAAGCAAATAAACCCACACTTTTCTTGAATAATCATCAATTAAAGAGAGAATGTAAAAGTTACCTCCCTTTATTGGTGTCCTTGCTAGTCCCCAAAGGTCCAAATGAATGTAGTCAAGAATCCCCTTAGACTTGTACACTTCGGTGTTGAAGCTAACCCGGTGATGCTTCCCAAGAATGCAACACTCGTAGATATCAAGTTTCTCTACTTTGTCTCCACCAAGTAGGTCATCCTTGTTAAGAACTTGCAGGCCTTTTTCGCTCATATGACCCAAGTGAGTGTGCCAAAAGACTGCCCTATCCATCTCAGCCATCAAGCTTGCTGCTTGATCATTGATTTTTGTCTCTCCGATCATCTCTTAGAGTCCATCCTTTATTGCTACCTTGATCACTACCAAAGATCCCTTGGCCACCTTGATCTTTCCTTCCTCTACTTTACATGTGTAGCCCATGGAATCCAGCTGCCCTAATGAGATCAAATTCCTCTTCAAATCTAGAAGATACCTCATATTTCGCAGCAGCCTTGTGACTCCATCGAACATCCTTAACTGGATGTCCCCTATCCCCCTCACTTGGCAAGAATTGTCATTCCCCAAGAAGACCTTTCCATCATTGAGCTCCTTGAAATTCTTGAACCATTCCTTGTGATAAGTGCACCCGATATCTAGAAATCTACTTTTCGCATCCTTGCCTCCTGCTCACATTTGAGCACACAACAAGAACATCATCTTGCTGTTCTCCTTTGGCAACCGAAGCCTCTCCATTGTTGGTATGACTTCTTCTCTCATCCCACATCATCTTCTTGTAATCTTTCTTGAAATGGCCCTCCTTGTTGGAGAAGAAGCACCTCTTCCCTCCAAATCTTGTCTTGGAATGAGATCTTCTATGACTCTGCCCTCTACCTCTTGATTTCTCCTGATAGTTGCCATGAATGCTACGGCCATTCCAAGTTGCTATTCTTCCTTTTATGAACAACCCTTCCCCACTTGATGCCTCCCTACTGTTGGCTTTGAAATCATGAGCCTTTAATAGCATTGACCATAATTTCTTTGGTTAGTGTATCTCTTCCATATTCAATTGCATTAATTAAACTATCAAAACAATCAGGAAGAGAATTTAATAACATAACAGCTAATTGTTCATCCGGGAATTTAATACTACAACTAGCCAAATCTTGAACTAGTTTATTAAAGACATCAAGATTATCTTGAAACTCTCTACTGGGATCCATTTTAAAAGTAAAGATTCTTTTAAGAATATAAATCTTGTTAGGGAGAGTTTTGGTAAGAAAAAACTCATCTAGTTTCTTCCATATGACAACAGGATCTTCCGAGTCTCCGCACTCCCTTGTGACACTATCCAACATGTGTAGGAATATGGTGCCGTATTCCATCTTCTTCATCTCAATCTGTTGATCCTCCATGATACTTGCTGAAAAAGCATCATCTTCTCTAATAGCCAAGTCCACTTTCTGTTGCATAAGAACAGCCTTGATCTTCCGCTTCCATAGGGAAAAGTCTCCCTTTCCATCAAATTTCTCAACAATGAAATTTGAAGCCATCTTTGCAGACAAGATCCCAGATTTATGCAATACCCCCAAATGTTTTCTTCTAAACCTCAATAACATGATTGAAGATGGATCTTAACATCGTTCTAGAATCACCCTCAAGAACACGATCTGATATTGATCTTTACTCCGTTCTTGAATCACCCAAGAAGTTGATCTTTGATTCTTGGAGTCTTGACTCTGTCACCTTCTTGTTCTTGCTTCGATACCCTCTAACCAAAGCTCTAATACCACTGTTGGAAATCACCTTGACAAGATGCCCAGGTGGTGATCTTCGAAACACCCAAGTCTAGAATGATTTGTAAAGAAAAGAAACAGCACACGAAGCAAGAAAGAAAGACATAGCAATTGTTATCGAGGTTTGGCAATAGCCTACGTCCCCGTGAGTTCTTCTGAACTCTCTGCACTAAATCAGTGGTTCCTTTACAATCACAGCAACCCCTCTCCAAGAAACTCAAGTTCTTGAAGAAACCAAGAAGGGAATAAAGGAAGAAGATAAGAACAATTACAATGCTCTCTATCTAATCTATACTCCTCTCTCTTTATAACCAGCCTCTCTCCAATGAGTCCCTCTTGTGTTTGTGTCTTTGCACTCTCACACAATTCTCTCATTCACATGTTCTCTCATACACACACTTGTGTCTTATATCACACCTCACATTGTGTTTTGATTAAAGCTAGGTGACCCTTTATATAGTGCACCAACTTCTTGTCCAATCTTGTATGTCATTCTCCACCCTTAGATCTTGATGACCAATCAACCATGGTCCTGCATCAATCCTAAGTGATGCTGTGTGTTTTGGACTTGCACCCACACACTTAACAAAAGACTGAATCAAGTTAATCATGTGTGCATCAGTGTGCCTAGTGCCTGGGCCTCCAACAGGGCGTGCTGCGGCCTTGGGCAAAACACCTTTTCACCACTTTCTGGGCGCCGCGGCCTTGGGTAGGGGGTGCCGTGGCCTTGGCCTTCCTCCAACATCCTCACTTGTTGGGTACCATGGCCTGGGAGGAGCAGGGCTATGGCGCACTCTGATGTTGGACCCTTCAAAGCTGTGCGCACTTCTTTGTCTTGCTGAAAGGAGAGGTGTGCACACACCTAAAGTGAGGCGCACACTTGTGTGCACTCCTTAACATGCTGAAATTCATTCTTCCATCTCTTATTTAAACCTTAACCATGTTTAAGCCTTAGACAAATACCAACACCTCTTCTCATAAACCAGCCCCACATCTGGGCTTCCCTTTAAGTACCTCAGCAGCCACTTCATCCCAAGCTAATGCTCCTTTACGGGATTACTTATAAGCCTACTAAGTACACTTATTGCATGAGCAATATCAGGTCTAGTGCTTACTATGGTGAATATTACAGAACCAACTACACTAGAGTAGGGGACCTTTTCCATTTCCTTCTTCTCCTCATTCGATCTAGGACATGGATCGCTGGAGAACTTGAAATGACCAGCAAAGGGAACCTTCACTAGTTTGCTATCTTCCATAGAGAACTTAGATATCATTTTATTTATGTAGGAAGTTTGAGAGATCTTCAATCTATTTCTCTCCCTTTCCTGGATGATACACATCCCAAGGATCTTCTATGCATGGCCAAGATCCTTCATCTCAAACTCTTCCCTGAGTTGAGCCTTCAATTTTCTTATCCTTTCCATGCTGCTCCCAACTAGCAACATATCAACAACATAGATCAAGATGATTACCATTTCTTCCACCTTATGCCCCTTGTAATATAAGCATGAATCATAGTAGCTCCTCATGAAACCCAGGCTGGTTACAAAAGAATCGAACCTCTTATTCCATTGCCGAGGTGATTGCTCCAGGCCATATAGAGATTTCTTCAGTTGGCACACCAAATCTCCCTGCCTTTCTTCCTCATAGCCTTCAGGTTGCCTCATCTAAATGGTCTCGTCAAGCTCTCCATGTAAGAATGCTATCTTCACATCCATTTTCTCGATTTCCTAATCAAATTGGACCACCATTGCCAATACTATCCGCATCATCTTGTACTTCACAACCGGTGAGAATATTTCGATGAAATCTATGCCTTCCTTTTGTGTGAACCCCTTCGCCACCAGCATAGCTTTATACCAGACTTCATCCCCTGGAGTGCTCCCTTCTTTGATCTTGTAGATCCATCTACAATCCATAACCCTCTGGTTTTTGGTTTGGGCACCAATACCCAAGAATTGTTCTTCCTTAAAGAATCCATTTCTTCCTCCATAGCTTCCTACCACTTTGACGAATCCTTACACTCCATGGCATCCATGTAAGTTTCTAGTCCAACCTCTCCTTCTATCTAAGGAGCTGCTACATTAGCATCCGCAAACCCATATCTCAAAGGTGGTCTAACCATCCTCTTTTCCCGATCCCATGTGAGCTGGTAGTCATTCTAACTTGCTGCATCAATGATAGGTGCTTAAATATTCATATTTAAGCCCCCTTATTTAAATTCGTTAGGTCCTTAGTTATGTTAATTTAGTCCATTTTACTTCATTTGAGTATTTCACATGTTTTTGTAGGGTCTTGGAGAAAAAGAAGCATTTTTGCCACCTAAAGGAAGAAACCTGGAAATCCTGGAGCAGCTTTTGGTCAAAGTGTGATCGATCGCACTATTGCATGCGATCGATAGCACTAATGCATGCGATTGAGCGCACATGCAATCGTGCGCACACAAGAAGGATCAAGTGCAGCACCTGCGATCGAGCGCACACAAGAAGGATCGAGCGTGGCACCTGGGATCGAGCGCAAGACGCATGCGATCGAGCGCACATGTACGGGCATGAATAGTAAAACGGCAGAACCTATTTTGGAAAAAGAATAGGTTTTGTGTTTTTGGAAGTTAGGGTTTCCAGAGTCTTCTAGGATTACTCAATCCCTATAAATACACCTGTAAAACACACAACGGGATCATTTCTTTTATCTTTTACTGAGCTCGAAGTTTTAGACTTTGGAGAGGATTGACAACCCGTCTCTCTAATATTCTTCAGGTTTTATATTGTATGTTTAGTTTATATTATAATGCTTATCTTAGACATCATGTGTAACTAACTCTTTATAGGGCTCGATTGAAGACCTAGTTATGCTTTCCCATATATATATTCATTGATTATCTTTGCAATAGCCTTGATTATATTTCTTAACTTGATTAATGCCTGTTTTATTTAAATTCCTCATATGTATGTGTCTGATCAACGTATGCATGTGGTATGGATTGGTTAGTTAGATCAATTTGGATGACCAAGTCCTGGGTCTAACAAAAGTAACAAAAGATATCCACACCGGATTCTTGGGTTAATCAACATGGAAAACCAGGAGTCGATACCATGCCCAAGGTCTCCTATGGTTGTTGATTTCCACAGCCCTTATGCTTTCTTTAGGAACAACTCAGTAGATACCATGCTGAATCCCTCAAGAAAGAAAAAAGTTAGAGTAGATACCATGCCTAACTCGTTGCTTAGGGAAATCAATAGCTTAAGGAGTAGATACCATGCCCTTAGGTTGGAAACCATTAGGTAATCATGAGAAGGCTAGTGCATTGACATATTACTCATTGGGAAAGTATGACTAGAGGTGGATATCAAAGCCCTATGCTCTTATTACTGTTAAAACACATTCAACTGTTATTTCTATCTTTTTATTAAGAAATTGATTCTAAAACCAAAATTCACCAATCCCTGTGGAGATGATCTTGCATTCGCACACTATACTACTGTTGACCTTGTGCACTTGCAAGTAAAACTGTACGGTTATTTACTTATTTATTTAGGTAGATAAATGCACAACAAGTTTTTTGCACTGTTGCTGGGGATTGTGCTTAATTTCTTTTTTAGAATTAATTTCGTTTAGTTTAATCATTGTTATTCGCATTTTTCTAAAAATCTTTAATTTCTGTTTATCATCTTTATTTTTATCAAACCCTAATTGATTTTTCTTCTGTTTCAGGCACATCAAACCCTAACAGAACCTTCTGTGATACTTGCGATCGAGCGCAATTAAGGCAGAGAGCTACCCGAGTAGCAGAGTTAAACTGCTGCACTGAAGCTGGTTTACCTGATTTATGCACGAACTTCGATCCCGACATCCAACATTTTTTCCCCTCGATCCCGAGCTTGAGTGGACCATCCAAAAAAAGCATAGGAACAACTTCAAGGAGAACGAAGAAGAATTCGAGAATGAAGCACCAATGGCAGAACAAATCAAAAACCAGTAACCACCTGCACGAGTACCAATGAAGCAGTCCTTCATTCCACTGAACCTTGATCAACCATCATGTATCGCTTATCAACCTGAGGCAGAAGGCAACTATTACATATCTCTACAAATCTTGAGTGCCCTGACTCACTTTAGGGGTACACCTAATGAGGATCCACACCTACACCTTCGGGGGTTTTTCGGCCTTTGCAAGTTCCAGCACATCCGAGGACTAGACCAAGAAGGAATAAGGTTAATTTTGTTCCCCTTTTCCTTAAAAGATAATGCTAAACTGTGGTACAATTCTTTGCCTGCAGTTTCTATCCACACTTGGGAGGAGTTGGCTAGAAAATTCCTAAAGAAGTTTTTTCCAGCCCAAAAGACAAGATAGATGAGGAAGGAGATTCAGTCCTTCCAACAAAAGGATGGAGACCTCTTCTTCGAAGCATGGAGACACTTCAACGAACTACTACTCAAATGCCCACATCACAACCTGCCCCAAGATGAACTGGTACAAGCATTTTACGAAGGTTTGAATGATACTAACAAAAGTATTGTTGATTCAGGTTATGGAGGAGTATTGATGGAGAAAAGCAACGAAGAAGCTATGGAGCTCTTTGAAACCCTAAACGAACACACTCAGCAGTTCCCCTCTCGAGGTAGACATGTAACCAAGGGTAAAGGTGTGTATGAGGTAAATCTGAATGGAGGATCTTCTCCTCAAATAGCTACTGTGGAAAGGAAATTAGACTTATTGGTAAAAGCCATGGCTGCTCAAAATGCCTCATCTAGCCTACCAGCCACACCACTCCAAGTATGTGCGATATGTTCCCAGTTCGACCATAATATAAATACTTGTCCTTTGTACTCATCTGCAGATCTGGAACAAGCAAATTATGTGGGACCTAACAACTATCCACTGAAGAGCAACCCTTATGCAATCACATACAACCCTGGATGGCGGAATCACCCAAATTTCTCATGGAGCAACAATCAGAACAGTCAAGGGCAGCACAAAAACTTCCAACCAGCAGCCCAATATGCTCCTGAACCAAAGAAAAGCGACCTCAAGAGTCTTGTGAGGCAATTAGCAACTCAACAGCAATAATTGATGACCTCACAAAGTCAGTTCATGGAAGAAACAAGGAAATTTCATACTGAAATGAGACAAACCATAGTGAAACATGATCAAGAAATTCAAGGATTAGAGGTACAAATGGGGAAATTGGCCAAGGAATTGAGCAATAGAAAGCAAGGTGAGCTTCCCGCCCAGTCAGTACCTAACCCAAGAGGACATCACCAATTGAATGCTGTGATAACCTTGAGAAATGGCAAGGTGATAGGGTCCGATGAATCTGAAACAGCATCCAAAGAGAAACCATCAACATCAAGGGTAAGTGGAATGGAGAAGGTGAATGCTCCACCCTTCCCGCAAAGGTTAGTAAAACAAAAGAAAGACAATAAACTGATTGATATTTTTGAAACCTTGCGGAAAGTGGAAATTAACATTCCTTTGTTAGATGCAATCAAACAAATACCTGCATATGCTAAATTTTTAAAAGATTATTGCACTAACAAACGAAAGTTTCAGGAACATGAGACGGTAGCCTTAACCAAAGAGGTAAGTGTTGTGCTTTTAAGAAAATTACCACCTAAACTAAAAGATCCGGGCAGTTTCACCATTCCTTGCAGGCTAGGTGACCAGCTGTTCAAGCATACATTATTGGATCTAGGAGCAAGTGTTAACCTGCTGCCATACAGTGTATATGAGACACTAGGTGTGGGAGACCTTCAACCAACCTCCGTCACTTTGCAATTGGCTGACAGAAGCATCAAACGACCGAGAGGTATCCTTGAAGATGTGTTGGTAAAAGTAGGTAAATTCATTATACCTGCTGATTTTATAGTATTAGATATGGAAGAATGTACTATGACATTACCTCTCCTCATCATCCTAGGACGCCCCTTTATGATAACTGCTGACACTAATATTAGTGTAAAAAAGGGCATTGTCACTATGAAAGTAAATAATGAGGAGATAGAATTTAAAATATTTAATACATTCAAATCAACCAATGATGATAATGAATATTCTAATGTGAGCTTCATGCAAGGTGTTGTTAAGAACGTTTCTCAGGTCCATCGAAACACTACTACATTGGAAACCTTCCCCAACCATAATGACACCAGATTAGATATTAGGCCAGAGGATGACAATGTGATTAAAGACGTCAATAAAGCTGCACCAAGATTAGAGATGCAACAGTTGTCAAGGGCACTTAAACCACCTGATGTGGGCTATAAGTGCCCCATTCAATGGGAGTAACACTGTATCAAGAGAGCACTTGAGACATTTCACATTTTTCAATCATATAGCTCAAGCGCCTCTACTGAGGTTAGTGGTACTGAGGCCACTAACACACGGTAAGGTTGTATTGTTCTTATTTTATCATTCTAGCCATGGTAAGTTTTGATTTTTTTATAATTTTTGTCCATGCACACTGCTTGCGATCGAGCGCATCATTCAGTGTGCTTGAGTGCAAGAGTGCAATCGAGCGCACTCCAAGTGCGATCGAGTGCACTCCAAGTATGATCAAGCACACTCGTGGCAGACAGTCACGTGATGGACTTAAAACACTTCACTCTTCGCACTCTCACTCACACTCTCCCCATATCTCACCCACACTTTCTGTTTTCACCACTTGCACTCTCCCTTTTGCAACACACCAATCTCAACTCTCAACACCTGCACTCCACCATGCTACCACCACCATACAACCATAACCCTACTATCACCGCCACATCCTCTTCCCCATCGCACATTCATTCTATTTTCACATATACAAGGTAACCCACTTTGATCTAACATATGGTTCTTAATAATTAAATTCCATTTTTCATTCTATATATGTGTTATCATGTGTGTGATTGGGTATTTTTATGTTTGCAGGAGGTTAGGAAAACATCCAAAACCACAAGACCATAGCTTGGTCTTTTGTTGCCCACAACCTGTTCGAGGAAAAGCCTGACCGTGTGCGATCGAGCGCACGGCTTTTGCGATCAAGCGCATAGTCCAGTGTTGCGATCGAGCGCACATATTCGAGATCGATCGTAAATTTGATAGAACCTAGGATCAACATGTCAAAACAAATCGCTTCCACCTCGCGTGCATCGAGCAGTCGTTCCCAGTCATCTCGACCAAGCATAAGGCAAAGAGAACTATTATTCGAGACCACCTTCGCCATCGATGATGTATTCAAGTAAATGGACGCCAGTCAATGAGCGGTCCCAGCATTTAAACACCGAGGGTTGAAGAAGCTTTTTAAACCAGTTTGCTCGACTACTTACACCCAGCTGGTAGTCCAATTCTATGAAAGTATATCCTTTGACTGCAGCAGACCGAGAGTACTGACTTCCTCAGTCCAGGGCACATCCATCGAGATGACTAGTGCCGACATAGCCGTTGCTCTTCATTGTTGTGATGAGTCCCCTCCGAAGGACACCAATATCGAGGAACAACCGGACTCTTATGACTTATCTACAATTATTGAGGATATGTTCGCTGGTTAGTACGTCGACAGACACAACAACTCAGCCAGCCGGTCAAAGTTGCCTCCATGACTATGGCTTGTCGACACTATCCTTCAGGGTAATGTGTGTCCATTAGGGCACAAGACACAGATGAGAGATTAGTTTCTATAGATGTTGTATGCCTTCCATAGAGGTCACTGGTACTCTCTTCCCGCTGTCATATGGAGCCAGCTACATAAATTTTGAGATCATGTCCATGGCTGTCAGACCACCACGGCCAATGCATGGGGGCTCCCATTCCCATTTCTACTTTCATACATATTCAAGAAGAAAGGGATTAAGGGGACCACCAGTAACGGACTAGTGCAAGAGCATCCCTTCTTCAGGAAGGCTCAATGGACACATAGTTTCTCGCACATGCCTCGTGGACTCCCAGCCCCTGCACCTGTAGCTGAGAGGGTTGAGGAGGATCATACGAAGACTGAGACCCCTGCAGCTAGCCCATTGCGAGAGGAGGACCATCCATACATAGGACCCACAGAGTCCCAGTGCTTTCTCACTGAGTTGTCCTCTTTCGCGATGAGGTCTCTGCAGCCACATCCCTCGTACACTAGCGCATAGATGGTTTAGAGGCACGGTTTGTACGACAGGAGGCTATGCTACAGGCTATTCTTGATCGCCTACCTCTGACACCCAATACCTCTTCGACTGCACCACTTGATGATCAGCAGTGAGAGGGTACCACGTCTGGCTGAAGACATTAAACTTAGCGCTCATGGGAGGCACCCCAAAGCATATCCTTTTTAATAGTTTATTTTATTTTATTATTAGTATTTCATAGTTTACTTTTCTATAACTATTTATTATTACTTGTTTTCCATTTTATGTTTGTTTGTCTTTCTTTTTCAAGGACAGAGTGTGTGCATCTAGTTGAAGTTTGGGGGTATGAGGACACACTCACACACACACTATGTCCATTTTTTTTTTTGTTTTTATAGATAAATGCATGTCCATTCTGTTCCAATAAAATTTTGGCTGATCTAAACAAAGAATATGATTTGACTTCATAAGTGAGCTTAAAACTTTGAACATATAGGCCAATAATTAAGTTTTGAACCTAGATCACTTCCTTTTAGGCATCTAAGGAACAAGTTTGACCTGAACTAACACGAGCACATTAGCACATAGTTGTGTGGGGTATGACATGTAATTTTGATTTGTATGTTTCATTTGCTTGACTGTGAACAAGATGACCTATTAGATTAACATTTTGGCATAAGAAAATATAAACAGATTGTTAGTGCTCAAATATAAAAATGCTCCTAATAATCAATAAAACAAACTTTCCATTGAGTAACTGGCCTTCTTGCCTCAGTAAGCAGTGAGTGTCACGTCAAAAGATGGAAAATTTTTTGCTCACAAAAGATCATTAAAAAGAACTTTTTGCTGAGTAACTGGCCCTCTTGCCTCAGTAAGCAGTGAGTGTCACGTCAAAAGGTGGAATTCTGATTGGGAGCATTGAGACCAGTTAGTTTCGTAGCCTTTTTTACTCGAGTTAGTAAGTCCTTAGGGGTGTCTTTACACCTAATGCCCTAAAACCATCTGGTTTGGAAGTCATTGGCTAAACACTCATTACATGAGTCAAATTTAAGGGAACTAACTTGGCAAAAATCTCACAAATAAAAGAAAAGAAGCAAATCTATGCCATCTTTGTTGATTCTAATAGGAAATTTGGTGAATCTTGAGTCATCGAAACACTACACATTAAAATTATTTGGAAATCTAATCTTTTATGTACTAGTTTACCACACACTAAAGTCAAACTTGTGATGTCTTAAACTGCCTCATGAAGGTGATTTGCGTTCAAAACTCTTATTCATTGCAAATATATGTTTATATTTGTTAAGCTTGCTCATGAATGCGCATCATAATTTTGTGTGAAAAACTAAAATTTTTGTGGACATTATGAATATTGGATCTATCTGTGTGTCGTTATTTTTTCATTTTAGTCTTTAGTTTTGTATTGCTAAGGGACTAGCAATATATAAATTTGGGGGTGTGATAGGTGCTTAAATATTCATATTTAAGCCCCCTTATTTACATTTGTTAGGTCCTTAGTTATGTTAATTTAGTTCATTTTACTTCATTTGTGTGTTTCACATGTTTTTATAGGGTCTTGGAGAAAAAAAAAGCATTTTTGGCACCTAAAGGAAGAAACCTGGAAATCCTGGAGCAGCTTATTTACTTATTTATTATCTTCGCAATAGCCTTGATTATGTTGCTTAACTTGATTAATGCCTGTGTTTATCTAAATTCCTCATATGTATGTGTCTGATCAACGTATGCATGTGGTATGGATTGGTTAGTTAGATCAATTTGGAGGACTGAGTCCTGGGTCTAACAATAGTAACAAAAGATATCCACACCGGATTCTTGGGTTAATCAATATAGGAAACCGAGAGTAGATACCATGCCCTAGATCTCATGTGGTTGTCGATTTCCACAGCCCTTATGCTTTCTTTAGGAACAACTCAGTAGATATCATGCTGAATCCCTCAAGAAAGAAAAGAGTTAGAGTAGATACCATGCCTAACTCGTTGCTTGGAGAAATCAATAGCTTAAGGAGTAGATACCATGCCCTTAGGTTGGCAACCATTAGGTAATCATGAGAAGGCTAGTGCATTGGCATATTATTCATTGGGAAAGTAATGCTTATTTACTTATTTATTTAGGTAGATAAACGCACAACAATCAACCCCTTCCAGTTCAGTCTCCTCTTGAGTTTCTTGAGCTTGGCCTTCATCAATGGGCTCTACCTGGTCCGAACCCTCTTGCCTTCCTTGCTCTACCTGAAACGAATTCTCCTTGATGCGATGCTTCACAAATTCTGGATTGGTTTGCTCATTAGCCCCTGCAGGGTTAGTTTTCTCCAAGTAGGGAAATAATAATTCATTAAAAATAACATCCCTACTTACTATGAGTTTTATTCCTTTTGGTTCTAAGGACCGCAACCTATACCCCTTAACCCCATCACCATACCCTAAAAACACACATTTTCTAGACCTTGGGTTAAGTTTGTTATCCTTTTGTTGTGCGTATGCAGCACACCCAAAAGTCCTAAGGTTGTTTAACTCAAGGGGTTTTCCACTCCACATCTCCATGCGAGTCTTAAGGTCTAAATCCCTAGAGGGTGATCTATTAACCAAGTATGCAGCTGTAGACATAGCTTCTCCCCAAAAATATTTTGGTAAGCCGGACCCAATTAACATGCACCTAACCTTTTCCATAAGGGTTCTATTCATCCTCTCAGCAACTCCATTTTGCTGAGGGGTTTTCAGAACCGTTCTATGTCTTAGAATGCCATTTAATTCACAGAATTTATCAAAATCCTTATTAAAAAATTCTAAGCCATTATCGGTTCTTAACGTTTTAACTACCCTGCCTATTTGAGTCTCCAGCAACTTTTTCAACACCACAAGTTTATTTAAAGCATCTGATTTATTTTTAAGCAAATAAACCCAAACCATTCTTGAATAATCATAAATTAAAACAAAAATTAACGATTACCTCCCTGTGTTGGTGTCCTTGCTAGTCCCCAAAGATCCATATGGATGTAGTCAAGAATCCCTTTAGACTTATGCACTCCGGTGTTGAAGCTGATCCGATGTTGCTTCCCAAGAATGCAACTCTCACAGAAATCCAGTTTCTCTACTTTGTCTCCACCAAGTAGACCATCCTTACTGAGAACTTGCAGCCCCTTTTTGCTCATATATCCCAAGTGATTGTGCCAAAGTGCTGCCTTATCCATCTCAGCCATTAAGCTTGCTGCTTGATCCTTGATTTCTGTCTTACCGATCATCTCATAAAGTCCATCTTTGATTGCTGCCTTAATCACTATCAAAGAACCCTTCGTTACCTTGATCTTTCCTTTCTCAGCTTTGTATGTATACCCCATGGAATCCAGCTGCCCTAATGAGATCAAATTCCTCCTTAAATCCGAGAGATACCTTACATTTTGCAGCAGCCTTGTGACTCCATCAAACATCCTTAACTGGATGTCTCCCATCCCCCTCACTTAACAAGAATTGTCATTCCCCAAGAAAACCCTTCCAACATTGATCTCCTTGAAATTCTTGAACCATTCCTTGTGAGGACACATGTGATAAGTGCACCCGGAATCTAGAATCCATTTCTCGCTGTCTTGCTTCCTGCTCACATTTGAGCATACAACAAGAACATCTTCTTACTGTTCTTCTTTGGCAACTGAAGCCTCTCCATTGTTGGTATGGCTTCTCCCTCTCTCATTCCACAACCTCTTCTTGCAATCTTTCTTGAAGTGACCCTTCTTGTTGCAGTAGAAGCACCTCTTTCCTCCATATCTTGGTTTGGAATGTGCTCTCCCATGGCTCTGCCCTTTACCCTTTTATTTCTCCCAATAGTTGCTGATGCGATGAAATTTACACTAGCAAGTGCACTAATCGTTCAAGTAATAAAATGATGAGTAAATATCGTTCCCAACAAAGACTGAGCAAATACTACAGAAATTATGACTCGAATCTTACTATTATTCGAGTAAACGAATAATTGTCGGAGAAAAAGTTACTAATAATTAATTAAAAAGGGAAAAACATAACGCAATAGTAAATAACGAAAGATTAGCAAACTTTGGAATGAAGACTCTTATGAACTAACGTGCTAAGGACTCGATTTCACCTAAACCATAATTGACAAGAGTTTCGAAGGGACAAGTTTTGTTTAATATGTTTTCCAAGATGGTTGAATCCCCAATAAATTGGTTATCCATATTCCAGGTCTAACCACAATCTCAAGAATCATTAACTTCGAATATCCGTATTCCAGGTCTATTCTAGATTAATTCAAATTAAGAAGCATTAAGTGTTTTTGGATTCCTTTCAGTTAAATCTCCCTATTCGGTTACGATTTAAACGGACCACATGAATTTCCTAGAATCCCTATTCGGTTACTCCTATTCCATTCATGGCATGTTTTACCCTGGCCTTTGCATAGATAACAATCCAATATCATATTTATTAGTTCAACCATTCATAAAAGCATGGCTTCTCTATTCGACACATCACCATGCCCAAAGAAGGAATCAAAATAATAAAAAGCATTAAGAATAATAAAACACACTCTTTGAAAAACGTATTAAATTCCACTCGTCCAAACAACAACTCAAGATATAGGTTTAGGATCCATTTATCCTTACCACAAAAATATCTACTCCATAATAATATTCAAACAATCCATGTTCATATTATAAAACATCAACATAGATAGATAAGAATAATACAAAACCGGAGAAGAATGATTTAAAAGCTTGATGCGTAGCCTCCCGGAGTGTCTCAAACTCTCCTTTGGCTTCTCCTCTTCTCCAAATTCTGTTTTCTTCTTCTACGGCCGTCCCCCACTTGATCAGCTAGGGTTTTCTTTTTATAACTTTCCAAAATTAGCGGGCTGGTGCTGCAGCGCCAACATCCCAGCGCTGCAGCGCCAAGACATAACAAAAACCCTATTCTGGCGCTGCAGCTCCAACTTTCTGGCGCTGCAGCGCCAACTTTCTGTCCAAATGGTCTCTTTTATCTAGCTACGAGCGCTGCAGCGCCAACATCCCGGCGCTGTAGCCTTGAGTTTCTGTCTTCATTGTGCATTTTGGCCTTCCAGTGCTCTCTAGCGCTCTAGCAAGTGTCTGCACAATAAATTTCCATGACTTAGCATTGATAAATCAACTAAAACAACTTATTAGTAGAATAAGAAAAACTAAACTAAATTTGCTAAAAATACATGCAACATAATTCTAATGCTTAAGATCAACACCAAAAACGTGCCTAAAAGCAGTATAATAACAAGATTTATTCAGAGTTATCACACCCTCAAACTTACGTTTTGCTAGTCCTCGAGCAAACTAGAATAAAATTCTATGCACACACATCCTAAGAGTGTGAGATGGTTTGATTAGATTTGATATAACATGCTTTAAAGATTGCATATAAATCATAACGCAAGAAAACTTTCCAAATGCTACAGATATCTAGAATTTCAAATTTATTGGCAGCTTTATCTTACATCAAATTCTTTAAATGTGTGTGTGTGTAACACCTTTATAAACTTAATCATCTCGCCACTCTGATCGGCTTATGCAAGAAAGTAGGATAATACCAATCTTTCAAAGTCCATAAGCTTGCTTTTCACACCACTCTCCACTAATGTAGGCCATGATAATACCCAAGATCACCAGGACTTTATTCTGCTTATAACTTTGGCTAAGGTTAAGGTATGGTAAAAGATTGATTTGAGGCTCACATCATCTTAAGCACATCAACCAATAAAAATTTTATTTCGAACTTTCCCTCAGTTATCATGGAATACTTCTAATACTTTTGCTATTGTCACATCTTCTTCTTCTTCTTCTTTTCTTCTTTTTTTTTTTCATATGCTTGTACTATAGTAGCACTAGTCTTTGTTTCCGTGTGCATTACTGAAACTATAGCATAGCATGTACACGACAATCAAACACAACTTTGTCGGCTGCCTGTGATAGGCAGAATACAACTTGATCATATAGTTCGTGTGGTAAACCTTTTTAACTTCGATTTTTCCCTTGGTCCCTCTCGATGGGAAATATGAAATACGTATCATAGCCAAGTGAAGACCGCTTCCTCTTGCTCAATCCACTGTCACCACTTAAGAGAATAGTCCCTTTGTTAATCAATGTGCTTACAGGTGAAAGGTGGAGATATATATATATATATATATATTTTCTTTTGAAAAGGAAATAAGTTATATGATTGGGTGACAAAACGACATGTATCCAAGCTCAAAAGGGGAAAACTAAGGATAATTACATATCAACGGTTGGCTAGAAAGGCTCAAACTCTCCAAACATGGCCTGGATCCTTTCTTTGGTATAGTACTACCTAGGATTTCGCCTCGAGTGGTCTTCAAACAAGTTCTAGAGTCTAAGAGATTACAAGACTACACTGCTCACATAAACACTCTCCGAAACAGCAAGACAACAAAGTGCTTAGGTGTACATGCTCATTGAGTTCAAAGAGTTCGATGTAAAATAAATCCAACAACAAATTCAAGCACACAGACAAACGCAAAATTTTTCAAATTTTCAGTGGCTATAATGAATTCAATCTATTTCTCATCATCGAAAAAATCAAAATCAAACACAAACAACATAAAGCACTCAGATAAAACAAATAGAAAAATAACTAGAAACATAAGCAGTGCACAATATTCAGATAAAGTTCCCACCCCCAAACTTAATTGATACATTGTCCGCAATGTATAGAATTTGAATTATAAAGTAAGAGAAAGGAACTCCCATGATTAGTCGGAGGCCAAATTAATCGTCTTTGTCAATGTCCTCATCCTCATGATCACTGCTATGATCGGGATATAGTGGTAGTGGAGAGGGGGAGCAGCTAGAAATTAAATTTTAGAGTGCCCTAACTGTGGAAGGGTTGTGCATTTAAATGTCAGCTTGCGGCCTGGCCCTGCAGCTTCCACTTTCCAGTGCTGCAGCGCTGGATTCCTGGGCAGATTTAACGTGCGTGAGTGTAGAAACAGCTTGTGTGCACAGGTCCTGGCACTGCAGCGCCAACATTGTGAGGCTGTAGTGCTGAATCTCTGACCTGGACAGCATATAAATGAAAGACCTGGTGCTGCAGTGCCAGAAATGTGAGGCTGCAATGCTGGATTGCTGTCCTGACTTCAAGTAGGGCTGAAAATAAACCAAAAAATGCACATTGTAAGGCCATAAAAATTGAAATACAAATAAATTAAGCAAAACAAACAAATTTGAAACACACCAAATAATTTCTAAAGGCAAGAAAAAATTAAAAAGTAAGAACCAAAATGGTAGTTCTAATTTATAGTCTTTAGCTTAACTTTCTATTTTATGGCTCTTGGAGAATGGTGGTGGACGATTTAGGGTCAAAAGTCCCCTTAATGTCGTGCTTCAATCTGTGCCCGTTAACCTTGAATGTCTCCTTGTTTTTCTCGTGTCGAACCTCAACGGCACCAAAAGGTGAGACACTTATCACAGTATACGGTCCAGTCCACCGAGATTTCAGCTTTCCCGAAAATATGTGCCTTCTTAGGACTTCCTGCAACCGTTCTTCCATTTTACCTATCAACAAAGAAGATATTGTCACAAGGAAAATATTTTTCTCTAAATAAGCATATTTTAAATGAGCAAGTAAAGTTTTCAATTCAGTTATTATTATTTTTTCTTCTAGCACTTCTTTTCCCATTTCAGACTCCAAGTTCCTTACTTCTTCTTCGATGATGAGTTTTTCAGTGGTATTAGTTCCCGATTCTATGATGCATCCCTCCAAAGTATCTTCATTTAATGTTTTCTCCTAAAACTCCTCAATGAGGTTATCAATAATATCCACTTGAAAACAAGAAGAAGTAGAAAAGCCAAAAGGGTATTTCATAATTTTATACATATCAAAAACTACTTGCTCATCATTGACTCTTAAAGTCAATTTCCCTTGTTGTACATCAATTAGGGCTCTCCTTGTAGCAAGGAATGGATGTCCAAGTATAAGAGGTACCTCACGATCCTCTTCCATGTCGAGAACAATGAAGTCTACAGGGAATATAAATTTATCGACCTTTACCAGTACATCTTCTATAATTGCCCGTGGTCTCTTAATATATCGATCAGCTAATTGCAATGACACTGTTGTTGTTTTGATTTCTTCTAATCCAAGTTTCCTGAAAATTGAAAGAGGCATAAGATTAATACTTGCACCAAGGTCACATAAAGCTTTATCAAAAAATGAATTTCCTAAAGTGCAAGGTATAGTAAAACTCTCTGGATCTTTTAATTTTGGAGGTAGCTTGTTTTGCAGTATAGCGCTGCACTCTTTAGTTAACATTATCGTTTCGTGTTCGTCGAGCTTCCGTTTATTAGACAAAATTTCCTTCAAAAATTTAGTGTAACTAGGCATTTGTGGTAATGCCTCTGCAAATGGAATGTTAATATACAATTTCTTGAAAATCTCTAAAAATTTTGAAAATTACTTATCTAATTTTTCTTTCATAAATTTCTGAGGATAGGGAAGAGGTGGCATATATTTAGTTTCAGGGTTAGAATCGATCAAACCTTTACCAGTACATTTCTTTGCTGAAACACGTTCTCCTCTTGCTCAGTCTCTTCTTTCTCACCTTCTTGATGAGTGATTTCTTTAGGTTGTGGCTCTTCCAATAGTGTGCCACTCCTTAGTGTTATGGCCATGACATCCTCATTAGGATTCTTTTCTGTGTTGCTCGGGAGGGATTGTGCACGTCCAGAAATTATGTTCGCTAGTTGACCGACTTGAACTTCCAGATTTTTTATGGATGCTTATTGATTTTGGAATCTTGTTTCTACTGTACTTAAAAATTTAGCCATCATATCCTCCAAGTTGGACTTCTTTTCTTGAGGGGTATATTCAAGATGAGGTTGCTTTGCATTGCTTTTATTCCACGAGAAGTTTGGATGATTCCTCCATCCCGGATTATATGTGTTGCTGTATGGATTGTTTTGCCTATGAAAATTTGAAACAAAATTAGCTTGTTCAGCAGATGAATTATACGCAAACTGATTACCTGCTTGACAGTTATTGCTATGGTGGTCACTACCACCACACAATTCACATATAACATGTGTGGTAGGATAAAGTCCATCTATCTTCTTGGTGAGAACCTCCATTTGTGCTGCTAAAGTTGTAACAACATCTATATTGTGCAATCCTGAGGTTTTGTTTACAGGTAACCTCTCAACTGGCCATTGATAAGAATTTGTGGCCATCTCTTCTAGTAATTAAAGAGCCTCTTCTGGAGTTTTTCTCATGATCGTGCCACCTGCAGCTGCATCAATCATATTTCGGGTTGCACTGGTTAAACCGTTATAAAAAGTTTGTACCTGTATCCAAGTGGGCAACTCATGATGAGGACATCTTCTCAAAAGGTCTTTAAAACGTTCCCATGCCTCATAGAGTGACTCTCGATCGACCTGAAAAAACACAGTAATTTCATTACGTAACTTTGCAGTTTTTGCAGGAGGGAAGTATTTCCCTAAAAATTTATGTGCCAACTCTACCCATATTGTTATGGATCCGGCAGGCAGAGAAGTCAACCAGCTTTTTGCTTTATCCCTCAATGAGAATGGGAAAAGCCTTAAGTGAATTGCATCCTCCGATACTCCGTTATGCTTGAATGTGTCACAAATTTCTAGGAAATTAGTCAAGTGAACATTTGGATCCTCTTGCGATAGGCCCCCAAATTGTACTGAATGCTGAATCATCTGAATGATGGCGGGCTTAATTTTAAAATTGTTCGCTTGTATAGGTGGTCGCCGAATGCTAGATTCAACACCATCCATCTTTGGCTTGGCATAATCCCACAGTGCACGTTGCACCTCTGCATTGTTTCCTTCTGCCATTGTGTCAACTGTTACTGGTGCTGCTATTCTCAAAGCGTGAAAAGTGCGCTCAAACTCTGGATTAAATTTCGCAAGTATTCTGCCACTAATACGTGTCATGCACTAGTAACAAAAACCTTGCAAAATAGACTTAAAAACCAAATTAATAAACTCTCAAATTAACTAGCAGAATCACAATAAATGTAATATTTTATTTCAGTACCCGGCAACGGCACCAAAAACGTGATGCGATGAAATTGACACTAGCAAGTGCACTAATCGTTTAAGTAATAAAATGATGAGTAAATATCGTTCCCAACGAGGACTGAGCAAATACTACAGAAATTATGACTCGACTCTTACTGTTATTCGAGCAAACGAATAATTGTCGGAAAAAAAGTTACTAATAATTAACTAAAAAGGGAAAAACAGAACACAATAGTAAATAACGGAAGATTAGCAAACTTTGGAATGAAGACTCTTATGAACTAACGTGCTAAGGACTCGACTTCACCTAAACCATAATTGACAAGAGTTTCGAATGGACAAGTTTTGTTTAATATGGTTTCCAAGATGGTAGAATCCCCAATAAATTGGTTATCCATATTCCAGGTCTAACCACAATCTCAAGAATCATTAACTTCGAATATCCGTATTCTAGGTCTATTCTAGATTAATTCAAATTAGGAAGAATTAAGTGTTTTTAGATTCCTTTCAGTTAAATCTCCCTATTCGGTTACAATTTAAACGGACCACATGAACTTCCTAGAATCCCTATTCGGTTACTCCTATTCCATTTATGGCATGTTTTACCCTGGCCTTTGCATAGATAACAATCCAATATCATATTTATTAGTTCAACCATTCATAAAAGCATGGCTTCTCTATTTGACACATCACCATGCCCAAAGAAGGAATCAAAATAATAAAAAGCATTAAGAATAATAAAACACACTCTTTGAAAAATGTATTAAATTCCACTCGTCCAAACAACAACTCAAGATATAGGTTTAGGATCCATCTATCCTTAACACAAAAATATCTACTCCATAATAATATTCAAATAATCCATGTTCATATTATAAAACATCAACATAGATAGATAAGAATAATACAAAACCGGAGAAGAATGATTTAAAAGCTTGATGCGTAGCCTCCCGGAGTGTCTCAAACTCTTCTTTGGCTTCTCCTCTTCTCCAAATTCTGTTTTCTTCTTCTACGGCCGTCCCCCACTTGATCAGCTAGGGTTTTCTTTTTATAACTTTTCAAAATCAGCGGGCTGGCACTGCTGCGCCAACATCCCAGCGCTGCATTGCCAAGACATAACAAAAACCCTATTATGGCGCTGCAGCTCCAACTTTCTGTCCAAATGGTCTCTTTTATCCAGCTACCAGCGCTGCAGCGCCAACATTCTGGTGCTGCAGCCTTGAGTTTCTATCTTCATTGTGCATTTTGGCCTTCCAGTGCTCTCCAACGCTCTAGCAAGTGTCTGCACAATAAATTTCCATGACTTAGCATTGATAAATCAACTAAAACAACTTATTAGTAGAATAAGAAAAACTAAACTAAATTTGCTAAAAATACATGCAACATAATTCTAATGCTTAAGATCAACACCAAAAACGTGCCTAAAAGCAGTATAATAACAAGATTTATTCAGAGTTATCAGTTGCCATGGTTGCTACTGCCATTCCGAGTTGCTGGCCTTCCTCTTATGAACAACCCTTCCCCACTTGATGCCTCCCTACTCTTGGCTTTGAAATCATGAGCCCTTATAGCGTTGACCACAATTTCTTTGGTTAGTGTATCTCTTCCATATTCAGTTGCATTAATTATACTATCAAAACAACCAGGAAGAGAATTTAATAACATAACAACCAATTATTCATCCGGGAATTTAATACTACAACTTGCCAAATCTTGAACTAGTTTATTAAAGACATTAAGATTATCTTGCAACTCTTTATTAGGATCCATTTTAAAAGCAAAGATTCTTTTAAGAAGATAAATCTTGTTAGGGAGAGTTTTGGTAAAAAATAACTCATCTAGTTTCTTCTATATGACAGCAAGATCTTTCGAGTCTTTGCACTCCCTTGTGACACCGTCTGACATATGTAGGAAGATGGTGTTGTATGCCATCTTCTTCATCTCAATCCGTTGGTCCTCCATTATACTTGCTAGGAAAGCATCATCTTCTCCAATAGCCAAGTCCACCTTCTGTTGCATAAGAACAGCCTTGATCTTTCGCTTCCACAGGGAAAAATCTCCCTTTCTATCAAACTTCTCAATAACAATTTGAACCCATCTTGCAAAGATGATCCCAGATTTGTGCAGCACCCACAAATGCTTTTTATCTTCTTCTAAACCTCAAGAACACGATTGAAGATTGATCTTAACACCATTATTGAATCAACCTCAAGAACATGATTTGATCTTGATCTTTACTCCGTTCTTGAATCACCCAAGAAGTTTGTTCTTTGATTCTTGGAGTCTTGCTCTTATACTTTCTGTTCTTGCTCTGATACCCAGCTATGCAAGCTCTGATACCACTATTGGGAAACCACCTTAGATGATGCCCAGGAGGTGACTTATATATTGAAAAGAAAAGATACTCCAAGACTCCACTATTGGAGTCTAGAGTGACTTGTATAAAGAAATGAGACAGCAACCAATCAAAGCAAGAAAGAAAAGAACACAAGAAATTTGTTAACGAGGTTCAGCAATGTGCCTACATCCCCGTGAGCTCTTTCGAGCTCTCTACACTATCTTATCAATGGAGTTCTTTACAATCAGCAACACCCTTCCAAGAACTCATAGGTTCTTGAAGAACAAAAGAAGAAGAAGAAGAAGAAGAAAGTGATAAGAACTAACCCTGGAATTTTCCAAAGAAAATTCCCCTTACAAGCCCTTGAATCCCTTTCTATTCTACTCTCACTCTTTCTAAACCACTAGCCTCTCTATAGAATCTCTCTTGAGTTTAGTTTCTTTGCATTCTTACAATTGATCTCACTTTTAATCATAAGTTTTCTTATTGTGAGATTGAATCTAGGTGACCCTTTATATAGTGCACCAACTTCTTGACCAATCTTTGAGTGTCATTCTCCACCCTTAGATCTTGATGACCAATCAACCATGGCCCTTGATCAATCTTTAGTGATCCTATGCATTTTGGACATGTCTCACAAACCACTTAAAAGACTGAAACATGTGTGCATTAGTGTGCCTGGCACCAAGGCCTAGGGCAAAGCACATTTCCTCAAGCTGTTGGGCACCGTGGCCTGGGGGAGGCTGAGCCATGGCACACACCTCCTTCGGGCCTCCTCCTTGCTGGGCGCCATGGCCTAGGAAGGCTGGGCTACGGCGCACACTGGTGCTGGCCCTTTATGCCTAGCTGTGTGCTGAGGCGCTAATGACAAATGTTGAACCTCTTCCAACCTTGTTTAAACCTTAGACAAATACCAACAGCTTATAGCATTAATCAAAATTTCTTTGGTTAGTGTATCTCTTCCATATTCAATAGCATTAATCAAGCTTTCAAAACCATCGGGAAGAGAATTCAACAATATAACAGCCAATTGTTCATCCGGGAATGTTATACTACAACTAGTCAAATCTTGAACTAGTTTATTAAACACATCAAGATTATCTTGCAACTCTTTATTAGGATCCATTTTAAAAGCAAAGATTCATTTTAGAAAATAAATCTTATTAGGGAGAGTCTTGGTAAGAAATAACTCATTTAGTTTCTTCCAAATGACAACTGGATCTTCTAAGTCTCCACATTCCCTTATGACACTATCCGACATGTGCAGAAAGATGGTGTTATACGCCATCTTCTTCATCTCATTCCGCTGGAGCTCTGTGATACTTGCTGGAAAATCATTATCTTCTCTAATAGCCAAGCCCACCTTTTATTGCATAAAAACTGCCTTGATTTTCTGCTTCCAAAGGGAAAAGTCTTTATTTCCATCAAACTTCTCAACAATGAAGTTTGAACCCATCTTGCAGAGAAAATCCCAAGATTTATGCAGCACCCGTAATTGCTTTCCAACCATCTTCTCTCCAACTTCTAAACCTCAAGAACCCGATCAAATCTTGATCCCAACACTGTTCTTGAATCCCTCAAGAACCAGATCAGATCTTGATCTCAGCACTATTCTTGAATCACCCAAGAAGTTTCCTTTGATTCTTGGAGCCTTGATCCGATACCCGCTGTTCTAGCTCTGATACCACTGTTGGAAAATCACCTTTGCAAGAATCCTAAGTTGTGATCTTTCCAACACCCAAGTCCATAATGACTTGTAATAAAACAGGAATCAAACAATCAAAGAAAGAACACAAGCAATTGTTATCGAGGTTCAACAAATGCCTACGTCCCCGTAAGCTCCTCCGAGCTCTCTACACTAAATAAATGGAGTTCTTAAAATTACAGCAACACCTCCTCAAAAACCCTCTTTTTCTTGATACATGAAAGAAGAGAAAAGAAAGAGATAAGAACTAAGTGTTTCCCTGGAATTTTCCTCAAGAAAATTCCAATTACAAAGCCTTTTAACCCCACTTCTTGAATACTCTCTCTCACTTGTAACACCTCTGAAGATTTGAGAGTCTTTCTCTCTTAACACTAGCCACTCTTGGAATAAGACTTCTTCTTGTGCCTCTCTTGTGTTTTGTGTCTTTGCACTCTCACACTTTCACTTGTGTTACTTATCGTTATGATTGTTGTTGATGACCCTTATATAGAGCAACAACTTCTTGAACCAATCTTGAAGTCAATCTCAACCCTTAGATCTTGAGGACTAAAGAATCACGGCCCTCCAAGAAGTCTAGGTAATCCTGTGCGTTTTAACTAAGTCCCACGCATCAAGAGAAGAGTGTTGATCAGAGGAATTACATGTGCTTGGTGTCGCGGCCCAAAACAGGGCAGGCAACGACGCACACAGGGCATAAACTCCTCCATGTGCTGAGCGCCACGGCGCATAGCCCTATGCCACCTTGTGCCGCGGGCGCACACCACCCTGTGTTGCAACGCACACCACCCTGTGCTGCAACACACACCTGGACGAGGCAAACTTCTGACTTGCTGGAGGTCGTGACACTTAATCCTGTGCCGCAGCTTAAAGATTGCTGAAGCTTCAATCTTCCATCCATTTAATTCTTAGACAAATTCCAACAAGAATAGGATAGAGATTTTTTTAAATAGTATGTTAGATTCCTAATGATAAATTTGACAATTGGTAACGATTTAAGAAGAGGATCCAATTGGTGACTACTAGAAGTTTAATTTTGTTGGCGAATGTTGATGAAAGTGGAAAGATTCAAAGATGTGTTCGAGATTTCGAAGCAGATTAGGAAGATTTTAATCATAATACTTGGTGTACCTTAGTTAAGGAAATTTCGAGGACGAAATTTAATTAGTGGGGAAGAAATGTAAGACCTGGTATTTTAATTGGACTGCTTTAATCTGTGGAATTTCACTTAAAGAAATTTTTAGTGTATTTAAGTAAATTTATGTTGTAATTAAGCATTAGTTTTGGGGGAATTAAAATTTTTCTTTGAAAGTTAATAAAGAAAGCTAGGTAAGAGTTATTTTTTAAGAGTTTTGGGGATAATTTTTTTTTTTTTAAAAAAAAGAAGAGTTGAAGGCTTGGCATATAATAAGAGAAAGTTTGTTCTATAAATAGTATGAAGGAAGGAGAGAGAGAGACCAACATTGTGCTTCATCTCTCTAGAAGGGCCGAGAAAGAGAGAGAGAATAGAGAAAGAGAAGAGAGAAGAAGAAGAGAAAGAAAGAAGAGAAGAAAGGAAATGAAAGAAGGAAAAATATGGGGTTCTTGCAAGAATCAAGGTAAAAATATTTTCTTCCTTACTTTTAAATCATCAAGCATGTTTACCAAACTAGAGATTTAAGTTTTTGAGGTTTGAATTAGAAGATTTTCTTGAGAAAAGTTTGAGAAAATATTTTGGCCTCAAGAAAATGTGTTTGGGCAAGGCTTAATGATTTGAAAATTTTAACTTGAGATTTTTGGTATGCATTTTGTGAATTTTTATTTTAAAACCTTAGGAAATACTTGTATTCTAAATTATTTGAGAGTTTCTTGAGGATTCAAAGTGATTTTGAGTGGAAAATTTGAGTTTTTCTCAAAAAAATTTGCTAGAAAATGGGTAACCAGTAGACTACTGGCTTTCTCCAGTCAATTGGGGGATCAAAGGTACTAGTCGACTGATATGAGGTGCCCAGTCGATTGGGTAAAGTAAAAAAAGCTTATCAAGCTTTTCCATTCAACTGGATCTAGTACTCAATCGATTGGATAATGGTGATTTTTGAAACTTTGACTTTTCCTTCAAGTTTTTGAGTGCGGAACATTTCCAAATTGATTCTAATGTTTATATACATTTGAAGTATGATTCAAAACACCTTCAAAAAGGTTAGTATTCATGAAAATTAAAGTGTTCTTGAGCTTCAACATAAATGATTTAAAAAGGGGCTTAATGCCTTAACTTCTTTGGTTTTTGATTTGTGCAAAGTGCGCACAAAATCTTTAAAGTATGTAAATGCCTTGGGAATTCTAGTAATTCAAAAGTGATTGATAATGATAGGGTTTAGATGTTCTTTCGTTCCTAGGTGCAAATGGTGGATAACATTAAAGGTCGAAGGCACTAGTTTGAGGTTTTGTGGAGCTTTTGTCGAGGTGAGTATGCCTTACCTTTAGTATGAATATCTAAATGCATATAATTATTGTAATAAAGGATAAGAATATGATCTACCTTGATAACTATAAACACTAGCATTTCATAAGAGTAAGTATATTAACTTTGGTATGAAGATATTAAGGATTAGTGGTATGAGAAACTAGGATAGGTTGAGAAATAATTGTATAAGATGTGAGTTTAGAAATGATTCAAGGTGGTTGTGTTAAAGAAAATGTGATTTGTATAATTGTAATGAAAATAATTGATTTTGTTGTTATGAGATTGTGATAATTGATTGATTCACGCTATATATATAGTTAGTGTATTATAAATAGGGGGAGTGGTGAGATTGTGGCAGGTCTCTTCCCACAAGGGGTGTAAGGGTACCGAACGTTATTAGACGTACTGGACCATTAAAGGGGGATCCTTTGTGATTTGATATGATGAGACATACTGGTACGTGGGGAGACATCCCCGTGATGATGAAATTATCCTAGTGATGGGCGGTAATATGATTATGCATTTTATTGCATGCATATCATGGATACAAAGTTATGATTGGCCCATGAAGGACGTGTGTTATGATTGGCCCATGAGGCGTGGGTGTTATGATTGGCCCATGAGTGGGGGTTGTTATGATTAGACCATAAGGGCGTTTGTTATGACTAGCCCATGAGGGGTGTGTGATGTGCTTGTCTGGAAGAAGGGCATGATCTTTATAGTGAAAATAAAAAGTATTGTGATAAAAATTCTTTCTTGTTCTATTGGTCTCATGTTGTTTGGATGTATGATGAGTGGTTTGTGGTACTAAATTAAGAAAATTAGTGAATCCTAGTATTAATGGTTTTATAATTATATGAGAAATAAATAGAAATATTTGGTTGAAACCTACAAACAATATGATTCATGTACTTGATAATTAAACAAATCGCAATGGTAATAAAATTAATATTTTCTTCCAATGCAATTACTTCTCACACGGTGTGTCTTACTGAGCTTTTTAGCTCACTCTTTTATTTTTATTAATATTTCAAGTAAATTCTGGAGGCTTATCGGTCTAGTTGAAAAAAGTTTTAATTTAGGGCCTTCTGTAATGGCATCCGCATCACTGAGAGTCTTTGATAGGAGATTTAATTTGGGATTAGGTTTAACTGATGTAAAAGAACATGTAATGGGAGAGGATTTCCTTTATTTGTGTCTAGTTAAAATTTGATGTATTGTAAAGAGTGTTTAGCTATGAATTGGGATTATATAAACTTGTAATGTTTTGAATAAATTTTTGTATTCTTGTCGAATTGGGTATGTTCGCATATAGGTCGGGGGTGCTCGGAGCTAAAAAGTGATGATACCTCCTCGTGTAGGGCTCACCATGGGATGGGTCATTACTTTTTTGGTATCAAAGTTTTTGATGAAAGGTTATGTAGACTATAGTTGCATAATGCATGCTGCATGGGATGGTTATGAGGAGTCGGTTGTATAGAGTTAGACAGGATGCCGTATAGGAGTGGTAACCGGTAAAGGATTAAGTGGGGTTAAAATGTTTTGATGCTAAACTAAGTTGATTTGTGTTTGATTGTTGTGTGAATAAGGATTGCTTGGTTTGACTTGGTGTATGCCATGAGACTCATTGTTAATATTTTTAATGAGAAAATTTGATGTAATTACCTTGATGGGTGAAATGTTTGTTTGTTAGGTGATCCACAAGTGCTAGTGAAGTTGATAGAATGAGATAACTTTAATTAAAAGTGTTGTTTATATTCTTATGTGTATGAGAATTTTGATTCATGAATTGTTGATGGAAGAATACCTTATGAAAGATGAGAAGATTTTTCCTCTTTGATTAGTCTTGTTATTTTGAAAGTTTAATTTAGATTGCTTGAGCTTTAGTAGATTGTTGGTAAATTGCTAGACAAAGAATTTAAGGATTTTGTCGTGAGGGCTTTCTACCGTGTAATGTTAAATTATAATTAGGGATTTCTTTAAAGATTATAAGAATATTGTGTGTTGTTGACCTAAGGAATAGTTAGTATAAGAAATTGTGAACTTTCATTTTATACAAAGTCTTGTGTAGTGGGTTAGTAATATGTGTGTACTTGAGAAATGAGCATAGTTAAAGGGTAGTCAATGAAGAATCGGATTGAACGATTGAAGGCTTAGATTGTGTTATAAATTAGAAAAATTTGGGAAGTTCAAGAGTTGGGAAGTAGTATCGATTCATAGAAGTGTTGGATAGGTGGTTAATACAATAGAGGATATTCGGTATGAAATGATAGTGATGAGGTGAGAAAAATTGATTGAATAAGGAATGATTGTACTAAGGAAATTATAAGCAAAGTTGTGTGGTATCTTGGGATTTTAAGAGAATTGAAATGAAGGTATGATTTTCTTAGTTAAAGTTTTTGCAGACTCCGTTAGAGTCTTTCATTCGATGAATTAGAAGAAAATGGTATTAATCGAGAATTGCTTATAAATTTTTTATAGGAAATTGTTTGGAGAATAAAGCTATTATGTGAATATATATATATATATATATATATATATATATATATATATATATATATATACAGAGAGAGAGAGAGAGAGAGAGAGAGAGAGAGAGAGAGAGAAAGGTAATGTGAATTATGATTTACTCTTAAGGTTAAGCAAAGTGCAAAGTAAAATGTAAAATGATGGTGGGTTTATTTTAAAACCAAGAAAGCTTGAGTTTAAAATTGAAAAAGTAATTAAATGGTTGGTGTTTAGCTAAAGGAGCTTATAGTTTTAATCTTATTACGAAAATATCTTGGGTGTTTAATGAAAGATAATTGATGATGAGTTAAGATACTTGATCTGTTTGAAGAGTTAAGGAATTGTGGATGATTTATCTTGGTTGTAGTTGAGGTACTAGAAAAGTTTATGACTAGTGAAAGTATAGCGTATTCGCATAACAAAAGAAATGTTAGGAAGGTGCTCTATTGGAAATTAAGAGTTTAGTGAGATGTAAGAGTGTTAAAATAACTATGTTGAAAGAGAAATAGGTATGGAATGCAAGAGTAAAGGATTGTAGTGTGAGTAATTGATGGAAGAATTGAGATAGAGTCAGTTCGTTTTAACCTTCACCATGGTTAATAGTAAGGACTTGACAATCGTCAATATTGGTGTAAAATGAGAGGTTGCAAGAGAAAAGTTAGTAATTTAAGATTCAATGAAGTAAGTGGTGTGCTAGAAAAGGAAATAATTGGGAGAAATTATTAATGAAGGAGATAGCTAGAAAAAGTAAGGGTTATTAAATGTTTGAAGCTGTGAGGATGTATAATGTAAAGTGAAGGGAAGATCTTAAACAAACCAAGAAGCTATCGAGAAGCACTAAGGATACGATAATAGATTTTTATTAAGTGTATGACAAGAAATAGCAATCATGTATGGGAGTAAATAGTACCTTTTGAAAAATGATGTAGGTCGTGTAATGTGAATACGAAGTACTTTATTTGAGGATTATTAGTAATGGTAAATTAAAGGAGAAGTGTAGAGATGAGATATTGGATGGTTTTTTAATAGTTTGATTTTTTTAAATGGATTAGAAGATGGAATGTAGACCGTGAAGAAGTTGGAAATGTAATTAAGTCAAAGAAGTAATTTGAGCATATAAAGATTTTGTTAGGAAAGTGGAGGTAAAATAAAGAAAAGAAGATATTATAGTTCGTTGAGATAATGAAGAGGACTAGATAAGAAGTAAGAGATCTCTATTGCCGCCAAGTGTTGTAGAAGGAGAGATAATCGAGTTTGAGAAAGATGAAGAAAATTATTAGATACCTTGTGTTGATTTTTATTTACGGAATTAAAAAGGAGATAGAGAAATTCGATGAGATTAATGGTTTTGGCAAGCTAAGAAGTTGAAGGTATTAATGTTAAATTAAGAATTTATGGATTTGATGTGACTAATGAATTAGTTGGAAATTTCCTATGAGGTATAAATTTTAAAGTTTGAAACTGTTGATGGTTTTCGGAGATGGTTTGGCCTGAAAGGAGAAGGACCAAGGATATAAAGGGGTAAGTTATGGGAAAAGTGAAAAATTAAGATCCCAAGATAAAAATTCGAAGCGTGAATTGTATTATATTGTGTCTATCTAGTGGAAAGTTGAATTTTTGAAGATTGATCATTGGAGATTTTGATATAAGAAATGTACTGATTATAGCGATTACAAGGTGATACGTGGATTTGACGTGAAGCTTAGAGTGTATGTGTAGTAGTGAATAAATAGAAGAGTTGATCTAAGGAATTATGTAAAGGAATGAATAGATCTGAGAAGCACAAATTTTTAAGTCATATTTGAAGACAGCAAAGTGTTAAAGAGTAAGTTGCTTGCTCAAACTGGTGCTTGTGAGATGCTAGAAAGCTAATAAAGAATGGAGAACTTAGATTTTATTGATTATTTCTTTTGTGGGTGAATTGGAAAATTTTTGAAAACGAATAGATTAAAGGGATGAATGATAATCAAGTTGAAGCGAATGTAGAATTTCAAAGTGAGACTATTGACAATTACTAAGTATGATGTCTAAGCAGATAATAATTTTTTGAAAAAAGACGATTTGAAAGTCGTACCATGTTCGAGAACTTTGAAGCATGAAGTCGAGAAGAAGAGGTAGGAAATGGTAAAGGACTTAGTCTTTAAAACTCAAGAGTAAAAAAGGTGTAAGAAGAAAATGATTTTAAGTAATACATTAGGTTGAAGATATATGAATTTAAGAACCAGATGGAAGAGAGAGAAAGCTATATAAAGGTTAATAATTGTTTGAGAGGCGAACACCACTTATTAATAAGAAAAGTTTTTGGTAGTATAGGATTGAGATTTTTTAAACAGTGCGTTAGATTCCTAATGATAAATTGGGCAGTTGATAACGATTTAAGAAGAGAATTCAATTAGTGAGCGATAGAAGCTTAATTTTGTTAGGGAATGTTGATGAAAGTGGAAAGATTTAGAGATGTGTTCAAGATTTTGAAGTAGATCAAGAAGATTTTAATCATAATATTTAGTGTACCTTAGTTAAGGAAATTTCGAGGATGATATTTTATTAGTGGAGAAGAAATGTAAGACCTGGTATTTTAATTGGACTACTTTAATCTGTGGAATTTAACTTCGAGAAATTTTTGATGTGTTTAAGTAAATTTATGTTCTTATTAAGCATAAATTTTAGGAGAATTAAAATTTTTCTTTGAAAGTTAATAAAGAAAGGTTGGTAATAGTTGTTTGTTTAAGAGTTTTGGGGAGAATTTTAAAAGAAAGGAAGAGTTTGACGCTTGGCATGTAATAAGAGAAAGTTTGTTCTATAAATAGCATAAGGGAAGGAGAGAGAGACCAGCATTGTTCTGGATCTCTTTAGAAGAGCCGAGAAAGAGAAAGAGAAAGAGAAGAGAAGGAAAGAAGAGAAGAAGGAGAGGAAAAGAAGGAAAAGTATGGGTTTTTTTTTTTGCAAGAATCAAGGTAAAAATATTTTCTTCTTTACTTTTAAATCATCAAGCATGTTTACCAAACTAGAAATTTAAGTTTTTGAGGTTTGAATAAGAAAATATCTTTGAGAAAATGAGTTTGGGCTAGGTTTAATGATTTGAAACTTTTAGCTTGAGATTTTTGGTATGGGTATTGTGAAGTTTTATCTTAAAACTTTAGGAAAGACTAGTATTACAAAATATTTGGGAGTTTCTTGAGGATTCAAAGTGATTTTGAGAGAAAAAGTTGAGTTTTTCTCAAAAAATTTTGTTGGAAAACGGGTAACCAGTCGACCGGTGGCTTTCTCCAATTGACTAGGGGTTGTATCAGAGGAACTAGTCGATTAGTATGAGGTATTTAGTTAACTGGATAAAGTGACAGAAGCTTCTGGAGGTTTTCCAGTCAACTGGATCAAGTACCTAATCGACTAAACAATGTTGATTTTTTAAAATTTGACTTTTCTTTTAAGTTTTTGAGTGTTGAACCTTTCCAAATTGATTCTAATGTTTATATGCATTTGAAGCATGATTTAAAACACCTTCAAAAGTGTTAGTATTCATGAAAATTAAAGTGTTCTTGTGGTTCAGAATAAATGATTCAAAAAGGGGGCTCAACGTCTCAACTTTTTTGGTTTTTAACTTTTGTAAAGTGCACACATAATCTTTTAAGTGTGTGAATACCTTAGGAATTATAGTAATTAAAATTTGATTTATAATGATAGGGTTTAGATGTTTTTTCATTCCTAGGTGCAAGTGGTGGATTACGTTAAAGGTTGAAGGTAATAGTTTGAGGTTTTGTCGAGGTGAGTAAGCCTTACCTTTAGTAAGTGTATGTAAATGCATATAATTACTATAATAAAGGATAAGAATAAGATCTACTTTGATAAGTATAAGCACTAGAATTTCAGGAGAGTAAGTATTTAAACTCTGGTGTGAAGATATTAAGGATTAGTGGTATGAGAACCTGGTATAGGTTGATAAATAATTGTATAAGATATAATTTTAGAAATGATTCAAGGTGGTTGGGTTGAGGAAAATTTAATTTTTCTGATTATAATGAAAGTTATTGATTGTGTTGTTATGAGATTGTGATGTAATCGATTGATAGAAGCTAATTACATATTCATTGCTTCATGAATGCATTTCACACAATATATATAGTTAGCATATTATAAGAGGGGAAAGTTATGAGATTGCGGTAGGTCTCTTCCCATAAGGGGTGCAAGGGTAGCGAACGTTATTGGACGTACATGACCTTTGAAGGGGGATCTGTTATAATTTGATATGACGATTTGATGTACCGGTACGTGGGGAGACGTCCCCGTGATGATGAAATTAGCCAAGTGAGGGGTAGTGATATGATTATGCATTTTATTGCATTGCATCTCATGGATACATGATTGTGTTTGGCCTGTGAGAGATGTATGTTATGATTAGCCCATGAGGGATGGGTGTTATGATTAGCCCATGAGGGGTATATGACCCAAAGAAGGGCATGATCTTTATTGTAGAAATAAAAATTATTATGATAAAAATTCTCTCTTGTTCTATTGGTCTTATATTGTTTGGATGTATAAAGAGTGGTTTGTGGTACTAAATTAAGAAATTTAGTGAATCCTAGTATTAATGGTTTCATAATTATATGAGAAATAAACAGAAATATTTGGAGGAAACCTATAAACCATATGTTTCATGTACTTAGTAATTAACCAAATCGCAAGAATTAAGGGTAATAAAAATAATAATTTCTTCAAATGCGATTATTTCTTGTTTGGTGTGTCTTACTGAGTTTTTTAGCTCACTCTTTTATTTTTACTAATATTTCAAGCAAATTCTGGAGGCTTGTTGGTCAAGTTGAAAGAATTTCAAATTTAAGGTCTTCGGCAGCAGCATCCTCATCTTTGAGAGTCTTTGATAGGAGATTTAATTTGGGATTAGGTTTAATTGATGTAAAAGAACATGTAATGGGATATGTTTTCCTTTATTTGTGTCTAGTTAAAATTTGATGTATTGTAAATAGTGTTTAGTTATGAATCGTGATTATATAAACTTGTTATGTTTTGAATAAATGTTTGTATTCTTGTTGAATTGCGTATGTTCGCATATAGGTCGGGGCACTTGGTGCTTAAAAATGATGATACCTCCTCGGGTAGGGTCCACCCGGGAATGGGTCGTTACAACATATATGCAACAACTATTGCATTAATTAATTTGGAAATAATTACAACTTATCTTCCTTAACTCTTTTATAGAGGAGATACAATTCTTTCTTTACAATACTTACAATATTCACAAAATATTCAAATATTTACTAATATGTATGAGCATGTACAATACTTTACAAATATACAATTGTCTATTTTTCTCATTTCTTTTTTTTTTCTTTTCATTCTTTCTTTTGTCTTTCCTTCCTTTTCTTTCATTTTTACTGTCCGAGGATGCCAACCACGAGGACTTACCTAGATACATACTCTAAATCTCAGATCAAGAATCTATCGGTCCTACCCTCATCTTGAAATAATTTAATATTGAGGAATGAGCTTCACAAGCTCAGTGAATTATAATTTACAAGAAGTACCTGATTTGTATACTTATACTCATAATTATATCTCAATTCATATAGATAATTCATAGCTTTTATTCATCTTTCAACTCTCATATATATTATTTCATTCATCACATAGATATCCTTTCTAAGATAATCTTATGCATTTAATCAACTTATAACTATTATTTGTGGTATCGTTTTTATCATCCTTTCATCATAATTACCTCATCATAAGGTTCACATTCATTTCATTCCTTATATGAAATCATATAAATATTACGTTCATCATTTTCTCATCACAACTGTCTCATCATTTGACGCATACTCTTTTCATCAAAGTTTCAGTCAATGTAATGTCTTATCATTTCAATAATTATGAAAATAAACATGAATGCATCCATATCCCATCATTTCATTTCTTTCACGTAACATCTCATCCATACTATCAACGTATGAGTAATTATTCGTTTTTAAATATCCATACATACTGTTTTTGGGGACGTTTCCCCACATGTTGACATGTTTACATCCAGCCCAGCCATAGTACTGGTCTTCTCCGAGACCACTTAGTCCATCTCTCTAGTGGCCTTAGTAATGCATATGAATAACCAGGCTGTTGGAAATCACCTTGGAGATGCCCAGGTGGTGATCTTCCAAACACCCAAGTCTAGAATGACTTGAAAAGATGAATCCAAAACAGAAACAGAAATCAAAGAAAGGAAATGACACAACAATTGTTATCGAGGTTCGGCAATAGCCTATGTCCCCATGAGTTCCTTTGAACTCTCTGCACTAAATCAATGGTTCTTTACAAATACAGAAACCCTCTCCAAGAAACTCAAGTTCTTGAAGAACCAAAGAATAAGAAGTAAAAGAAAGTGATAAGAACTAACCCTGGAATTTTCCCAAGAAAATTCCCCTTACAAGCCCTTGAATCCCCTTTCTATTCTACTCTCTCTTTCTAAATAACTAGCCTTTACAATGAGTCTCTCTTATTTTGTGTCTTTGCACTCTTACAATTGATCTCACTTTCAATCAGAAGTTATGTCTCTTTGAAGCTAGGTGACCCTTTATATAGTGCATCATCTTCTTGACCCAACTTGAGGATCAATATCCACCTTTAGATCTTGAGGACCACTCAACCTTAGCCCTCAATCAATTCTAAGTGACCATGTGCATTTTGAACATGCCTCACGTACTTAACAAAAGGCTTAACCAAAAGGCATCAGTGTGCCTTCAGGCCGCGGCCTAGAACAGGGCATGCCACGGCCTTAAGTGTGCTGAAACTTCACCATGTTGCATCCATTCTGGGCGCCGCGACCTGGGGGAGGCTGAGCCGCGGTGCACACCTCCTCTAGGTCTTCTCCTTTGTTGGGTGCCTCACCTTGGAAGAGCTGAGCCATGGTGCACACTAGTGTGCACACTTTCTGGAGTTGCTACAAGGTGAGGCGCCAAGACTTGAGGCTGAACCTCTTCAAACCATGTTTAAACCTTAGACAAACACTAACAATCTATACTTTTGTCTAAGCAATTAAACCCGAACCCATTATGCAAAGAACTCAGTATCCAAACTCATCTTGAGTCATCATATCAACCGACTCCAATCCTAAGTAGTCCAAGGCAATGATTGAACTTACTTAGAGGTAGAACCTTGGTGCCTAAATCTGTAGGATTTTCCTCCGTGGCTATCTTGTCCACATGAATGCATCCTTCCATAACATTTTCCAAAATGAAATGATACCGAACATCCATGTGCTTTGTCCTCTCATGGAACACTGGATTCTTACATAAGTGCAACGCACTTTGACTATCCGAATACACCACCACCTGCTCTTTCAGAACCTTCAACTCTTCCAACAACCCTTTGCACCACATAGCCTCCTTAATGGCTTCCTTTGCCACTATGTACTCAGCCTCGATTGTTGAGAGTGCTACCACCGGTTGCAACTAAGCCTTCCGACTTATACAACATCCGTTTAAGTTAAAGAAGTAAGAGGTAATCGATCTTCTTTTATCTCGGTCTACTCCATAATCCAAATCTGCATAACCCTCGAGACATATGGACTTACCCCTCTTCTCATAAATCAGCCTTACTTCTGGGCTTCCCTTCAAGTACCTCAGCAACCACTTCATCCCAATCCAATGCTCCTTTCCGGGATTACTCATAAACCTACTGAGGATGCTTATTATATGAGCAATATCAAGTCTAGTGCTTACCATGGTGAACATAATTGAACCAACCGCACTAGAGTAAGGGACCTTTTCCATTTCCTTCTTCTCCGCCTCTGATCTCAGACATTGATCGCTAGAGAACTTGAAATGGCCAGCAAGGGGAACCTTCACTGGTTTGCTATCTTCCATAGAGAACTTAGATATCATCTTCTCTATGTAGGAAGTCTAAGAAATCTTCAATCTGTTTCTCCCCTTTTCTCGAATTATATTCATCCTAAGGATCTTCTGTGCATGGCCAAGATCCTTCATCTCAAACTCCGAACCAAGTTGAGACTTCAATTCTTCTATCCTCTCCCTGTTGTTCCGAACCAACAGCATATCATTGACATAGATGAGGATGATCACCACTTTCTCCACCTTGTGCCCCTTATAATATAAGCACGAATCATAGTAGCTCCTCATGAAACCCTGACTGGTTACAAAGGAATCGAACCTCTTATTCCATTGCCGAGGTGATTGCTTCAGGCCATAGAGAGATTTCTTTAATTTGCATACCAACTCTCCCTGCCTTCCTTCCCCATAGCCTTCGAGTTGCCTCATGTAGATGGTCTCATCAAGCTTTCCATGCAAGAACGCTGTCTTCATATCCATTTGCTCGATCTCCCAATCAAATTGGACCACCATAGCCAATACTATCTGTATCATCTTGTATTTCACAACCGGTGAGAATATTTCGATGAAATCTTTGCCTTCTCTTTGTGTGAACCCCTTCGCCACCAGCCTAGCTTTATACCAGACTTCATCCCCTGGAGTGTTTCCTTCTTTGATCTTGTAGATCCACCTATAATCCACCTATAATCCATAAAGAATCTATTTCTTCCTCCATAACTAGCCGCCACTTTGGCGACTCCTTACATTCCATGGCATCCATGTAAGTTTCTGGTCCAACCTCTCCTTCTGTCCAAGAAGCTGCTACATTAGCATCCGCAAACCCATATCTCAAAGGTGGTCTGACCACCCTCCTTTCCCGGTCCCTTGTGAGCTGGTAGTCATTCTGACTTGCTGCATCAACCTCTTCTAGTTCAGCCTTCTCTTGAGTATCCTGAGCATGGCCTTCATTAATGGGCTCTACCTAGTCCGAACCCTTTTATATTCCTTGCTCTACCTGAACTTGATGCGATGCTCCACAAATTTCGGACTAGTTTGCTCACTAACCCCTGCAGGGTTAGTTTTCTCCAAATAGGGAAATAACAATTCATTAAAAAATAACATCCCTACTTATTATGAGTTTTATTCCTTTTGGTTCTAAGGACCACAACCTATACCCCTTAACCCCATCACCATACCCTAGAAATACATATTTTGTAGACCTTGGGTTAAATTTATCATTTTTTTTATATGCAAATGCAGCACACCAAAAAGTCCTAAGGTTGCTCAACTCAGGGGGTTTCCCACTCCACATCTCCATGGGAGTCTTGAGCTCTAAAGCTCTAGAGGGTGATCTATTTACCAAGTATGCAGCAGTAGACACAGCTTCCCCAAAAAAATATTTTGGTAAACCAGACCCAATTAACATGCACCTAACATTTTCCATAAGGGTTTAATTCATCCTCTCAGCAACTCCATTTTGCTGAGGTGTTTTTACAATCGTTCTGTGTGTTAGAATGCCATTTAACTCATAGAATTTATCAAAATCCTTATTGCAAAATTCTAAGCCATTATCCATTTGTAAAGCCTTAACTACCCTACCCGTTTGAGTCTCCAGCAACTTTTTCCACACCACAAATTTATTCAAAGCATCCGATTTATTTTTCAGCAAATAATCTCAAAACTTTCTTAAATAATCATCAATTAAAGACAGAAAGTAAAAGTTACCTCCCTGTGTTGTTGTTCTTGCTGGTCCCCAAAGGTCCGAATGAATGTAGTCAAGAATGCCCTTAGACTTGTGCACTTTAGTGTTGAAGCTGGCGCAGTTTTGCTTCCCAAGAATGCAACACTCGCAGAAATCCAATTTATCTACTTTGTCACCACCAAGTAGACCATTCTTTCTAAGAACTTGTAGGCCCTTTTCGCTTATACGTCCCAAGCGAGTGTGCCAAAGGATTGTCTTATCCATCTTAGCCATCAAGCTTACTGCTTGACCCTTGATTTCTGTCTCTCCGATCATTCATAGAGTCCATCTTTTATTGCTGCTTTGATCACTATCAAAGATGTCTTAGTCACCTTGATCTTTCCTCCCTCTGCTTTGTATGAATACCCCATGAAATCCAGCTGCCCCAATGAGATCAAATTCCTCTTCAAGTCTGGAAGATACCTCACATTCCACAGCAGCCTTGTGACTCCATCAAACATCCTCAACTGGATGTCTCCTATCCCCCTCACTTGACAAGAAGTGTCATTCCCCAAGAAAACCCTTCCATCATTGATTTCTTTGAAATTCTTGAACCAATCCTTGTGAGGGCACATGTGATAAGTGCACCCAGTATCCAAGATCCATTTCTCGCTGCCTTGCCTCCTGCTCACATTTAAGCACACAACAAGAACATCATCTTGCTGTTCTCCCTTGGCAACCGAAGCCTCTCCATTCTTGGTATGGCTTCCTCCTCTCTCATCCCACGTCTTCTTCTTGTAATCTTTCTTGAAGTGGCCCTCCTTATTGCAGTAGAAGCATCGCTTCCCTCCAAACTTCGATTTGGAATGCAATCTCCCATGGCTCTGCCCTCTATCTTTTGATTTCTTCCGATAGTTTCCATGAATGCTACTGCCATTCCGAGTTGTTGGCCTTCCTCTAACGAACAACCCTTCTCCACTTGATGCTTCCCTCATATTGGCTTTGAAAGCATGAGCCCTTATAGCATTAATCACGATTTCCTTGGTTAGTGTATCTCTTCCATATTCAATTGCATTAGTTAATTTTTCAAAACAATTAGGAAGAGAATTAAAAAAATAATAGCCAATTGTTCATCCAGGAACTTTATACTACAACTAGTCAAATCTTGAACTAGTTTGTTAAACACATCAAGATTATCTTGCAACTCTTTATTAGGATCCATTTTAAAAGTGAAGATTAAAAAGATAAATTTTAAGGAGAGTTTTGGTAAGAAACAACTCATCTAGTTTCTTCCATATGATAGTAGGATCTTCTGAGTCTCTGCACTCCCTTGTGATACTATCCGACATGTGCAAGAAAATGGTGTTGTATACCATCTTCTTCATCTCAATCCGCTGGTCCTCCGTGATACTTGCTGGAAAAGCATCATCTTCTCCAATAGCCAAGTCCACCTTCTGTAGCATAAGAATAGCCTTGATCTTTCGCTTCCAAAGGGCAAAGTCTCCCTTTCCATTAAATTTCTCAACAATGAAATTTGAAGCCATCTTGCAAAGAAAATCCTAGATTTATGCAGCACCCACAATTGCTTTCCAACTTCTTCTAAACCTCAAGAACACGATCAAAGATTGATCTCAATACCGTTCTTGAATCATGATTATGCTTAAACTAATACGCGGTTATTGTGTATAGTTATGGTGTCGATCGCAAGAGGAAAAGCAATCTACAAAGGAAAAGTACAAACCTTAACACGAACGATAACAATCAAGTGAGAGAATATGAATTTTGATAATGAAGTAATTGTGGGAAAATTGTGCAAATAGATTGAAGAATATAATAAAGGAACAACAAGGTTCTAGGAATCCAACTTAGGTTCGTTGCCTTATTTCAATCTTGATTCAGTTGTTTTTATCTCGATTGCAAGTTTCACATCCCAAACAGGCAATCAGCAAATATTCAATCAAAGCATATGAAAACCCTAATGTAATTAATATGAATTACTCTTTACTTTTGATTTAAGCACACATGACCTATCCTATAGATTTATCAAAAAACAACAACATATCTTAATGACAATATCGCAGTAATGGACAAACCTAAAAGATAAATCTACCGGACTCAATCACATCCAAACAATCTTGACATAAGAAGAGCATGACTAGACTTATATCGAGGAGAAAGATATAATCACCGGATTAAGAGAAAATCTTCTAATTAAATTAAATAGTAAATCATAACAATGTTTTAACAATAAATCCCAACTACAACTGAATCAATAAAGGAAAATAAGAACAACTACACCTAAGGATTCATCTCTTCGCCTTGCTTGGAGATTAGTTGGCCACGGAGTTCATGCTTGAACACTTTGATGAAGAGTGTGGTAGCCTTCTTATGTTTTCCAACCTTAATGATGTTTTTCTTCTCAAACCCTAAGTGATTTATTTATAATACAAAAGGTCAAAGGGTGTTTTCGGGTTTAAACCATCATTAAATTCCTGATTATGTCATGATATGGAGCAGGGGATCATGTGTGCATCACTTATTCCCACCGTGGCTCAGCCTTTTCCTTGTTTCTTTCGCTTTCTCAAGGCTGTAGCCCTGCCTGGTCCAGGCCGTGGCTCTACCTTTTCCTTATTTCCTTCACTTTCTGGAGGCCGCGGCTCTGCCTGATGGCATCCTTGCTCCTTTGGGCTTAGTTCTGGAGGTCGAGGCTTAGACTTCTTCAGGCCGCAGCGCACATACTTAAGACTTGATTTCTCTTCATTTTGTCCTTTCGTAGCCACTCCTTCACCTTGATATGCATGGAATCTTAGAACTTCAAGCAACGATAGCTTTTCCATCTCTTTCAAACACAAAGTACCTAAAAATGCTCCAAAACAAGTCAATGATCCAAGAATATCACTTCAGAGTTATTAAGGTATAAAAGTGTAATTCAAACCTTGATCAACCCAAAAATGCTAACAAATAAGTAATGTTAAGATGCATTTTATGACTCTCATCATAACCCCCAACTAGCTTATTGCTAGTCCCTAGCAATTCAAGCGAAAATAAGAGATGAATTCTATGGTAGGGATCAAAACAAAGTAAAGTAATGCTAGCGTTAAACCAAGAGCAATTCACTTTTTTGTCTCAGAAATTGCACATAATACACAGCACATAGAATCATTAAATATCACTCAAGTCCAAAAGTAATCCAAACATCAATCTTAAAATTGTTATCGACTCTTAACATTCATCTTACCACAATCCATTAATCCGAACAACCACATGATTTTATGCATAACATTCATGAATACAAGTCTTGGCCTCTAAAATATTTAATTTGTGTGACATCAATCACAAAAAACAAGCTCCATAGGCTCACTTTTCAAATCACTCTCCACTATTGTAGAAAAATCATACTACCTTGGATCAATAGGTCTTTAATAAGCTTGTAACGTTAGGCTAAGGTAAAGGTTAAGAAAGAACGAGAATGTTTCAATAAATAAAAGAACTTAATCTCTTAGCTTTAAACACAACCTTCTTTAAGGACTGGATAACCTTACTTCAACACCCAACTCTTTCAACCATTTTTCGTGCATTTTTCTCAATAAATCACCACTTTTTTTTTTCATTTCTTCTTTCTTTGCCATAATTCACTTCTAGTTTTTTTTTTGGCATAAGACCATTCACCTTCTTTTTCATTCTTTTCTTTTCTTTTCTTTTCCACAACCCCCAACTTATCTCCTTTAATGTACTTGGGTTATGGTAGTAATATTTTTTTTCATATTTCCATCCTTACTCCTCTCAAGTGCTTCTCAACAAATGTGTATGACTAAGTTCTCTTAAAAGAAAGGTAAGGATAGAATATTTTTGGGCACATAAAGGTGAGTAAATTGGTTATCGAAAGAAAAAAGGCTCAAATTCTTTTCAAGAAAAAGGATCAAATAGGTGACTAGCGATAAATATAGCAAGGGTAAGTTTGAAAGGCTCAAACGGTCCAAAAATGGCCTATATCATATCCTAAGTAATGTGCATTCTAGGAATTCGCCTCAAATGATTATCAAATAAGTTATAGAGCTTGCCGAAACCGCAAAAGCATTCACAAAACAATCACACATAAAATTTCTCTAAATGTTTTAGACTAAACATGCAATCTTACCATAATCTAGAGTCTCAAACCAAATGAAGATTGACACTTAAATTATTCTCAAAACGAAACAAGATTTAACTTCTTCTAAACGCTATATGCTATCTCAATTAAGCTCATATCATTAACATGTGAATTAACTCTAAGGCTTAACACAAAGCATGCTAAAAACAAACAAAAAGGGAAAGTAACACCAAGCAGTTCAATGAAAAATACGTTTCCTCCACCCCCAACTTAAAAATTGCATTAACCTCAATGTGAAAGAAAAGGTAAAGGAAACTCTCTTTGTAAGCAAAAGTGGACAGAAGCTGAAAATTGTGCACCACCACTTGAACTGCATGTCATGCTTCTTGTTGAAATTTTGATCTATAACATAGAACAAAACAAAAAAAAAGAAAGCAATTGATGCTCAAAGTTGGAGAGAAGAAGGAGTACCCACCAATTTGAAGTTTTCTTGATGAATCCAAAATCCTCTTAGTACCAAGCGTTTTGGAGAAATTTCCAACAAAATCTGCAATATTAGTGCTCAATCCTTCAAGAAATGATGTTAGAATCAAGAAATTTTGAGCAAAAGTGAGTGGGTAAGTGAGGGTTTGGAGAAAGGATGAGAGAGAAATGAGTGTGCTCTATTTTTGTAAAAGAGAAATGAAGAGGAAAGGGGTTGATTTGGGGTTTTAAGGTGCTGGACACGAGATGGCACTGCGGGGTGGGTTGTGGGGCTCCATGGCATGGGCTGAGGGGCGTGTGTGTGTGCACACTGTGCGCTGCAGCGCTGTAGGCCGGGCCTAGGCGCGGGCTGGTCCTGGTTCTAAACAAAATATCTTGTTTGTGGGAAAAAATAAAATAAAATAAACATGAAAATAAAATTAATAAAAATAACCCTTAAACTAAGAATTAGATCAAATCAAATTAAAAACTAAAAATGTGAAATAAACGTAATTGAAAACAAAACAAACAAAACAAAAATAAATAAATAATACATACCTTTGTGATGTGGTCAAGCTGAATCGACCGGATCCATGAGTGGGATGTCTTCCACTTTCGGATCTTGCCTATCGATTAAGATTTTAAGGTGTTGACCATTTACTTTAAAAATCCGACCATCTCTAATGTCCTCTATTTCCACCGCCCCATTTGCAAAAACATTTTTCACTATAAAAGGACCGGTCCACCTCGACCGAAGTTTTCCTGGATGCTTATGGAGTCTAGAATCGTATAAGAACACCCGATCATTAGGCTTGAATGTTTTCCTCAAATATTTTTATCATGAAACACTTTCATCTTCACCTTATAGATTTTAGAGTTCGCATAAGCATCATTTCTCAACTCCTCTAACTCGGTCAACTGAAATTTCCTAAGCTTACCCGCCTCTCCTATGTCAAAATTGAAAGATTAGATGGCCCAATAAGCTCGATGCTCGAGCTCCACAAGTAAGTGGCAAGGCTTTCCAAAAACAAGCCTATAAGGTGACATACCTAAAGGGGTTTTGAAAGCTGTACGGTAAGCCCAAAGTGCATCAACTAGTCGTAAAGACCAATCCTTGCGATCCGGGTTGACCGTTTTTTTCTAGAATTTGTTTAATTTCCCTATTTGCAAGTTCTACTTGTCCACTTGTTTGAGGGTGATAGGCAGTAGAAATCTTATGTAACACCCCATATTTTCTCATCAAAGCTTCAAAGGAACGGTTGCAAAAATGTGTACCTCGATCACTAATTATAGCACGTGGTGTACCAAATCGAGATAACACATTTTCTTTGAGAAATTTAATTACTGTCCTATTATCATTGCTTTGGCAAGCTGCTGCCTCTACTCATTTTGACACATAATCTATTGCCACAATGATATATTGATATCCGAAAGAAGGAGAAAATGGTCCCATAAAATCAATGCCCTAATAATCAAAGATTTCAATCACTAAAATTAGGTTTAAGGGCATCATATTACGACGAGACACAACTCCTAACTTCTGACACTTTTCATATGAGCAACAATAGATGTTTGCATCTTTAAACAAGGTAGGGCAATAAAATCCACACTGCAAAAATTTTTGTAGCGATTTTTTTTCTTTGAAAGTGGCCTCCACAAGCTTGGGAGTGACAAAATTCCAAGACGCTGGTAATCTCTTCATTAGGGATGCACCGCCTTAAAATTTGGTCAGGGGCAGTACTTGAAAAGACAGGGGTCATCCCAATAAAAATTACATACCTCATTCAAGAACTTCCTCTTATCTTGAGCGCTCCAATCCATTGGTATCTTACGGTAGCCAAATAATTTACGATATGAGCAAACCATGGTAGAGAAGTAATAGAGAGTAACTACTCTTCGAGAAAATCATCCTTGATTGGCATTTCGTCAAAGGTGTCCTCGAATGTGAGCCTTGAGAGATGGTCAGCCACTACATTCTCTACTCCTTTCTCATTTTTGACGATGATGTCAAATTCTTGTAAGAGTAGGATCCACCGTATTAGTCATGCCTTAGTATCCTTCTTTGTAAGAAGGTACTTAAGGGCTGCATGATCTGTGAAGATAAGAATAGGAAAACCAATTAAATAAGCACGAAACTTGTCCAAAACAAACACTACAGCTTGCAATTCTTTTTTAGTAGTGGAGTAATTCATTTGAGCACTATTTAGGGTTTTACTAGCATAGTAAATGACATAAGGTTTCCCCTCTCTTCGCTGTCAAAGAACAGCACCTACAGCAAAGTCACTAGCGTCATACATTATTTCAAAAGGTAAAGTCCAATCAGGTGACTGCATTATGGGTGCTGAAGTAAGCTTGCTGTTGGACGTTTATTTACTTAAATAATTAGGTAAATAATCGTTCTAGTTTTACTTGTAAGTGCACAAGGTCTGTGGTAGCATAGTGTGCAAGTGCAAGATCATTTCCACAGGGATTGGTGAATTTCTATCTAGAACTAATTACTTTAAGTTAAAAGAGAAATAACAGTTGATAGTGAGCAAATAACAATAATGAGAACATAGAGCTATGATATCCACCACTAATTATACTTTCCCACTTACTAAGGTTTCAATGCTCTAGCCTTATCATGAATATCTAATGGTTGCCAACCTAAGGGCTTGGCCCACACCTTAGGCTATTGAACTCCCTATGCAACGAGTTAGACATGGTGTATACTCTAACTCTTTTATCTCTTTAAGCGTTGGACGTTTATTTACCAAAATAAATAAGCAAATAATCGTACAGTTTTACTTGCAAGTGCACAAGGTCAACTTAGTAGTATAGTGTGCGAATGCAAGATCATCTCCATAGGGATTGATAAATTTTGATTTAGAATTAGTTTCGCAATAATAAAATAAAAATATGAGAAATAAATATTGAGTTGGAGTTTAATAAAGATAAAGGCACAGAGACTTGTTATCCACCACTAATCATGCTACCACAACAAAACAATATGTCAATGCTTTACTTATGTCATGAATACCTAATGTTTGTCAACCTAAGGGCATGGTATCTACTCCTTAAGCTATTGATCTCCCTAAGCAATGAGTTAGGTATGGTATCTACTTAACTCTTTTCTCTCTTAAGGGATTTCAACATGGTGTATACTGAATTGTTCCTTAAGAGAGCATAGGATTTGTAGAAATCAACAACCACACGGGACCTAGGGCATGGTATCTACTCCCGATTTCCCATGTTGATTAACCCAAGAATCTGGTGTGGATATCTTTTATTACTAATGTTAAACCTAGGACTTGGTCATCCAAATTGATTCAACTAACTAATCCATACCACATGCATACGTTGATCAGACACACATATGAGAAATTTAAATAAAAACAGGTATTAATCAAGTTAAGCAACACAACGCAAATATTGCAAAGGCACCAATACTAATTTATTGAATAAACATAATTAAGGCTTCAACCAAGCCCTTAGTAAAAGTTTAAGTACACATAATAAAAATAAAGGAAAGAAGAAACCTGAGAGAAGAGTCGTCAATTCTCCTCCACCGTTTCCTTCTCCAAGCTAAAGGAAAAGATAAAAGAAGGGATCAAATGATCCTTATTGTGTGTGTTTTACAGGTGTATTTATAGGGGGTGAATAATCCTAGAAGGCTCAGGAACCCTAAACTTTCCTAAAACATAAAATCCTTTATTTCCAAAACTGGTTCTGCCACTTTACTATTCATGCCCGTACATGTGCGCTCGATCGCAATGCTGCGCTCGATCCTTCTTTGCGTGCACACGAGCACTGATGTGCTCGACCGCACTGAGGGTTGCACTCGATCACACTTTATCCAGCAGCTACTCCAGGATTTCCATATTTTCTTCCTTTAAGTGCCAAAAATGCTTCTTTCTTCTCCAAAACCCTATAACAACGTGTAAAACACAAAAGTGAAGTAAAATAGACTAAAACATATAGATAAAGAGCTTAACAATTGTAAATTAAGGGGCTTAAATATGAATATTTAAGCTCCTATCATTAAGGGATTCAGCATGGGTGTATACTGAGTTGTTCTTTAAAAGAGCATGAGGGCTATGGAGATCGGCAACCACACGGGACCTAGGGCTTGGTCCGCTCCTAGTTTCCCATGTTGATTAACTTGGGAATCCGGTGTGATATCCCTTGTTACTAATGTCGAACCTAGGACTCGGTCATCAATTCAACTAACCTATCCATACCACATTCATACGTTGATCAGGCACATACATATGAGGAATGTAAATATAAACAGGTATTAATCAAGTTAAATACTCTAACAAGGCTATAGCAAAGACAGTCGATGAATAAATGTGTGGTAAAGCATAACTAGGGCTTCAATCAAGCCCTATAGGAGTTTAGTTACACATGCTAAGTAAAGTAAACATGCTAAACATAAAAACAGAAAACTAAAACCGAAGAGGACTCGGGAGATGAGTCGTCAATTATTCTCCTAAGCTCTCTACTTCCAGTCTAGAACAAAAGGTGTGTGTTATGTGTTTTTACAGGGCTATTTATACGGTCTTCATGGCGTCACAAAACCCTAATTCTGTTTTGGAGTCGGAAGACATCTTTCCAATTCTGGCTCTGCCGCCTCTGGAGTAATTGCGCTCGAGCGTATGCGGAATGCGTTCGATCGCATATGTGCGCTCGAGCCTTCTTCAAGTGCACTCGTGTACTTGTGCGCTCGATCTCAAGGGGGGTGCGCTTGAGCGCACCTTGCTGGAGGGCAGAACTTCACTTTTTGCTTCTAAAAGCTCCATTTTGTTATCTTTTTGTCCAAAACCTGTGAAAAACACACAAAACACAAAAGTGAAGTATAATCTACTAAAATAGATAAGTAAAGAGTCTAACAAGTGTAAATTAAGGGGCTTAAATATGACTATTTAAGCACTTATCACACCCCCAAACTTACATATTACTAGTCCCTTAGCAAAACAAAACCAAAAACTATGTTGAAACAAAATTTTAAAGATAAATTCATTTTCATGGTACTAAAAAATTTGGGTTGTACATAAAACCATGATAACCGTTCATGAGTAAGCTTATAATAAAAACACATTTTGGATTGCAAAAGAACTTTCAAAAGTTTTATGTTAACCACCCAAGGTTGGCTTAAGGCATCGTAAGTTTGATTTGTGTGTGATGGATTAGCACATATAAGATGGGGTTTCCACATAATTTTAATGGATAGTGTTTAGGTGCCCAAACTTTCATCAAATTTCTTATTAAAGAAAACAAAATGGCATAATACTTGCTTCTTTTTTTCTTTTTTCTTTTATCATGCATTTTTTGCCATGTTGAGTTCCATCAAGCTTTCTATTTGACCCTTGTAACGAGTCTTTAGCCAATGACTCCCAAACCAGATGGTTTTAGGGCATTTGGTGCAAAGACACCCCTAAGGACTTACTAACTCGAGTCAAAAAGGCTACGGAACTAACAGGTTTTTTTTCATGCTTCTTAATTATTGAACTTCCACCTTTTGACATAAACACTCAATGCTTACTGAGGCAAAAGGCCCAGTTACTCAGTGGAAAGTTGATTTTTGGAAGCTTTTTGATGTTCTTTTTGCATGATGAACATATTTTTTTCTTTATTTTTCTTATGCCAAAGGGTTCTTTTCAACAAGCTATCCGACTACAGTTTAGGTTATGGAAACATACACAAAAGAATTATATGTCATACTCCACACAAATGTGTGCTAAATGTGCTTGTGCAAATTTAAATCAAACTCGTGAAGCCTTAGGTGCCTTGAGGTAGTTAACTTAACTTTGTAAAATTCCTAATACAAGACTATGTGTTCTAGCTTTTAAGCTTACTAATGAAGTGTTATCAAATTTTTAAATCAACCAAAATTTGTGTTTACCAAAAGAACACGCATTTATCCTCCTAAAAAAAACTGGGACTTAGTGTGTGCATGCGTTCCAATTGACCAGAACATTTATACTAAAAAAAACATTAAAATTGTATAAACAAATATGAAAATCTTATGCCAAACAACGACGAGGCTTCATCTTCAACCTTAGTTGAACATTTTAGCCACTCATAATCATGAAACTAAAGTTCATAATAATAGTGCTAAACATTAAACTAACAAAAACAGTAAATTAAAACTGACTATACATGGGAGAAATTTCACTCGTTGTTGGGCGGCGCTTCCCCTCGTGGTAGCAAAGCCTTTGGAGATCCACCGTAATGCTAGTAGAAGTCCTCCAAATTGCACCAAAATGGCACTTGGATTGCTCCCTAAAGATGAAGTGAAGAGGGGCTTATATAGGGAAACATCACAATTGCAATATGTTTCCAATCCGATGTGGGATACTGCAGATTCTATCTTTTTCTCTTTGACCTTTATCTACTAAAACTGCCATAACTTTCTCTAGAAAATTCATTTTATTGATCCATAAAATTCCCCAGCAAATAGACATCCGAATCTTTCCAAGCATATATGGCTTATCTCCTGGTTCTTCCTGAATCAATACAGTTTAATCCTCAAAAATGGCTGATCTATCACGCTAAAATCATGCGCAGCCTGACCTTTGTCTACTAAAGCTGCCATAACTTTCTCTAGAAAAATCATTTTATTGATCCGTAAAATTTCTCAAAAAATAGACATCCGGATATTTCCAAGCATATATGGCTTATCTCCTGGTTCTTCCTGAATCAATACAGCTTAATTCTCAAAAATGACTGATCTGTACAGGAAATTCTGGCAATTTTAGTGAAACTCCTTTCCAAGTGCTTGTAAACTTGAAAAACAACGAAAACAACTCAAAGTGACAAATTCCCAAGCTAACAAATGTAAATTAAGGGGCCAAAATATGCAATATTTGGCACTCATCAAATACCTCCAAACTTACATTTTGCTAGTCCCTTAGCAAAACAAAATAAAAAACTAAATGAAAACCAAAGAACATAAAGATAAGTTCATCACTCATGGTATCCAAAAATTTAAGGAGCACTCAAAACCATGATATTCATTCATGAGCAAGCTTAAAAAATATAACCCATCTTCTCAATGAATAGGAATTTTAAAACCTAATTACTTATAAGAGGCAGGCTAAGACATCACAAGCTTGAATCAGTGTAAAGTGAATTAGCATATACAAATGAGGTTTCCAAATAATTTCAATGTACAATATATCCATGTCTCAAGATTCACAAAATTTCTCATCAGAATGAACAGCGATGGCATAGTTTTATTTTATTTATTTTTATTATAAGGTTCTACTATGTTTAGTTCCCTTAAGCTTTCTAATTGACCCATGTATCGAGTGTTGAGTCAATGACTCCCAAACCAGATGGTTTTAGGGCATTAGGTGTAAAGACCCCTAAGGACTTATTAACTCGAGTCAAAAAGGCTACGAAACTAAACTGTCCTTAATGCTATCAAGCAAAATTTCCACCTTTTGACGTGAACACTCATTGCTTACTGAGTCCAGTTACTCAGCGGAAAATTTCGCAATGATCACTATGAATAAAATTCCCACCTTTTGACGTGAACACTCATTGCTTACTGAGACAAGAGGTCTAGTTACTCATTGAAAAGTTTATTGATGATGATCATTATAAATATTAGTAGTATTATTTTTTTTCTTCTCCTTTTTTTTCATGCTTTTCTATGCCCAAGTGTTTATCCAACAAGTCATCCAGTTTCAGTTAAGATAAGGAAACATACACATTAAAATCATGTCATACCTCACAAAAATATGTGCTACTGTGCTCGTGTTAGATTAGATCAAACATGTGAATTCTCGAATGCCTAAAGTAAATAACTAAGGTTTAAAACTCTATCATCAGATCATGTGTTCAAAATTTTTAAGCTCACCAATCAAAACCACATCACAATTTTTCAAGTCAACCAAAATTTTCAGACGAACATGAACATGCATTTATCTTCACGAATGAAAAACAACAATAAATTAGGACAAAGTGTGTGTAACATGTCTCCCATACCCCCAAACTTAATTTACACATTGTCCCCAATATGTAAATAATATGGAAAGAGCTAACCTGGGAGATGGAGAACTAGCTGGACTGGTATGGCTCAAAGCATACCCCCAAACTTGAACTGAAGTACGCGTTGTCCCTGAAAAATAAAGACTAGAAAACAAAAAATACTAGAAACAGAAATTAATCATAAATATGTAAAATAATAAATAAATATAAAGGATATGCTGTGGGGTGCCTCCCATGAGCGCTAAGTTTAACATCTTCAGCCAGACCCAACATTAGTAATCGTGCCCAACTAAACGCTCCACCATCTGATCAATAAATGGGAGTGGAAAATGATCCTTCCTTGTGGTAGCATTCCACTTACGGTAATCTAGACACACTCTCCTTCCTGATTGCACACGAGTTGGAACCAACTCATCGTCTTTATTTATCACTACCGTCAATCTAGCCTGCTTTGGCACTACATAAATCAAGTTCACCGATAAATGATCCCTACATCCAACAGCTTTATCACTTCAGTCCTCACAACCTCTTGTATAGTTGGGTTGAGCCTTCTTTGTGGCTCTCTCGATGGCTTAGCATTCTCTTCCAAATGTAACTTGTGCATCACCACCAAGGGGCTTATCCCCTTGATATCCTCAATAGTCCAACCGATAGCTTCATTGTGCTTTCTTAAAACGTCCAATAATTTATCCACTTGAGCACCAACCAAATCTGAAGCTATAGTCAGAGGCAAAGAATCTGCTGGACCTAGGAACTTATACTTAAGATTGTCCGGTAAAGGCTTAAGTTCCTTCTTAAGGGGTTCAGGTGTTGTGGTCTTCTCCGTCTCACTGCTCTTCTGAAGAGCAGACTCCAAAGCAGCATTTACTTGCTCAAACAACTTATCCAAATCCAAATCCTCTTCAAACTGAGCAAAGCATGCCTCCAAAGGGTCCTCAATGCGGGATTCATCCACAGTCTCCTCTGTCTCACTGCTCTTCTGAGGAGCAGACTCCAAAATGGCATTCGGTTGCTCAAATAATTTATCTAAATCCAAATCCTCTCCAAACTGAGCAAAGCATGCCTCCAAAATATCCTCAAACTCCCCTCCTTTCTTGGGTGCTTGTAATCTCTCAAGGTAAGGCGCTTTAGGTACAAACGACCTAGGGAGATCTTAATAATAGGTGTGGCTGTAGATGGCTCAGCATCCCTCTTTTCCTTGTTGCCACTTTCTTGCCCTTGTTGCATAGCAGGGTTCTCTTCCACTTGATTGTCCACTTGTCTCCCAGAACTCAATGGGACAATCGATTGCACTTGTTCCTGCCCGTGCATAGAATTTGATGAATTTCCCACCGCAAACTGTTCCTTCGGGTTAGGCTCAAGTTGACTGGGGAACATTCCCTTCTCTCCTTCACCCACGTGACTTGCGATTTGATCCATTTGACTCTTTAGCTTGGCAATCGCTTGGGTGTTTACTATTTATGAACTCCTTACTTCGCTTATGGATTGGCTGGTCATCTTCCTGAAATCATTGAGGGCATCCTCCAATGACTGTGAAACCGACACTGGCGCTTGAATGGGAGCTTGGTAAGCGAGTACTGGTGCTTGATAGGCTGAGTGACCATAACTTGGAATTGGTGGAGGAAATCCGGGAGGGTATTGATTGTGAGCATGATGAGGGGCTCCTCCCTGATTCATTAGTTGGTTCTGCGTCCATGAAAAATCAGGGTGGTTCTGCCACCCTAGATTGTACGTCTCGGAGTAAAATCCATTTGATTGCCATCAACAGTCATTGAAAGCATTCATTTGTTCCATGGGATACTCGGCAAAAGCCGATGTAGATGGACGATTCTGTGCTAAATGCATAGGACTAGCATAGATGGAACAACTATCAAAATTGAATGTATTGGTTGTATTGATGGACTGGTCGGTCATCTTCATGAAATCCTTAAGGGTGTCCTCTAAAGACTGTGAAACCGGCACTGTATTCATCCATATTTTTTTAAATTTTTTTTATAGGCCAATGCAAATAGAAACAAATAAAATAAAATAAAATTGCAAAAAGAAAAAAAAATCAAACAAAAAAATGCTAATTAACTAGTAGAAAAATAAAATTAATTCAGACAAAAATTTAATTTTCACAAACCAAACAACTCCCCGGCAACGGCGCCAAAAACTTATTGTGAGTTTTAAATTACTCGCAAGCACATGAGTCGTTTGCAATATAGTGTTGTGCAAGTGCGAGGTCGAATCCACAGGGAATTACTTTGTGAAAATATAATTTTATCTAAACTAACCTTATCTTAACCTAGTTCCGAATTTTGAATTATATTTTGCAAAACAAATACAAACTAAACTAAATTGATTTAAAGACTAATGATAAAAACACTAAGGTTTCTGAATCCACCCCACCAAAGTAAAGCATATATTTTCATGTTCTATAAAAATAATCTATCAAAACATTCCATTTATCCAACGTTTAAAAAAATCACAACAAATATCTCAATTAAACCAAAACAATCCAATGTATCCGCTTTTAACAAATCACAAAGGATATCTAATTTAATCAAAAATGATTCAATGTATCCATCAGATGAAACACACGGAATATCCAACAGAACAATTTAAAAACTATCAATCGTAAGAATTTACTCAAACAATTGACTATAACATTTATACTAAAAAAACATCATAATTGTATAAACAAATCTGAAAATCTTATGCCAAACAACGGCAAAGCTTCATCTTCAACCTTAGTTGAAGATTTTAGCCATTCATAATCATGAAACTAAAGTTCACAATAACAGTGCTAAACATTAAACTAACAAAAACAGTAGATTAAAACTAATTGTACATGGGAGAAATTTCATTCACTGTTGGGCGGCGCTTCCCCTCGTGGTAGCAAAGCCTTTGGAGATCTACCAGAATGCCAGTAGAAGTCCTCCAAATTGCACCAAAATGGCACTTGGATTGCTCCCTAAAGATGAAGTGAAGAGGGGCTTATATAGGAAAACATCACAATTGCAATATGTTTCCAATCCGATGTGGGATACTGCAGATTCCAGCTTTTGCTCTTTGACCTTTGTCTACTAAAACTGCCATAACTTTCTCTAGAAAAATCATTTTATTGATCCATAAAATTCCTCAGAAAATAGACATCCGGATCTTCCCAAGCATATATGGCTTATCTCCTGGTTCTTCTTGAATCAATACAGTTTAATCCTCAAAAATGGCTGATCTGTCACGCTGAAATCATGCACAGCCTGACCTTTGTCTACTAAAACTGTCAAAACTTTCTCTAGAAAAATCATTTTATTGATCCATAAAATTTCCCAGAAAATAGACATCCGAATATTTCCAAGCATATATGGCTCATCTCCTTTTAGTGAAACTCCTTTCCAAGTGCTTGTAAACTTGAAAAACAACGAAAATAACTCAAAGTAACAAATTTCCAAGCTAACAAATGTAAATTAAGGGGCTAAAATATGCAATATTTGGCACTCATCAATGCATGCACTAAGTACCTGACAAAGAAAAACAAACATTATTTTAGAAAACAAAATAATAGATATGAAAATATGACTATAAAAGAAAAGTACTAAATAAAAAAGGATATGGCTAGGGTGCCTCCCATGAGCGCTAAGTTTAACGTCTTCAGCCAGACGGCTATCTCCTCATTGCTGATCATCAGTGGGTGCAGTCGAGAAGGTATCGGGTGCAGGAGATAGGCAGTTAAGGATGGACTGTAGCATGGCCTCCTATCGTGTGAACTGTGCCTCTAACCCATCAATCCGCTGATGGATCAGACGGGCTGCCTCACGATCCTCCCGATGAATGTCGGACAGCTCACAACGGAAGGAGGATAGCTCATTTAGGAGGTGCTGATACTCCATGGATCCCATGTCTATCTAATCCTCCTCCCATGAAGGGCTCATCGGTGGATGCTCGACCTCCATCGGATCATCCAAAATAGGTTTGGCGGTCGATATATGTGCCCGGGCTCCTCAGGGCATGTGCGATTGGATGAGGCTCCATTATTCTCTCCCAAAGAAGGGATGGTCAGTAACCGGGCCATTTATAGAGGATCCTCTAATCCCCTTCTTCTTAAAGATATGGCTGAGCAAGAAGGGGAAAGGAAGGCCCCAGGTATTAGCCATGGTCGTCTGCCGGTTATGCACCCCATCCCAGAACTTGTGTATCTGGCTCCATATGACTGCTGGGATGGAGTACCAATGACCTCGGTGGAAAGTATATAGAGCTTGCAGAAACTGATCCTGCCTCTGTGTCTTGTGCCCCAAAGGACACACATTACGCTGCACGACTGAATCGACGAACCATAGGCGGGGAGACAACCTCGATCGGCTCCCCGCATTGTTGTGGCGGTCAGCATACTGCCCCGCACACATGTCCTCAACTATGTGTGGGAGAGGGAATGAGTCAGGCTGCTCCTCTATGTGGCTGTCCTCTGGTGGGGACTCATCGCAGCAGTGCAAAGAGCTAGCTATATCAGTGGTGGTCAGCTTTAGGAATCTGCCCTGGACTGAGGAAGATAAGATTTCTATCCTGGTGCAGTCGTAGGCTAGGTTCTCATAGAAACTAATTACAAACCAAGTGTATGTCGTCGATTAGACCGGCCTGAATAGCCACTTGAGATCCCGATTCTTGAATTCTTGGACCGCCCATCTTGTGGCATCCAAAGTCTTAAAGTCCTCTTCTACATTAAATGTTGTCTCGAACAATATTTCACGCTCTTCGAAACTTGGTCGGGATGCCTGCTGGCGACTGCTTAAAGCACGGGAAGTGGAAGCCATGTGTTGTGGATAATGTAGTGGTGCTTCTGGTGTAATCGCGCTCATGTGCAGTTGCTGGTGTGCTCGATCGCATAGTTGAAGTACGCTCGATCGCGACTACCAAGCGCTCGATCGCACTCGGTCAAGTAATATATCGAACATCTTATGTGCACCAAAAACCTGAAGCTGTAAAATACATACACCCTTGACCCAAAATCTCTTGCAAAATGGAAAACTATCCAATCAATACACATGAATATCATATATAGATTATGTAAATGTGAACTAAAGATCAGAACAATGTGTGTAAGTAATAAAAAGGATAAAACAAAAACATGTGTATACCTTGTGTGTGTGGGAAGGTTGTGTGTGTGCAAGGGTGGAATAGAGTGGCTAGGTCTAGTGGTGGGTTTGGTGATGTGGTGAGGTAGTGGTGGTGTGGAGTGGCGGATGAGGATTTAGGTTAGTTACCGGGAAAAAATTAGGGTAAGGGGAGGCAGAGTGTGATTTTTGAGAGTGTGTTGTGCGCTAGAGCGTAAATGAGGGGAAGAGGGAAAACTATTTATAATCTACACGTGCCCTCTTTGCCTTGATTGCACTCGAGTGCATTTGTGACGTGCACTCTGTTGTGAGTTTTAAATTACTCGCAAGCGCACGAGTCGTTTGCAGTATAGCGTTGTGCAAGTGCGAGGTCGAATCCACAGGGAATTGCGTTGTGAAAGTATAATTTTTAATCTAAACTAACTTTATCTTAACCTAGTTCCGAATTGTGAGATGATATTGCAAAATAAATTAAAACTAAACTAAGTTGATTTTAAAACTAATAATAAAAGGCACTAAGGTTTCTGAATCCACCCCACCGAAGTTAAGCATACATGTTCTAAAAATATAGCCTATCAAAACATTCAATGAATCCAACTATAAGACAAAAAACAAAGAATATCCCAACTAAACCAAAAGCACCCGATGTATCCGATCTTAACAAATCATAAAGGGAATCCAATTTAATCGAAAAGCATTCAATGTATCCATCAGATGAAACACAAAGAAAATCCAACAGACAATTTAAACTCAATCAATTATAAGATTAACTCAAATAATTGACAGAACATTTATACTAAAAATTGTCAGATTTGTACAAGCAAATCTGAACTACTACGCCAAACAACGGCAGGGCTTCATCTTCAACCTTAGCTGAAGAGTCTAGCCACTCATAACAATAAAACTATAATAAAAAGTGTTAAACATTTAAACTAAAACAACTGAATATAAAGAAATAAATAAACAACTTTACATGGGAGAAATTCCACTCGCTGACGGGCAGCGCTTCCCCTCGTGGTAGCAATGCCTTCGGGATCCACCAAAATGCTGGCGGAAGTCCACCGGTAAACACCAAAGTGGCTTAGGAATTGTACACTAAATTATGAAGCCAAATGGTGTTTATATAGGGGAAGTCACGGAGCACTGCAGGTTTCAGATTCGATGTGGGATACTGGCCTGAGTGCGCTCGATCGCAGAATGGTGTGATCGATCGCATGTGCGCTCGATCGCATGTCTGTTACGATCGATCGCAGACGCACTGAACAGCAACTATTTCGATGTGGAATGTTGACCTTGCGCTCGTTCATAGGCAAGTGCGCTCGAGCGCAGGTGCACTCAATCGAATATCTCGTGCGATCGAGCGCAATGTCTCCAGAAGCTTCAAATCTCCTGAAATGCTTCATTTTCTCCACAAACCTGTAAAAATACACAAAACACAAGAAAAACGTAAAATAAAGTAAAATACTACTAACTAAGAGCATAACAAATATAAGTTAAGGGTCTAAAATATCCAATATTTAAGACTCATCAAATACCCCCAAACTTATATTTTGCTAGTCCCTTAGCAAAACAAAATAAAAGACTCAACGAAAAACAAAGAACATAAAGATAAAGTCATCACTCATGGTATCCAAAAATTTAAGGAGCACACATCACCATGATATTCATTCATGAGCAAGCTTAAAAAGGTAAACCCATCTTCGCAATGAATAGAAATGTTAAAATCTAATTACTTACAAAAGGCAGGATAAGGCATCACAAGCTTGAATCAGTGTAAGGTGAATTAGCATATAAAAATGAAGCTTCCAAGTAACTCTAATGTATAAGGTCTCCATGTCTCAAGATTCACCGAATTTCCCATCAAAAATGAACGAAAAGGCATAGTTTTTATTTTTATTTATTTTTATTTTTTATTTTATTATTTTATTTTTTAATAAGGCACGGCTATGTTTAGTTCCCTTAAGCTTTCTAATTGACCCATGTAGCAAGTGTTAAGTCAATGACTCCCAAACCAGGTGGTTTTAGGGCATTAGGTGTAAAGACACCCCTAAGGACTTACTAACTCAAGTCAAAAAGGCTACGAAATTAAACCGACCTTAATATTACCAAGCAAAATTCCACCTTTTAACGTGAACACTCACTGCTTACTGAGGCAAGAGGTCCAGTTACTCAGTGAAAAGTTTATTGATAATAATTTTTTTTTTTATATTTTCCTATGCCCAAGAGTTCATCCAACAAGTAATCCAGTTTCAGTTAAGATAAGGAAAAATATACATTAAAATCACGTGTCATACCTCACATAATTTGTGCTAATGTGCTCGTGTTAGATTGGATCAAACATGTGAATTCTCAAATGCCTAAGGTAAGTAACTAAATTTTAAAAATTTACCACCAGATCATGTGTTCAAAATGTTAAGCTCACCAATGACATCACATCACAGAAAATGTTTAGATCAACTAAAATTTCACGATAACATGAGCATGCATTTATCTCTATGGCGAAAAGACAACAAATTAGGACAAAGTGTGTGATGTGTCTCTCATACCCCCAAACTTAAATTACACATTGACCCCAATGTGTGACTAATATGGAAAGAGCTGACCTGAGATATGGAGAACTATCTGGACTGGTATGGCTCATAGCATACCCCCAAACTTGAACTGAAGTACGCTTTGTCCCTGAAAAATAAAAACTGGAAAACAAAAAATACTGGAAACAAACATTAATCATAAAAATGCGAAATAATAAATAAACAAAAGAAAAGATAAGCTGTGGGGTGCCTCCCATGAGCGCTAAGTTTAACGTCTTCAGCCAGACCCAACATTAGTAAACATGCCTAACTAAACGCTCCACCATCTGATCAATAAATGGGAATGGAAAATGATCAGGCCTAGTGGCAGCATTCAATTTACGGTAGTCTAGACACTTTCTCCATCTTGACTGCACTCGAGTTGGAACCAACTCGTCGTCTTTATTTACTACCATCAATTCAGTACGTTTGGGCACGACTTTAATCAGGCTCACCCTCTTGCTATCAGAGATGGGATATATGATCCCTGCTTCTAACAGCTTAATATCTTCTGCCCTCACAACCTCTTGCATAGCAGGGTTGAGCCTTCTTTGTGGCTCCCTCGATGGCTTGGCATTCTCCTCCAACTGTATCGTGTGTATTACCAACGAGGGGTTGATTCCCTTAACATCCTCAATAGTCCAGCCTATAGCTTCCTTATGCTCTCTTAAGACGTCCAATAATTTCTACTCTGGAGCATCACCCAAATCTAAAGCTATAATTATAGGCAAAGAATCTACTAGACCTAGGAACTTATACTTAAGATTGTCCGGTAAAGGCTTAAGTTCCTTCTTGGGGGGTTCAGGTGTTGTGGTTTCCTCCGTCTCACTGATCTTTAGAGGAGCAGACTCCAAAGTAGCATTTGCTTGCTCAAGTGATTTATCTAAATCCAAATCCTCTCCAAACTGAGCAAAGCATGCCTCCATAATGTCCTCAGACTTCCCTTCTTTCTTGGGCGCTTGTAGTCTCTCAGGGTAAGGTGCTTTAGGTAAAAATGACCTAGAGAGATCCTTAATAATACGAGTGGCTGTAGATGGCTCAGCATCTCTCTTCTTATTGTTGCCACTCTCTTGCCCTTGGTGCATAGCAGAGTTCTCTTCCACTTGATTGTCCACTTGTCTCCCAGACAAGTATGAGACAGTTGATTGCACTTGTTCTTGCCAATGCATGGGAGTTAATAAATTTCCCACCGCAAACTGTTCCTTTGGGTTAGGATCAGTTTGACTGGGGAACGTTCCTTCGTCTCCTTCACCCACGTAACTTGCTATTTGATCAATTTGACTCTCTAGTGTGGCAATCGCTTGGGTGTTTTCAATTGTTGCACTCATCACTTCACTCATAGATTGGCTAGTCGTTTTCATGAAATCATTGAGAGCGTCCTCCAATGACTGTGAAACCGACGCTGGCGCTTGAATGGAAGCTTGGTAAGCGGGTGATGGTGCTGGATAAGCTGAGTGACCATAATTTGGAATTGGTGGAGGAAATTCGGGAGTGTATTGATTGTGAGCATGGTAAAGGGCTCCTCCCTGATTCATTGGTTGGTTCTGCTCCCATGAAAAATTAGAGTGGTCCCACCACCCTAGATTGTATGTTTCGGAGCAAGATCCATTTGATTGCCAACAACAGTCATTGAAAGCATTCATTTGTTCCATAGGATACTCGGCACAAGCCGGCATTGATGGGCAATTCTGTGCTAGATGCATGGGACTAGCACAGACGGAACAGCTTTCAACATTGAAAGTGTTGGCAGCATTGAGGGATGGGCCGGTCATTTTAATGAAATCCTTGAGGGCGTCCTCTAAAGATTGTGAAACCGGCACTGGATTCATCCACATTTTTTTTTAATTTTTTAATTTTTCTAGCCTTTTTTTTTTATAACTAACTAGTAGAAAAATAAAATCAATTTAGACCAAAAATTTTCACAAACAAAACAATTCCCCGGCAACGGCGCCAAAAACTTGTTGTGAGTTTTAAATTACTCGCAATCGCACGAGTCGTTTGCAGTATAGCGTTGCGTAAGTGCGAGGTCGAATCCACAGGGAATTGCATTGTGAAAGTATAATTTTTAATCTAAACTAAATTTATCTTAACCTAGTTCCGAATTGTGAAATGATATTGCAAAATAAATTAAAACTAAACTAAGTTGATTTTAAAACTAATAATAAAAAGCACTAAGGTTTCCGAATCCACCCCACCGAAGTTAAGTATACATGTTCTAAAAATATAGCCTATCAAAACATTCAATGAATCCAACTATAAGACAAAAAACAAAGAATATCCCAACTAAACCAAAAGCACCCAATGTATCCGCTCTTAACAAATCACAAAGGGAATCCAATTTAATCGAAAAGCATTCAATGTATCCATCAGTTGAAACACAAAGAAAATCCAACAGACAATTTAAACTCAATCAATTATAAGATTAAATCAAATAATTGACAGAACATTTATACTAAAAATTATTAGATTTGTACAAGCAAATCTGAACTACTACGCCAAACAACGGCGGGGCTTCATCTTCAACCTTAGCTGAAAAGTCTAGCCACTCATAACAATAAAACTATAATAAAAAGTGTTAAACATTTAAACTAAAACAACTGAATATAAAGAAATAAATAAGCAACTTTACATGGGAGAAATTCCACTCGCTGACAGGCGGCGCTTCCCCTCGTGGTAGCAATGCCTTCGGGATCCACCAAAATGCTGGCGGAAGTCCACCGGTAAACACCAAAGTGGCTTAGGAATTGTACACTGAATTATGAAGCCAAATGGTGTTTATATAGGGGAAGTCACGGAGCACTGCAGGTTTTAGATTCGATGTGGGATACTGGCCCGAGTGCGCTCGATCACAGAATGGTGCGATCGATCGCATGTGTGCTCGATCGCATGTCTCGTGCGCACGATCGCATGTCTGTTACGATCGATAGCAGACGCACTGAACAGCAAGTATTTCGATGTGGGATGTTGACCTTGCGCTCGAGCGCAGGTGCGCTCGAGCGCATATCTCGTATGATCGAGCGCAATGTCTCTAGAAGCTTCAAATCTCCTGAAATGCTTCATTTTCTCCACAAACCTGTAAAAATACACAAAACACAAGAAAAACATAAAATAAAGTAAAATACTACTAGCTAAGAGTATAACAAATATAAGTTAAGGGTCTAAAATATGCAATATTTAAGACTCATCACACTCGATCGCATGATGCACAAGTGCTTAGTGTGATGCGCTCGTGCGCAGTGCAGGATGAGGTGGCTCTCGAGCGCATCTGGTGTGCACTCGATCGCAAGACCGAAATAGTAAAAAGAGGTTATAGAAAGAATTTAATTAAAGTAAATGGGAATGATATATTCATACCGATTTGTAGTGGCCTCAGTTCCACTAACCTTGATAGAGGCACTTGAGCTATATGTTGAGCGAGTGAATTTTCTCAAGTGCTCTCTATGGTAGCTTTTAAGGCTACGTCTCTTTAAGGAGGCAATTAGGGCCCCCATCAGGTGGTTCTAAGTCTGTTGATAGTTGTTCTGTCTCCAAATTAGGTACCTGGTAGATAAAACAATGGATTATATTTACTTGAAGGTTTAGGTGTGCTCTTGATGGTGTGCACAACTCCGTGGACATCTTTAATCACATATCTTCCGGCCCAACTACCAATCCTATGTCATCATGGATGGTCTTCAATGGAACAGTGAAATGGTCCTTGGACACTTTCTTATTAATTTCTTGCATGAAACTCACATTATGACACTCATCGTTAGTACTCATGGAGTCTAGTGTATTAAAAATTTTAAATTCTACCTCTTCATCATTTACTCTCATTATGACAATGTCTCTTTTTACATTAATGGTTGTGTCAATAGTGATCATAAATGGTCTCCCTAAAATGATAGGGAGTGGTACAGGCATATGGCATTCCTCCATGTCTAATACAATAAAATTAGCAGGTAAAATAAATTTACCTACTCTTACCAAAACATCCTCAAGGATACCTCTTGGACGTTTGATGCTTCTGTCAGCCAATTGTAATGTGAAAGAGGTTGGTTGGAGTTCTCCCAAACCTAGTGTCTCAAATACACTGTAAGGTAGTAAATTGACACTTGCTCCTAGATCTAATAATGCATGTTCAAAGAGCTGGTCACCTAGCCTGCAAGGAATAGTGAAACTACCCGAATCTTTTAATTTAGGTGGTAACTTTCTTAGTAATACAGCATTCACCTCTTCGGTCAAGGCTACCGTCTCATGCTCCTTAGATGTAGCGGTTTGATTTGGAGACGCTTGTGTAGGCTCGTGGGTGCCGATGACCTTTCCACTTCTTAAGGTAGTTATGGCATTCAGCTGCTGGTGGCCTCTTGGATTAGGTAATGGCTGGGCTGGGAGTTCTCCTTGCTTTCTACTACTCAATTCCTTAGCCAACTATCCCATTTGTACTTCTAGCCCTTGAATGGTTTGATCGTGCTTGGCAGTGATTTGCCTTATTTCAGTCCAAAATTGCCTCGACTTTTCCATGAATTGTTCATGCTTATTTAGGATTTGTTGTTGCCGAGTCATTAGTTGCCTCAAAAGAATTTCAAAGTCATTCTTCTTTGGTTCAGGAGCTGATTAGGCTACTGTTTGGAAACTTCTTTGCTGCCCTTGATTGTTTTGGTTGTTGATCCACGAGAAGATCAAGTAATTCTGCCATCTAGGGTTGTATATGTTGGCATAGGGGTTGTTCTTTGGCGGATAATTGTTAGGACCCACAAATTTGGTTTGCTCATGATCTGCAAATGAATATAAAGGCCAAGTATTAGTATCATGATCAAACTGTGAGCAAATGGCACATACCTGTAGTGGTATGGCTGATGGGTCAGCTGAGGAGTTCTGAGCGGCCATAGCTTTCACTAATAGGTCAATTTTCTTTTCTATAGCAGCCATTTGAGGAGATGATCCTCTGTTTAAACTTACCTCATACATACCCTTATTTTTAGTTATGTGTCTACCTCGAGAGGAGAACTGCTGCGTGTGCTCACTTAGGGTTTCGAACAGTTCCATTGCCTCTTCGCTGCTCGTTTCCATCAGCACTCCTCCATAACTTGAATCAACAATGTTTTTGTTAGAATCACTTAAACCTTCATAAAAGGCTTGTACCAGTTCGTCTTGGGGTAGGTTATGGTGTGGGCACTTGAGTAGTAGCTCGTTCAAGTGTCCCCAGGCCTCGAAGAACAGATCTCCATCCCTTTGTTGGAAAGATTGTATTTCTTTCCTCATTTGCCTTGTCTTCTGGGCTAGGAAGAACTTCTTTAGAAATTTGCTCTCCAACTCCTCCCAAGTGTGGATGGAAACTGCAGGAAAAGAATTATACCATAATTTAGCATTGTCTTTTAAGGAAAAAGGGAAAAGAATTAACCTTATTCCTTCTTGGTCTAAGCCTTGGATGTGCTTGAATTTGCAAAGGTCGAAGAACTCTTGAAGGTGCAGATGTGGATCCTCACTAGGTGTACCCCTAAAGTGAGTCAGTGCACTGAGTATCTATGGAGATATGTAATAGTTTCCTTCTGCGTCAGGTTGATACACAATGCAAAGAATTTTTGAGGTTTTGCGGGATGAAGGATTGCTTCATCGGCCTCTACTCAAGTGGTTGCTGTTCAGCTATTTGTTCTGCCATTAGTGGTGTCTCTTCCTCACTCCCTTCGTCTATCTCTTCCGGGTTATCCCTTAACCTTTGTTGGATTGACCTCTCAAGTTCGGGATCAAAGGGAAGGAATGCTAGATTCTTGGACCGACGTTCGTGCATGAATCGATGGATGATATGTGAGTGCAGCAATCAAACACTGCTGCTCGGATGACTCCTTACTTCAATTGCGCTCTCAAAAGGGAGTGCACTCGATCGCAAGTGGCACAGAAAGCTTCCTAGGGTGCCTAAAACAGAGAAAAAGGAATTGATGAGGGTTTTTAGTAAAATGAAAAAAATATACGATAAAAACAGAATAAGAAATAATGGTAACTGAATAAGAATTTAATTCTAAAAGAAATTTAGCACAATCCCCGGCAACGACACCAAAAACTTGTTGGACGATTATCTACCTAAATAAATATGCAAATAACCATTCTAGTTTTACTTGCAAGTGCACAAGGTCTGTGGTAGCATAGTGTGCAAGTGCGAGATCATTTCCACAGAGATTGGTGAATTTTACTTTTAGAACTAATTTCTTTAAGTTAAAAGAGAAATAACAGTTGATAGTGAGCGAATAACAATAATGAGAACATAGGGCTATGATATCCACAACTAATTATACTTTCCCACTTACTAAGGTTTCAATGCTCTAGCCTTATCATGAATATCTAATGGTTGCCAACCTAGGGGCTTGGCCCACACCTTAGGCTACTGATCTCCCTATGCAACGAGTTAGGCATAGTGTATACTCTAACTCTTTTCTCTCTTTAAGGGATTCAGCATAGGTGTATACTGAGTTGTTCCTTAAGAGAGCATAAGGACTGTGGAGATCGGCAACCACACGGGACCTAGGGCTTGGTCCGCTCCCGGTTTCCCATGTTGATTAACCCGAGAATCCGGTGTGGACGTCCTTAGTTACTAATTTCGAACCCAGGACTCAGTCATCCAAATTGATTCAACTAACCTATCCATACCACATGCATACTTTGATCAGGCACATACATATGAGGAATGTAAATATAAACAGGTATTAATCAAGTTAAATATTCTAACATGGCTATAGCAAAGATAGTCAATGAATAAATGTGTGGTAAAGCATAACTAGGGCTTCAATCAAGCCCTATAGGAGTTTAGTTACACATGCTAAGTAAAGTAAACATGCTAAACAGAAAAACAGAAAACTAAAACCGAAGAGGACTAGGGAGACGAGTCATCAATTCTTCTCCTAAGCTCTCTACTTCCAGTCTAGAACAAAAGATGTGTGTTATGTGTTTTTACAGGGCTATTTATATGGTCTTCATGGCGTCATAAAACCCTAATTCCGTTTTGGAGTCAGAAGACATCTTTCCAATTTTGGCTCTGTCGCCTCTGGAGTAATTGCGCTCGAGCGTATGCGGGATGCGCTCGATCGCATATGTGTGCTCAAGCCTTCTTCAAGTGCGCTCGTGTGCTTGTGTCCTCAATCTCAAGGGAGGTGCGCTCGAGCGCACCTTGCTGGAGGGTAGAACTTCACTTTTTGCTTCTAAAAGCTCCATTTTGTTATCTTTTTGTCCAAGACCTGTGAAAAATATACAAAACACAAAAGTGGAGTATAATCTACTAAAATAGATAAGTAAAGAGTCTAACAAGTGTAAATTAAGGGGCTTAAATATGACTATTTAAGCACTTATCACTTGCCAATCAGCATTTTAAAGGCCTCTTGACAAGATTGTGTCCACTCAAATGGGGCATCTTTAACTAGAAGGGCACATAGTGGTCTAGATATGTTGGAAAAATTTTGTATGAACCTCCTATAGTTAAGTCATCCATAAAAACTTTCGTGCAATTTTTAACCATATCACTAAAAATGCTCATCATGCAACGTTGAAAAGTGCCAGGTGCATTACACAATCCAAATGGCATTCTATGAAAAGCATAAGTGCCAAAAGGACAAGTGAAAGAGGTTTTATCCTGGTCTTCTAATGCAATTTCAATTCGATAATAACTAGAATAACCATCTAAGAAACAATAAAAGGATGACCAGCTACACGCTCAAGAATTTGATCGATAAAAGGGAGTGGGAAATGGTCTTTCTGGGTGGCAGCATTCAATTTTCTATAATCAATGCACATTCGCCACCCAGTCGCAATTTTTGTAGGGACTAACTCTCCTCGGTCATTCTCTACCACAGTAACACCATACTTTTTAGGAACAACTTGTGTAGGGCTTACCCATTTACTATCAGTTGTGGGATATATAATTCCCGCATCTAATAGTTTTAACACTTCATTCTTCACTACTTCTTTCATAGTGGGGTTAAGCCTACGTTGGGGGTCTCTATGAGGACTAGTTCCTTCATCCAAATTTATCTTATGAGAACAGATCAGGGGATTAATTCCTTTTAAATCAGCCATGCTCCAACCTAAGGCTGATTTATGTGCATTTAAGGTCCGAATTAATTTCTCACCTTGAGACTCAGACAACTCATATGAGATAATAACAAGAAAAGTATCACCTAGACTGAGGAAAATATGCTTTAAATCCTTAGGTAGTGACTTCAATTTGACTTTAGGTGCTTCCACACTTGAGGGGATTTGTTTCTCCCTTCTTTCGGGCAACTCTTCAAACTTTAGTTGCCATGCTCGAGTGCCATAATCCTGAGATTTATCAAAAATAGCACAAATATCATTTATATCAGTTTTATCATTAATAGAATCAATCTCAAAATTAACAAGAAAATATTCAAGAGGATCAAAGTCATGAGCTATGGAAACTCCCCTATCGATGAGTGACTCAATCATGTATAACTGGTGGTTCTCGTCCTCATCTTCGGGTTATTTTGCAACATTGAAGATGTTCACCTCGAGGGTCATGTTTTCAAAGGACAGCTTCATGAGTCCATTCTTGCAATTAATAAGAGCATTTGCAGTTGTAAGGAAAGGTCTACCCAAAATCAAAGGAATTTTAGAGTTAGTGTCAACAGTAGAGGTAGTATCAAGGATTAGGAAATCAACAGGATAATAAAATTTATCAATTTGAATGAGAACATCCTCCACCATACCCCGGGGTACTTTGACTGAACGGTCAGCCAATTGTAATACCACAGCAGTTGGTTTTATTTCTCCCAATCCCAGCTGCAAATAAATAGAAAATGGCATCAGATTTACACTAGCTCCTAAATCTAGTAAGGCTTATCCAACCTCATGATTTCCAATGCTACATGTAATGGTTGGACAGCTAGGATCCTTGTATTTTGGGGGAATTTTTTGCTCAATTAAAGCACTAACTTGCTCTATTAGGAATGCTGTTTTATTTACATGGTGCTTCCTCTTAATGGTACATAAATCCTTGAGAACTTTTGCATAGGTAAGAACTTGTTTAATCACATGCAAAAGAGGAAGATTAAGTTTTACTTGCCTTAGGTTCTCTAGGATTTCATTGTTTAGGTCCAGATTTTTCTTGTTCAATTTTAAGGCTTAAGGGAATGGTGCCTTAACAGCACTTTTGATAACCTGATGGTCCTTGGGCAGCTCCAATCCATTGCTACCTTGACCCTTTTCCACATCCTCGGATTTGTTCGTTGTTGGGATGTGTAATGTCTTACCACTTCTTATCATAATGGCATTCACATTTTCTAGATTTGTTTGTGCCATGTGTTGACCATGGGGTGTGGATTGAGATTGGGAAGGGAACTTACCTCGCTCATTCGCACTCAAAGAGCCCATCAATTTGGACACTTGGCTCATTATTTCCTTATTCTCTTCCACAACCTGTGTGATTAATGTTTAACACCTTTGGTTTGTCTTACCCTGTACCTCAATGAAAGCATGTAAAGTTACTTTTAAAGAAAGCTATTGATTTTCAGACTTCCAGCTGAAGTTGGGGTGATTTCACCATCCCGAATTATAGGTGTTAGAGAAGGGTGCTAGAGGCTTCTTGTACATGCCTAAGGCATTACATTGTTCCTCATACATCCCTCTCATATCTACGAATACGGGGCACTCTTGAGCGGGATGATCTACCCGCCATACACAAAACATGGTTCCGAAGATTCGGCATGATTAACCACGTGTGTTGGCTTTGAGCCTTTAGTCTTTAATGCATTTAACTCCCTAGTGAGCATTTCGACCTTAGCTTTTAGGTTGTCTTCTTCCCTAAGATGGTATATTCCACCTCTACTTGGGTTTCCTACAGCTCATGACCTATTTGTGCTTTCAGTAGCACTAGGTCCAGTCCAAATATGAGCTTTTTCAGCAAACTCATTGAGGTATTCTATGGTCTCATCAAGATCTTTTTGCAAAAATTCACCATTACACATCATCTCTACAAATTGGCGCTCTCTATAGGTAAGTCCCTCGTAAAAATAGCTCACTAAGTGCCAACTCTTATACCCATGGTGAGGACACATACTTAATAGCTCCTTAAATTTCTCCCAAGACTGATACAAAGTCTCATTATCCTTTTGTGCAAAGGTAGAGATTTACCTTTTTAAAGCATTGGTCTTATGTTGAGGGAAGTATTTATTGAAGAAGACCTGAGTCTTCTCATTTCATGTCCCAATAGATTGTGGTCTCAGTGAGTATAACCAACTTTTAACTTTATACTTCAAAGAGAAAGGAAAAAACTTGAGTCTCACGATATCATCAGTTGCATCTTGACTATGAAAAGTCGCAACTACTTCCTTAAACTCCCTAATGTGTACATATAGGTTTTCATTTTCTAAGCCATGAAATATAGAGAATAATTGTATCATCCCTGTTTTGAAATCTTGATGGCGAGTATTGGCTAGAAACATGATGCATGATGGTGTGACTATTCGGCTAGGATGCAAGTAATCTTTAAGTGTCCTAGCAACATTCTCATTAGGGTTTTCAGCCATGTTAACAAAGTCTTCTAAATTCTCGTTTAGGTGTACACTAGGGTTTGATCTAGGCGAGGTTTCACTAACAGACGTGGAAGGAAAAGGTAGCTCTACTTCGGGTCCTTTAATGAATCTACCTCGCGAATCTCTTGGTCTAAGCATACACCAAATGAGTTAAAAGGAAATAGATAAAACAGAACAAATAAAAGAAATAAGAAAATCAAAAACTTAAAGAAAGGAACAATAGTACCGTCTTGTCTTAGAGTTAACAATCTTCCTTGTATGTAAGCGCATTTTCCTCGGCAACAGCGCCAAAATTTGATTACACTCAAACTAATACGTGATTATTGTGTATAGTTGAGGTGTCAATCCCATGAGGAAAAGCGATCTACAAAGGAAAAGTGCAAACCTTAACACGAACGATAACAATCAAGTGAGAGAATATGAATTTTGATAATGAAATAATTGTGGGAAAATTGTGTAAATAGATTGAAGAACATAATAAAGGAACAACAAGGTTCCGAGAATCTACCCTAGATTCGTTGCCTTATTCCAATCTTGATTCAGTTTTTTTTATCTCGATTGCAAGTTTCACATCCTAAACAGGCAATCGGCAAATATTCAATCAAAGCATATGTAAACCCTAATGTAATTGATATGAATTACTCTTTACTTTTGATTTAAGCACACATGACCTATCCTATAGATTTATCCAGAAACAAAAATATATCTTAAGGACAATATCGCAGTAATGGACAAACCTAAAAGATAAATCTACCGGACTCAATCACATCCAAACAATCTTGACATAAGAAGAGCATGACTAGACTTATATCGAGGAGAAAGATATAATCACCAGATTAAGAGAAAATCTTCTAATTAAATTAAAGAGTAAATTATAAGAATGTTTTAACAATAAATCCCAACTACAACTAAATCAATAAAGGAAAATAAGAACAACTACACCTTGGGATTCATCCTTTCGCCTTGCTTGGAGATTAGTTGGCCATGGAGTTCATGCTTGAACACTTTGATGAAGAGTGTGGCAACCTTCTTGTGTTTTCCAGCCTCTATGATGTTTTTCATCTCAAACCCTAAGTGATCTATTTATAATACAAAAGGTCCAAGGGTGTTTTCGGGTTAAAACCATCATTAAAGTCCTAATTAGGTCATGATATGGAGCAGAGGATCGTGTGGGCGCCGCGGCTCACACTTACTCACGCTGTGGCTCAGCCTTTTCCTTGTTTCCTTTACTTTCTGGAGACCGCGGCCCTACCTGGTCCAGGGCGTGGCTCTGCCTGATGGCATCCTTGCTCTTTTGGGCTAAGTTCTGGAGGCCGAGGCTTAGACTTCTTCAGGCCGCAGCGCACATACTTAAGACTTGATTTCTCTTCATTTTGTCCTTCCACAACCACTCCTTCACCTTGATATGCATGGAATCTTAGTGCTTCAAGCAACGATAGCTTTTCCATCTCTTTTAAACACAAAGTACCTGAAAATGCTCTGAAACAAGTCAATGATCCAAGAATATCACTTTAGAGTTATTAAGGAATAAAAGTGCAGTTCAAACCTCGATCAACCCAAAAATGCTAACAAATAAGTATTTTTAAGATGTATTTTATGACTCTCATCAAATCACCCTCAAGAACATGATCTGATCTTGATCTTTACTCCGTTCTTGAATCACCCAAGAAGTTGATCTTTGATTCTTGGAGTCTTGACTCTGTCACCTTTTGTTCCATCCTCGATACCCACTGTCCAAAGCTCATCCGGCTCTGATACCACTGTTGTGGTATCTCCTCTAGCTCTGATACCACTATTGGAAATCACCTTGGAGATGCCCAGGTGGTGATCTTCCAAACACCCAAGTCTAGAATGACTTGAAAAGATGAATCGAAAACAGAAACAGAAATCAAAGAAAGGAAAAGACACAACAATTGTTATCGAGGTTCGGCAATAGCCTACGTCCCCGTGAGTTCCTTTGAACTCTCTGCACTAAATCAATGGTTCTTTACAAATACAGAAACCCTCTCCAAGAAACTCAAGTTCTTGAAGAACCAAAGAATAAGAAGTAAAAGAAAGTGATAAGAACTAACCCTGGAATTTTCCCAAGAAAATTCCCCTTACAAGCCCTTGAATCCCTTTTCTATTCTACTCTCTCTTTCTAAACAACCAGCCTTTACAATAAGTCTCTTTTGTTTTATGTCTTTGCACTCTTATAATTGATCTCACTTTCAATCACAAGTTATGTCTCTTTGAAGCTAGGTGACCCTTTATATAGTGCATCATCTTCTTGACCCATCTTGAGGATCAATATCCACCCTTAGATCTTGAGGACCACTCAACCTTAGCCCTTAATCAATTCTAAGTGATCCTGTGCATTTTGAATATGCTTCGCGCACTTAATAAAAGGTTGAACCAAAAGGCATTAGGGTGCCTTCAGGCCATGGCCTAGAACAGGGCATGTCGCAGCCTGGAGTGTGCTGAAACTTCACTATGTTGCATCAATTTTGGGCGCTGCGGCCTGGGGGAGGCTGAGCCATGGTGCACACCTCCTCTAGGTCTTCTCCTATGCTGGGCGCCGCACCTTGGAAGAGCTGAGCCATGGTGCACACTAGTGTGCACACTTTCTGGAGTTGCTGCAAGGTGAGCTGCGCACACTTGTGCTGAGGCGCCAAGACTTGAGGCTGAACCTCTTCAAACCATGTTTAAACCTTAGACAAACACCAGCACAGGCATATCATATCATCATACAAATAAAAATCATTTTCTTTCATAAAATATTTCTTTCATCATATAAATCAATTAATTTGTTCATCTATGATATGAACTTATCTATGACATAATCTCAATAGATTTATTTCTCTTCTCAAGGATACATGTCATCAATTTCTCATCAATCTTATCCTTTCCAGGATATATTTTCATCAACTTATTATATAATCATTTTCAATCATTTCATAAGTCATACCTTTATTTAATCATCCAATTAATACATATAACATATTTTTCTTCAAATCGTTGAATTTAAGTTAAGATGAACGTGCATCCATGAAATTAACTCGATATAGGGTATAAAGAAATTGAAATATAAGATACTGTGATTGATAAGAATTTTATGGTTAGGTGGTGGTGAGCAGAAATCTGCTGAAATCGCTAGGAATAGTAGAAAAGGCAAGGAGGTGATCTACAATTAGCTTCAAGTGCTACTTGGTGAACTCAATTTACTGTTAGTAAGCGAGACAAACAAGAAAAGTATATAAAACATGAAATGACAAATAGTATGAGAAAACTTATTATATTATGAACATGTTGATTTGATGAAAAACATGTTATATATTAATTTGATGATTAAATAGAAGTATTACTTATGATATGATTGAAAATGATTATATAATATGTTGATGAAAATATATCCTTGAAAGGATAAGATTGATGAAATACATCCTTGAGAAGAGAAATAAATCTATTGAGATTATGTGATAGAAGAGTTGATATCATATATGAAGAAATTAATTGATTTATATGATGAAAGAAAATGATTTTTACTTGTATGATGATATGATATACCTGCTTGTATGTGGTCCCGGGGAAGATCAGAATCATGGCTGGTTTGGATATAAACATGTTGATATGTGGGGAGACGTCCCCAAAAGCTGTACCAGAGACTGGTATGGATACCCAAAAAATGATGAATTACTCACACATTGATAATATGGATGAGATGTGAAAAGAAATGAAATTATGGGATATGGATGCATTCATGTTTATTTTTATAATTATTGAGATGCTAAGACACTTGCACTGTTACAGTTCTGGAAAGTCCCTTAGCCTGCAATTCTAATACGCTGATTTGACACGGTTTATTTTCAGAAGTTTCTAGATCTGGTGCACGAAAATTCATGCTGAAAGCACCAGTTTCCTAGTTATATTATGACTTTATTTTATTTTTCATATTTTCCTTAAATTAGTCAGATTTGGATATTGCTATTTTAGGATAATATTTAGAATATTTTTAGGAGACCTTATAGGTTTCCAATACTGAAAATAACATGTATAAGAGGGGAGAAATCATCAAACTTGGGGGACGCCTCTCTCTCCCCTCTTCTCTAACTTCTCCTTCGAGTTTTCATCATGGCCTTGCGTGGCTAAACTTTTATAATTGGTCGAAGGAAACGGAAGCCTCAGAATCAAT